>CM052089.1:15276176-15361964 GCA_028453745.1 Agapostemon virescens
CTCTCTCTCTCTCTCGCTCTCGCTGTGTGTGTGTGCGTGTCCCTCTTGCTCCCCTTCACACACTCCGTTCTTCGCGAGGTAAAGCAGAAGAAACCCCCGCGGTTACTCGTTCGTTCTCAAAAGTCTTACTCGTTGTCACGCGCTAAAAATACTCCCGCACAGTCTTCCGAGGGTGTACCATGCCAAAGGAGAACGGAAATTAGGACGACAAAAGCAGTCAACATCGACCTGGAACTGTCATGGAACGGTTTTCGAGAGTGGCATGTTATTTTCGATGGATGAGAAACGCGGCACCTCACGATACAAGCGAAACGGTTGTAGAAGACGATCGCAATACCGCCGAGGTTGAACGGTGCAAGAATGTCGGATGCAATTTCGAAGCATCGAGGCGGTTTTGCAGTATTCTGGAGAGTATCCTTCTTTGGGAGAACTCCGTGAACAGTATCTCCGTCGTAATCGTGTTCAACATACTGTTTTGGTAAGTTCTTCTATCCGTAAATATGTACACACTGTGTGTCGTTTTTCGATTCTAGCGAAGTTATGCGCGAAATTTGATTCTGTATCAGGAACGGGACTGTGATTTTTCTACTATGCAATCTTGGTACCCGTTGCTGCCTTGCACTGCACAAATGAAACGGGATTCGTAATATTTCATGGAATTTTGCTAAACATGTAATATTATGTGGTTCTTTTGTTTCGTCTAATTGATTATTTAAGATTTTCGAATATATTTTTCTCAATGCGAATGCAATTCGAACCGTACCGATATCTGTACCAATAAAAATTTCGTGCATCGGAGATTGTCGCGCGATATTCGAAGCAGCTGTCTTCTAATGCTTTGCGAGTTATCCGCCTTCTGGGTCAAGGTTTGTTGAAGCGTGTATGTTTCGGCATTTGATGTCAGTTGTAAATAACGTTATCTATCGATACTCGAGAGAGCTACGATTCTTTGCGTATCTTTATAAGTGATTATAATCGGTCATTGATGGGTTTTATATGATACAAATGGTACGCTGTTAAATTCGCTCCTTTCCCGCAATTACATTTATTCATGACATTCTTGTTTGCTTTGTCGCATGAATTGCATCTTCTCAGCGTATTTTCCCACCAGATCTATAGTACTGTTCTAGATGGCAGTGTATGTTAATAATTAAAAAGTATAATCGCGCGACTGGTTTGACGTGTAAAAGCGGTGTAAATTTTTTACAAAAAATTTTACCTCGACTGAAATGACAAAAAAATTACGTCATAATAACTTTTATTTTGCGCGATCGTAACCATTTATTTACCGAGTATTTTTAATATAAGAGAATAATTGATAATACTTTCAACGGATAAAGAAATTCAACTTTAAAGTAAACACAGATGTTTGTTTATGGTATTAATTTATGTATATGTTTCAGGGGTATTATTGTGTTAGAGATCCGTGACTTTGCTGCAGCCAGCAGTGCTGCACTGGTCATAGTCCTCTGCTATAGTACCTTAGAAGCCCACATACAAAAATGTATATTTTGTAGATCATGTGCAAAAACAGAACAAATAGAAAAAATTGTGAAAAAGATGAAATCAGCAATTCATAGTTTGAAACAATTGAGAAAAGATCAACCAGGAATGGTAAACTTTTATTGATTTACTAAATATTTTATGCGAACAGGACTATGCGATTCAAATAGTATTAATGTCAAGTTAGTTCTTTAATAATTTTTAAAATTCATTTTAGTTTTGCACTGCAGTCTGTTCTTTTTCTTTGGGTTTGTGGATTATTGGTCGCACTATAAATGGCGTGCTTCTTGCATATACAATATGTATGAGTATTCTACTTGGACCTGCATTATTATTAAAGCTACCCAACAAGATGTTATCGCACAGAGGTGACTAATATATCATTAAGTATAAAGAAATGTTAAACCTGTTATCACTATGATAGTGATATCAAAGATGTTACTCCTATGCAAGATCTAATTTATTGTTTCCTTTAACAGAATGGGATAGCGAAATCGAAGAATTTTTACCATCAGTGACCGAGGACAATCTTCAAGTTCTTGCAAGAGCAGGAGAATCTGGGGATCAATCTCCAACACCAACAAGCATGTTGTCTGATGCTCAAAATGGTATCTGCTTTGCAATTTCATTTCATCTATTTTAATAATATTTAATTTAAATATAAAATAATTAAATGTCGGTTTTCAAAATAATTTTCTTCGTATTTTCCAGTAAATATTTCAAATCAATACAAAAGTTTATTATTACAGAATTTTTCAATGACGATGACATTACGGGTCTAAAAATGCCATCCCATGAAGATGGAAGCACCGATGGCATAGAAGTTTCTGAATTAGAACTTAGTGTCGAGGAAACAGATATGGATGGTAGTAAATTTCAAAGTAATTTCGACAAAGAATCATCATCTGAGGGAGAAGCAGAACTGGAACCTCTATCAAGAAAATCAATTAGCCATAGTGATGAAAGTGGTAGCGAATTCGAAATAATTGATAGTCAGAATGCTGATGACTTAGACATTGCATGAAAATTGCAGACATGTGAACTGTGAAGTTATTATTATGCAGAATAAGCTTCAAGCAGCTGGTAATTTTACATACGTCGCATACTGGTCCCTATTAGTGTGCCATAAATTAATGAATTTTTTATTGTATATAGAAATTTATTTTTTTCATAAAACAATAGGTCTTATAAAATGCATCTTTAAAAACGTGTTTATTATGCTTTAATGTGAATTAATAAATTTAAGATTACTATATTATTTTTCATAGAACATTTATAATGACTGAAATTCTTGATTTAAATAATCTGTATAGCTTATTTGAATATGAAAGAACAATCATAGACAGAGGCACACTAATACAAATCAGGACTCTATTTTACATTGTAATTCGATGATAATCTACAAAAATTATTTTGCTTACATTTTAGCTACCTGCTTCAATTAATTGAATAAATATTCAAAAATTTCTATTAGCATAATTGGAAAACTGTTTTTAGAAAAATGATGTCAGTTATTTTCTTAGATTTATAACTGCAGTAAAAATTTTAATATATAGGTATAGAAATTTTGTTGACTTTGTGCAAATGATAGCTTCTCAGTAGTTTACTTACCTTGATGTATACTTATGTTGAAGTATACTTACAAAGTTGTACATATTATACACAGAAAAGGAATTCTACCACCTTAATTTTTATTTTCGTTGATATACAAACAAATCAAGTATACTTGTAGTACGTGTACGAAATTTTGGTGTATATAAAAGTTCGATTATCAATAAGAAATTAATACGAGGAATCTGTGAGATAAGTAACTTTTGTCAATTTAAATATCGCTTTGATCTTCATGGAGGAAGATAATTTTGTATATATGTATCATATATAGAAAATCTTTGTCTGTAAATTGTAATTAAGAAATTAGAAATTATAGTATCAGTATACAGGCAGAGAATGAATAGATAATATCATAGTAAATATCAGTCCCGTTTTTGATATTGCAAAAGTTACCTATAAAAACAGAATTTGATCCATCAGATAAATCTTTCTTATTTCATAAATACTCAGATGTGATTTTGCATTCTAATTATTAATAAGTTATACGTGATTCAAGTTTTCTAACTTGGTTTAGGTATTAAACAATGCATAAGTAATAATTTATTTGATTGATTATGCAGATCTCATAATTAAATTTTTTAAAAATCCTTACAAAAATCGATTATCTTTGTAGAACATACTTAAATTTTGCAATTATTTATTGATAAGCGAAATTACATAAATCGTAAAATAGTACTACTTGAAAATTAATTGAACATTCATTTTGTGAAATTACTATTAAAAATGATACCGCTTATGTAAGTATAATTTCACTATGTTTTACACACGTATGGTCTTCAATCAATTATAAATAATACTTTATCAGTTTTACCCAAATTTTGCAAAAATTTGTTGACTTTATATGTCATTATTTTGTTTTAACTTTATGAGCATCTAAAGTTAAACATTATTGTGAAAAATTAATTGTTTATTTGAAAATTTTATATTTTCAAATTGAAAGTAGTGTAATTTGTATTGAAATGTTGGAGCAATAATTTTCTAGTCATAATAATCGTATGAAATTGTATTGAATATAACATTATATAAGTTACTTTTTATAATATATACAAAATTTTTTATATTTTCGTTTTCATAGACCCACTTTTGTGTTGAAGCTACTAATGTATTATCAACGAAATATGTATATAATTAGTATAATAATATAGAAACAATATTTTTGAAATTTCCTTGCAAAATTTGAGAAAAATTGATTAATATTTTTTTTAAAATGTGACTGAAAATTTCCATTTTATATTTATATCCTTGCCCTACATAAGAGATATCATGTTTATGGTAAATCTGTCATACATTGCAGTAAATAAAACAGACCTCTTAAATTAATCATAAATTTATTCTATTATACATATCGAGATCCCTCATAAATTTATGTACACGTAATACATTATTTATACAAAAGAAGAAATTTGTTGTTAATGTGCTTTGCATTTATATACTGTTTATTTCCTGCAAAATTTAAAAATGTACTTTGACGACAAATACATGCAATGCAGTAATAACAATAAAAGATGACAAAATTGTGAGAACCTGTATTATGCAATTGTTAAGGAGAATCAAGTTTCTACAGCAATACTGACAAAGGTGAATTTGTTTTGAAACGCAAATCATATTTATATACAATGCAATATTTCGTTTGATTTGTGTACCTCTATATTGTAATTTTATAATGTACATATATTACTTGTATTTTCATCATCAATAGTTTCCACATTTGCTTTTGTTGTATTGTTTGTGTAAAAAATATTTTCTTCATTTTTATAAATATTCAACACGTCTTTGTCTTCTTTCAAACTTCTGAGAAATTTTGATGTTTCATCTGTAACAAAATTTGATTGTATACATGTACCATCTATATTTTCACTTTCAACATTTAATTTTATATAAACTGTTCCATTTCCCTTACAAATAGTTTCTTCTTTTTCACAAGTATTAAATGCGCTTTTACTTTCTTCTTTAGATGAAATGGGTTGAGCATTTTTTCTTTCTGGCAATACCTGTAGAAATGCTTCTTGCCATGTTTCTCCTTCACTAACTCTTAGCAAGATTTCGAACACTGGAATAGTATAAATATTATATTTTTATACTTACACTTAGTATACATGTGAAAAAAAAAGAAATATATATCTTTATATATATTCTAATCATACCATGGTCAACAGTTAAAACCTTCCTTGTTTTCATTTGTAAAAATTTGTCTAGAGGGAGCCGTCCATGCCTTACATTAGCTTGTTTAGCTACTTTGTGACACAAACCCTAGAAATGTAAATACGGTATAAGAAGATTTATACATATCAAATAACCTAGCTTACCTTATGACTATTATGATCAACAAGACCACCTATAACATACACGCAATCATGCTCTAGATGATTGATCACATTTTCTGATTCGCTAGATAAATATATGACTTTGTCTTTTGGATAAATATCCATATATCTTTCTACATAAAATTTTACCTACAAAACAATATTCCAATTTCTAAGTATTTTCAATGCATCACTTTCTTAACGAATTCAGGAGTGTTACTTACGTCCCAATGCTGATATCCGTTATGCTTTTGCATGTGTGTTCTTGATGCACCATTAAAGCTAGTAAGAGAAAATTGCATTGGTGCGAGGGCTCTCCTATTCAATGTATAACATCTTAATATCTGCTTGGTCAATTTTGCAATGTCTTTATCGATCATTAAGTCATCAAATGACAGATCAATAGTCACTTCAATTTTACAACTGCTACCAGCCATGGTACTCTTTTTTAAAGCTTTCCTGGATGGTCCAAGATCGATATTATTTGCACGAGCATATGCTCGCTTTTGTCGTGCTTTTTCCCGTTCCTTTAATCTATAGTAAAAAACATTTTCATTACAAATTGCATAATATACAGTGAATAACCAATGACAAATTTATACGAACATATAATGCATAATAAAATTATTAACTTAAAAATAAAAGATTTAAGAAATAAAAACCTTTTCTCACTCTTTCGTTCTAACCATTTTTCTCTTTTCTTTATTTTTTTTAATTGTCGTTTACTCATATTCGGATTTAATTCCGAAAGATTCTTGTCGACATTATGACAATCTTTGTGGTCAGAAACATTTATATTTTCTTCATCATATTCTGTTTCTGTACTTTTATTTATATCGTTTTCGTTTTCCATGTTATATAAAAAATCCGAGAAGAAACAAGAAACTCGTTAATACCTGTGCGGATTAAAACACTGTCACATTTCACAAAAATAATAAAATTGCAAGAAAACGCGAGATAATAATATCCACATATCTTTTTGATTTATCATAAAAGTAAATATTTATTGTCATTGAATTATTTCAAATTACGTAGAAATGAAAGTAAATTTCTCTCTGAAAAATAACCTTTTTCATTGCATTTATAGTGAACATGCCATTCATTTATTACATTTTCATTAAATCAATATTAACAGTTGGTGTTTAAGAAATGATCCTACATATGAAAGAAATTCAATTTTGATATTGAATACACTTAATTTTAACCAGAAAAATAAATTGCAATAAATGTAAATCAAAATTACTAGAGATATGGTAACAGGGATTTAGGAATGTTGGCAGCCAGTCAATAGTTTCTAGAGGGAAGAGTCATCTGAATGAAAATCTAAATCATCTTTTCGTAGTACAGAAGCAGACAATTTCTCAACGAGTTAGCAACGTGTTGGATCGGTTTTTCTGAAGCGGGAGAATGCACGTTGTTGGGGTCGACCGTCGTGTCGTCGGCTATTTGTTTTGTTTTCTAATACTCCAAGCGAAGCTCACGAATTCGCGGACTTCTTGGAGGCTCAATGCTGATAAAGTTGTTAAGACAACAGACTTCGTGAGCACGGTGGAAGATGATCCTATTTTTGATATCTTGGCGAGTAGCATCAGTGTCGGTAATGGACAAAGTTGGAGTAGGACCGCTATTTCTGATAAACATAAAAAAATACAACCTTACTGTCAAGACTGCAAAAATGTTCTCTCCGGAAACCATGAACGGTAAGGAATCCTGATGTTCTGGTTAGTCTTAGGTAAGAGCAGAATGGCATGTCTTCATTTTGAATATTAAATCAGTATATTGTTTAGGTTTGTACACAATAGATCACCGATATTCCTATTTCGAAAAATTAATTCTCCGAAATGTACTATATAAAACTCGAATCAACTATTTACAATACATTAAGTAACAATTCCAATTCCAAAATACGGAATACATCTACAACCTTCTCATATATAAATGATTAGAATATTTAAGGAATTTCAACTGTTTTTTTTGTTATCTTACACCATAAATTTAGTAGGTTTAAAAGTTTTATAGTTCTCTTTTCAGTTATGTTACTTACACATAAGAAGGATCACCATACTTGTAGATGCAAAATATAGTCACTGTTGCATGTTTAATGGTTGGATTATTGTTTATTTGAAGTACACATGAGTATGTTTTATAGACAATAATTTTGCATGTATAATAAAATATGATTTTCCTTCTATAAATTATGAAAAATATGAAAAATTATCAAGCTTTTAAGTCTTTAAAAAAAAAAGATGGTAACAAGTATATCACATATTATACAAAAAAATTTTAATTCAAGATTACTTTTATTTGTTTTATTGAACTATAATTGTTTTATAATATTTAAAATTTTGTTCCAAATACTTGTTACAAATAATCCGATGTAATTTTCTGTTTCTTCCTGTAGTTAGTATTTGTGTGTGGCTTACTATTCTTTCAGCGTTAAAAAAGCCCTAACTTTGGTCCCCTTGGCAGACGATTCTCGTCATACGTGTTGAAGGATAATCCAAATGCCACCGAGCCTTTCACTTTATCATCTCGAACATCGGGTGAACAAGTCATATGCACTTCTGGTCAGCAATGTGAGGATGTAATCTTGGATTGTGGAAAACCTGTTAATTTTACCTATTATGACGACTTGGTTGGTGTTGCCAACAGGGATAAGCATCCATTGATTCCTGAACCTAACGTAGCTCTCATGTTTAAGAAGAATGGAGGTAAAACTATGGATGTTGACATTGATCTACTAGAGAAACGATTAATAAAAGCTAAACGAGAGGTATACTGTTAGCTACATAGAATATTTTTAATAAAACCAAACAAATGTAATACATATGAAATTATACACTTATTTATTATTTTATTATATTTTTTCTAGAAACCAAAATCAGTGCAACTCTATAATCAAATAGGAAATTTCTGGCGCATAAAAGGAGATGCACAAAGATCAATTGAGTGCTTTCGAAGGGCACTGGCTGTATCACCACATAATGCGGAAGTAGTGTTAAATCTGGCCAGGGTGTTATTGGTGCAACAATATTTAGATGATGCAACATATTTAGCGAGATATTCCTTGGAGTTACAGCCCCCAGAACGCAATGCATGGGAACAGTACCTTACACTTGGTCAAATATTCAAGGTGATTCGAAATTTTCAAAATGTTAGAGTACCACATTTTATTGTTCAAATATTTAAAAAACGAAAATTAATTAACTAATCGAATAGCAAATGAGTATTGTTTTTATCATTTTAAAGGCATATGGCCATTATCAAGAAGCAGCTATACATCTGCGACATGCCATGGAATTAAAACCAGATCTCTCTGAAGCTGCTGAAGCTCTAAGAGAAGTGGAATCACTACTTCCGGCTGCGAGCATACATATCTACACATTACTAATAATCATATGTCTGGTAAATAAGATAAGGAAACAATATTGTACTATGGATATATATGTATCACTTATATCACCTTTGATTTTATAGGTGCTTGGAGTACTATTAGTGGTTTTAAGCAACGTGGAATGTGACCAAGATTCTAGTCTAGTCAGTGGACAACTTCAACGTCCAGTACAACGTCATTTTAGTCGTGACATGGCCATGCGAAGTTTAAGGCTTAACGTTGCTCGTAATAAACGTTGTTGATAAATTACCAAGATAAATAATCTTGTGATAGAATAAAATTTCCAACTGCTGTTATTATTTATCTATCTACAAAGTATTATTTGTAATATGATTTTTAATAATTCTTTAGCGTATTAATAATTATGCAATTTATTATAACTACAAACGAAAATATACAATAGAAAACAACAGCATTTTTCATTTACTGCAACGAGACAAATTGCGCTATATATGTATATATATCTACTTACACACAAATACGCATGTATTGTGTTGTAATCCTTTTTTTTTATACATTAAAAACGGAATGTAACTTATGGAATTACAAGATATTTTTTCCATTACTCTAAATATTAACATACATATTATTAACAACGTTACTCTGCATCATTTACAATGTACAATGATACCAGACTATATAAGTAATTTCCTCGCTTATTCTATCTATGCGAGAAAATCTAACTTCTTATATCTGTAAATAAATTACAGGTATATAATTCAGGAAATAATATCATCTTTAGATAATTATCCATAATATGTACATGAAACATTTAACTCTTTTCATTCTTGCGAACAAAGATATGTAATAAATTTATTCTCTTCAGATTATATGGAATATAGTTTACATCTCTGTGTTTAGTAATATTTTTTATAACTTTTCTTTTAACATTTTTTAAAATGTAAATAGTTTTACATTTCTTTATCTCTTTTAATGCGTTCAAGCACATATTTTTACAAGCTTCCTTTCTAAACCTTAATTATTCAGCACAGTATTTAATAAAAATTTACACCATGTTAAATAAGTTTCTAAAATATAAAATTACAATACAAAAATTTGATATTTGATGTATAATTTGATGATATAACGAAAATGATAAAATTATTTCCTTAGAAACCTATTCTTACAAAATCAGGATAAAATTAAAAAATTTGGAATACCCATACAATTAGGCTTTTTCTTGCATTAGCCTCCACAATTTTTGTTTTATGTACAACACTGGAAACTAATATAAACTAAAACTGCATACACCATATTTAATTTATACACCTTTAAGGGTTTGAACAAAGACTGTATCCATGCAATAGGAAATGTCGAATGTATTTCATTCTATTTTATTTTTAATACTGAACTAATGTTTCAGGAAAGCATTTTATGCTAATAGAATCTTAAATTTGGACATCACAAATTTCTATTATCATCGTTTTATTCTGTGTGTTAATTCTTTGTTTTTGTAATTCAGCCTGTCTCATTTTTCAAAGACAAATCTGTACAAGGCACTAAACTTATATGGTACCTACTTATATAAAAAAATATGAGTATTACTCTTCTTTTTATAATTTATTTAAATAAGAATTGTAATTATATGTACATTCTTTTGCATTAGTGCTATATGTATTAAAAATATACGTGGCAGAACAAAAAAGCTAAATTATAAAGCTGTGATTAATTTTTCATCTTAAATTACATAATACAAAATAAAACTTTTTTAATGTGTAAATATATTATGAATTTTCAAAATTTGTTTTTAAATTACCGAAATGAATAATTAAAGTTTTCCAATCGAATTATTTTCATAATTTCTTACTTAAATAAGCGTATGTATCCGATAGTTGATTAATTGATGCAGATTCATCCTGTATAATTGGTTTTACCATTAAGTCGCAACAAAAATTCATAAGTATTTATAAGTACTCATCTATGATACAGTAAAGATCGTATTCTAAAAATATAGTAGCTAATTTACTATATACACAGAAACATCTTTGTCAATAATCACCCTTAAAAGGTATATGTATGCATATATGTCAAAGTACATGTGCATATACAAATCAATATACATATGCACTGCCTATGATTCTAAAGCACAGCTACACTAAATTTTAATACAAGTTGTAAGAAGTTAGAATTGCACCCAACTGGAATTTGCTACTGTTGATGGTTGCTGTTGTTGGGCCTGAGACTGTTGAGATGCACTAGCAAACTCTCCCCATTCCGAACTTGGTTGATTTTGATTCTGGGTTGGTTTATGTGCAGGAGATGAAGTTGGTGTTTTGGCCGGTGGAGGTGCAATTTTTACACCACCTGGCGGTGGAGGTAAACCAATACCTGTTGTTGGTCGTTGTTTTGCTTTGGAAGCAACTTCGCTGCCATCTTTTTTCTATATCAAAATTGATAATTTTATCTTTTATTCTGTCATTTAAAACCTAATGTATGCGTACAAATGTATATCTATAGAGATGCGCGAGAATCCCAAAATTTTCAAGAACCTGACTCATCTCAACCTGGTACCTTTCTATTTATTTAATAATTATGCATTTCAACCATCAAGTACTCAATATTTTCGAATTCTTGCACTTCTTTATTTATAAATAATTGAATGATCTTACAGTAATTTTCATGTTTATTTTGATTGTTTCCCCTTCTTTGAATCTCAGATCCAACTCCTGTTTTGGTTCATCCTTTTCCTTTTCTATCTGTTCTTGATTTTTCAGCCATTTAAAATGATCTTGAAGCGCAACATTCAAATCGAAACTATCGGATCTATCCAAAAATCCAATACCAAGAAAGGCTGATCGTCCATTATCATTTTGAACTCTCAGAACAAAGTAACGTGAAGAATCTGTGACTGGTTCAACTGCAATACCTGGATACTTTTCGATTGGACATTTGGCAAACAATTCACCTGTAATTTTATCTTCTAGTTTTATCGCCACCGAATTCCCTTGAGACACAAGACGCATCCGGCCGGTCCATGTTGGGTCTTGAAGATTCCAATCAGCTGCTCTGAGAATATACAAAAAAATATTGTTGTGTATACATAATTGTGTTAAGTAAATGTATTTTTTCACTTAACAAATTTAGAATTGTACAGTATCATAAAATTTTAAATATCTGTTAAAACTGATCGTTTCAATAGCTTAGAACAAAAAAATCATTCGGGTGTCTTATGAATCATACAGCAGATAAAAATTGTGCAGAAGTGTGTTCCAGATGTAACAATATGCTGTTCTGTCAACAATTTCCGGTATAACATTTGCTGACGTATGAATTGTGCAAGATCGGGATTAAATGTTTTTTTAAAAACGCATAATGTTAATGATGCTTTGCTAATAACGAAAGGAATATTATCCTTTACACGCGTTTCTGCATGCGGTAGTTCTTTCATTAAGATAAAACATTTTCAAAGGAAATATCATCAAAAAGAATCAATTCATACCGATAACCCCTAGTCAGTGACCTTGGAGGAATACTAAATACAAATACTTCACTCTTCACAAGTAATACACTTTCGTATGTATCCATTGTACTTTCGACAAAACACGGAGAAAGCGCGTACGTTTGAGAGCTGAACTTGATCAAGTGCTATTTGAAAATTCGTTTATATTTTGTGACGAATCTCCACCGTGATTTGATAACTTTATCTCTAGTCACGCCTCCCATCCCCACACAAAGACCGTTAACCACAGATTATTTCACTAGCGATAATAGATTGCCTTCTCTCTATAACACTCTGTGCAGCAATTTATAGAATCAGTAACTCAACATAAAGAGGAACAAATTAATTTTCATGTATGCAATTTTAAAATTAGATTCTTGCTATTGTTGATTATTAGTTTAAAAATATATTAACAATGTAATAATTACAGTAATGGATATTATTACCACGTATATTCAAATATTACCTGACAGTATGAACGAATAATGAAAATTAGGCCTAATACATGAAATTATTTTATAGAACATATTACCGTACAAAATAGTAAATACAATTAGTGTTTTAAATACTTAAAATAAAGTAAAAATAAGTCTGTATCGCTGCTGCAAAATACTGTAGTCCTTTTTGGCGCTCTAGATAATTATTTATCTGTAAGATGAGTACTATACGTTAACGCGTTTCACGAAATAACGGGTTCAAGCATTGTGTTAATTTTTGTTGACTATTATTTTTTTGGCGGTCACAAGAAAATTTCCGCGCGTAAAGTTTAATTCCACAAATATAAGTCGAAATTGAATTACAAGATGTTCTGGTCCTCCTATTGGTACACTTTACTTTGTATTTTGACAAGCGACCAATAACCATGTTTATTAGTACGCATTTGCATGCATTGTAAAATAAACTGTGAATATTTGCAAGAAGCCGGGGTTATTCGAAGAATTATATAGATGTGCACTTTCAATGTTTTTCGAATCAATACCATTTAAATGTAGCTACAAATCGTGAAAACGTGAATTTCTGCGGAAATCCCTAATCCCCGCGCTTGCCGGGGAGTATCTTACAGGTTTGTAAATAACACAAATTTTGTTTGTTTATAAAATCTATTATGAAATAGTATTTCTTAAAGTATAAGTTAAACAGAAAGTTAGAATATTGTTTTTCTTCAGGGATAATAACAATAGAAGAACATCAAAATGATGCACAGAAGGGGAGGGAAACGAATACGTATGGATGATCCGGTGCCTCCAGAGTATGATGCACCGATGACTCCAATGACTCCTATGAATGATAACTCAGGTGGAGAAGCAAATGAGTCTTACTCTAATTATACTACTTATAGTCAGGCACCTCAGACACCCATACATAATCCGACGTTAGTATATGCTCATATATTTATTAATTAGGCTATTATAATAGGTTCTTGTTCATTACACTCTTGATCAAATGCCTATTCTTTACACAAACTTCGTTCATTGCATTTTGTTTATGTAAGATAGGGAACGTAGTTTAGTAATAATATTAATGTGATAGTTGCATTATAAGTCTTACGTGACTGTTTCTTTGTATTATTATATGTACACATTCATCACTTTGTCAAATCAATAATGGGAGAGTTATAGGTGGAAATGTTATGCGATTGATCAAAAGCCTTGTTCATTGTAAAAACCTTGCATCAAGTCTTGTTTCTATGCAATGAGTGATTATATACTGTATTGCTAAATTATATATATATTTATATAATTATATATAATTATATATATATATATATATATATATATATATTTGTAATTATGTTTGTTTAGCCCTGAACATTATTCATCTGAAAGTTATAGTTCACCTGGTACATCACAACATCAATATCAGGAGCAAACAAATAATTTTGAGAATCATGCTCAATTTGAACAACCTATGACACCGGCAACACCAACCAATATGAGAATTACAAGGAATACACGTGCCAGGTTGCGTGGTATGTTTCATAGTATTAGTAATTATTTTTATTATTGACTAGAATAAATAATTACTATTTTTTGAAGGAGGAGCAATACAACAACCAAAATATAAAGAAATAGATACTGACTACATTCCAACTACTACAAGTAGAGGAAGAGGAGCTGGTGGGCGTGGACGTGGAAAGCGAACGCATCACTCACATAGTTTGGAAGATGAAGCTAGTTTGTACTATGTTATCCGGAATAACCGCTCTTCATTAACTGTATGTATATGGAAAAGTGCACCAGAATATTGTTTTCAAAAATCTTTTCATACTTGTACATTAGAGATATCTGATAAATTTAACTATTATTTTTAGTAAGTCGTATTATTGATATGTTTGTTTTGTTTCTAGACTATTGTTGATGATTGGATAGAAAAATACAAGATTAATAGAGAAAATGCTCTTCTCATGTTAATGCAGTTTTTTATTAATGCAAGTGGTTGCAAAGGGCGTATCACCCCGGAAATGCAATCAACAATGGAACATGTAGCAATTATTCGAAAGATGACTGAAGAGTTTGATGAGGTATATATATATTACATATGCTGTGTTATCTGTGGTTACCATATTGCATTTAATCAATGGTTATTTATGATATAGGAAAGTGGTGAATATCCATTAATAATGACAGGACAGCAGTGGAAAAAATTTCGTGCAAATTTTTGTGAATTCGTTCAAATTTTAGTACGGCAATGTCAATATTCTATAATTTACGATCAATTTCTAATGGATAATGTAATCTCATTATTAACTGGGCTTTCGGATTCACAAGTGAGAGCTTTTAGGCATACAGCCACACTAGCTGGTAAGATGCGTATGTATATGTAATTACATATGTATTTGCATATTCAAAAATTTAATTTGTTTTCAGCTATGAAACTTATGACAGCATTAGTCGATGTTGCTCTCACTGTATCAATAAACTTAGACAATACACAACGACAATATGAAGCAGAAAGACAGAAAGCTAGAGAGAAGAGAGCTGCAGATAGATTGGAATCATTAATGGCTAAACGAAAAGAACTCGAAGAAAACATGGATGAAATCAAAAACATGCTTACATATATGTTCAAGTCTGTATTTGTACATCGATATAGAGATACACTGCCAGAAATACGAGCAATTTGTATGGCAGAAATTGGAGTTTGGATGAAAAAATTTCATCAAAACTTTTTAGACGATTCTTACTTAAAATATATAGGTAAATATTAGTGTGCGATAATTCGAATATGTTCGAGAATCCTGATGTATTGGAGAACCTATCCCGATTTTAAATAAAATTCTTAAATCATCTCGACCCGACATTTTTGAGTTCTCGCACAGTTCTAGTGAATATTATTTTATAATATCAAGTATTTTTACATTCATAGCTACATCTGTATAATACAATTTCGTAGGTTGGACGTTACATGATAAAGTTGGTGAAGTCCGTTTAAAATGTCTTCAAGCGTTACAACCATTATACGCTTCAGAAGAACTAAAAACAAAACTTGAGCTTTTTACAAGTAAATTTAAAGATCGAATTGTTGCAATGACGTTGGATAAAGAGTACGATGTAGCGGTGCAAGCCGTCAAACTTGTTATTTCGATTTTAAAACACCATAGAGAAATTCTAACTGACAAGGATTGCGAACATGTATATGAGCTTGTTTATTCATCCCATCGTGCTGTTGCTCAGGCAGCAGGTGAATTTTTAAATGAACGTCTATTTCGACCTGATGACGAGGCGGTAGCTGGTATGAAAACTAAACGGGGGAAAAAGCGTCTACCGAATACTCCTCTTATTCGAGATCTTGTTTTATTCTTCATTGAGTCAGAACTTCACGAGCATGGAGCGTATCTGGTCGATTCGTTAATCGAAACAAATCAGATGATGAAAGATTGGGAGTGTATGACAGATTTGTTATTGGAAGAAGCTGGCCCTGAAGAGGAGGCTTTAGATAATCAAAAGGAAACATCATTAATTGAATTGATGGTCTGTTGTATAAAACAGGCTGCCACCGGTAATTTCATATTTATACTTTTTTTTTTGTACCAAATTATATGCACAATAGAAACTTATTTTTACTTTAAAAAATAGGTGAAGCCCCAGTTGGTAGGGGACCAACCAGAAAGATTCTATCCGCAAAAGAAATGAAACAAGTCCACGATGATAAACAGCGATTGACAGAACATTTTATTCAAACACTGCCTTTATTACTTGACAAATATAGAGCGGATCCTGAAAAACTTGCAAATTTGCTCGCTATCCCTCAGTATTTTGATTTAGACATTTACATCAAATCTCGGCAAGAGCAAAACTTAGAGTCGTTGTTGAATAAGGTTCACACAATTGTAGAGAAAATGCATGACACTGAAGTTTTGGATACAGCCGCGAAAACATTGGAGCATATGTGTATAGAAGGTCATGCTATTTTCACCAGGTAAAGTTTTGTAATATATTTTAAAAAGTTTTAGAAGGATGCAAATATTTAATGCTTAATATACTCCAATATAGATGTGACGTAGCGCGTTCGACATTAATCGACTCTATTGTAAATAAATATAAAGAAGCTATTGATGAATACAGAAATCTAATAGAGGGAGACGAAGAACCTGATGAGGACGAAATTTTCAACGTTGTTCAATCTCTTAAGAAAGTGTCAATATTTTATTCAAATCACAATATGAATCCCTGGGGAATATGGGATTCTTTGTATAAGGATATTGAAGATGCCAAAGATCCATCTAAGTACGAATTTATTATTTCTTTTTAAGTGAATATATTACATTAATTTAATATGTTTCTAAAATAAAAATATTGTCACAGATGTTTGCCGCATGAAGCAGTGAAGTATTGCATAAGTGCGTGCTTCTTTGCAATTTTGTGGGGACAAAATCACCTTATGGAGTCAGTAGATTCTGGAAATCGAGGTGAAGATGAGTGTCGGCAATTGAAAGAACGATTACATTCTTTCATGGGTTCTATGCGGCATTTTGTTAGCGGTGATGGAAGCGGCACAGTAAATATTTTTTATAGTTTTCTACGTTAATATAATTGATTGTTAATATTTAAACAGTACATAATATCTGTCAACGTTTCTTTGCAGCCTTCTCCACCAATTTTAAGGGAAGTGGCATACAATACGATCTGTGACTTATTAGTATTATTTTGTAATCAATTAACGTCACATTCTAATCCTTTGATGCACCAACTGGTATATGAACCAGACCAAGCGATGCAAAATATGCTCAATCGGTTTATACAAGAATATGTGTTTTTCGAAGAAGAAGATGGTACGTTATTAGAAATATCGTGAAATGTGGGAGAACCCGTAAATGTCGTATCGGGACAAGATAATTATATTCTAAAATCCCATTCTTCTTAAGCCACTCCACAGTGCGGCATTTAAATAGAAATTCGGGACAAAAATGAAAAAATGTTTATAAATTTACTTACAATATCTTCAATACTTATTTCAGCGTCTAACTACATACGATAGCGTTTGAGTAACTAATATCGATTTCAGAAACAATCTTTCCATTTTTTTCTTGAAGTGCCAAACATTAAACAGTAATTTTCTCTTTCATTTCATTACATATTGCGTTTTCATTCAGTAAATCTAATTTTTTGCATAATTTTTGATATCTTGGAAAAAGTCTATTAACACGTTAAGCGTCACGCCGAATTTCTGTGCCGTTCCATTCAAGCCACGGTTAGCCGTCAGGCGGGCCGCTCGCCGATAGACGAATCAGAGTATAAACAGTCGGGTAACGTAACGCGCGCCGCGATAGCAGAACGAAAAATTTGTCGCCGGTCCGTAGGGACCGACGAGGCCTGAACGGAAAGTTGCGTTGGGCGCTTAACGTGTTAAGAAATTAATTTTTCTTCTAAATCACTATTGTATATGCATTTTTGTCTACACAGGCTACACTGTGCACCCCGGTCATCAAGTACTCGACATTTTCGGATTCTTTCACACTTCTAATAATATCTATAATGAAATCTTTGTGTGAAAATAATGAAAAATAAACAATATACTTTAATTTTATAGATGAACATGACGAACACTCGAAGATTGAAGAATTGCATAAAAGGAGAAATTTCTTGGCGAGTTACTGCAAGCTAATTGTATATAACATGATACCTACCAAAGCAGCAGCGGACGTGTTCAAACATTATGTAAAATATTACAATGATTACGGAGATATTATCAAAACTACGTTAGGAAAGGCTAGAGATATTAATAAAACAAATTGTGCATTGACAATGCAGCATAGTTTGAATATTTTGTATAACGAGATAATAGCTGAGAAAGGAAAAGTCAACAGAAACAGCGAGGAGTTCACTGCGATAAAGGTTAGCATTGATTAATAAATGTTTGTATTGTACCTACTGGTATGTGTTAACATTGAAATTACTCCAGGAGCTTGCGAAACGATTCGCTCTATCATTTGGATTGGACGCTGTAAAAAATCGCGAAGCAATTACTGCTTTACATCGGGCGGGTGTTCTTTTCGCCATTACACCACCAGATGGTATAGAACAAGATCCCACTGGACCACCACCAAATTTATCATTCCTTGAAATCTTGTCCGAGTTTACGAACAAACTCCTTAAACAGGATAAACGTGTCGTGTAAGTGTGATTATTATTATGATTATGATCCTAAGAACCAAATTGATCAACTTAATGAAATAAAATGAAGGAAAAGTTTAATATTGAATAATATTGGACATAGAAAATTTATTTCAAAACTATGCAGCACGTGGAGATGATCAATTTGAAATTTAATTGTTGATTAATTTCGATATCATTTGGCTTATAAATAATTATGTACATGCATTGCAGACTAAATTTTCTTGATAGAAGATTACAAGCAGGAATGCCTTCCTCGCGGGGAGAGGATTGGCAGCCTTTACTTTTGTACAGAAACAGTCTTTTACATGGAGAAACAGATCAAGTTCCGATAACGAGTAAGCGAGCTTACACGAGACGCAAGAAGGACCACTTAGCTGGTATGTTTTATAGTTTATTAATATAATAATAATATAATATATGTCTTATTCACATGTTTTCGTATTTTTTGCAGAAGAAGAAGAAGTAGATGAGCCTGAAGAAGGTTCTGATCATGAATTTTCTGGGTGAGTTGGGTGTTCACACCAAACTAATAATAGTAATATATTCCTTATATTTTATTTATTTTACACCACTTTACATAGTAGAAATAATTATATCCTTTCAAGCAATTGTAATATGCAGTGCTACTGGAGTTTATAACGTTTTATTAATCCGTAATCTTAATATATGCAAAACACGCTTTTTTGCTTTTAAATTGTATATCTGCTGAATGATGAACACTTTAAATAATTATAGAAAATATTGCTAATTTGGATATTAGTTTTACACGCTTGCGTAGTTAATTTAATTCACGTATAATGTGCACATCTCTTCAACTATTATTGTCATAACACTGTAATATCATTGAATGCTAAACTGAGTCCCTTTTATCAATAATTTGTTTTTAAATTAGCTTTTTCTTTTATAATATTTCTTGCATCATTATTTTATGCTTTGCTAAAATGTATTTACTATAGTCTAAAACTAAATATTATTTCAAAGTCTGAAGAACGTAGAATACATTTAAATTGACACTAAAAATTGTAAATTCAATAACTGACTAAATTTGTGAGAGATACTTTGTATAGAAAATATTCTTTAATACAATTTACAGTGCAGTATATTAATTCTTTTTATTTTTTACACATTAATATTTATTTCCTTAACCATTTGATACGTCCTACAAATTAATATATTCCTTAAGCAATAACTGTTTATACTTTTATAATTTGATTGCATGCTTGTGCTTTATTTATTAATAAATACTTGTTATCATTAGCGTCTTTACGTACATCATAAATTTGTTATCTTCGCATGGGTAGTAATCTCTTATGAATCGCTTGTTGCAGGCTACCTGATCGTTATTCAAGCTAAGAATTATTACCTTTTAGCAAAATATATAAATGTATGTAATCATATATAAGGGGCAAAAATTGTATAAGGAATTGATGAGGTCTGTTATTCTTGGTGCCTGTTTTAAAATCAACTTTTAAACTAGCGTAAGGAATTAATATATGTATATATGTGTATACACACGTATACATAATATACATATACATATACACATGTAATATTGTCAAAGTATCAAGTCATATATCAAACGTATACATATTTATGTAAACGACAAAAGTTATATAAGGAATTGATAAAACCTATTGTTCTTGACGCCTATATTTAAATTAATTCGCAACTTCTATGAACTAGTATAAGGAAAATAATATTAAAAACTACACATTAATATTGTTGATAGAAAGAATCGATAATATTTTTGGAATGCCTGCAAAAGAAAAGTACATAGAGAACGATGTGTGTTTTGTTGAGTCTAAGAACTTAAAAGCAAATAAGTCTAAAATACTGTGTATTCTGTTTATATATTGATAATATACAAATTGGTGATAGATACGATAAACATGTGATATTAATTGAAATACGACCCTCTTCCCCAACGAGTTCCTGCATCCTGCTTTTTATCAAAATTTGAGATTCGTGATATTCAAACGACGCTGTATTTTGCACGGTTTTCTTCTATCTAAAATTCATCAAAAACTATAACAGAGATAATTTTCATAATTTTTGCATTTCTTGCTTGACCATCGAAATTTTTTTTGTATTTTTCAACACGCCGTTCTCTATAATCACCGCAATATTACAGACACGTCTTTATGTGTTTGATATATTAATGCTCGGACAAGTACTACGAATTTTTGTTCAGACTGTTAATCGTTCTTTTGGACGTAGTTCTGGAACGCTATGACACGTATGTACTCGAAAAGTGTAATTTTTGTTATATATGTGTATGTTCAAACTGCATAGAACTATGCACGAAAAGAAAACTCTTACCAAGAGTCGTATAAGCAATATCAAATTTTTGTCCCTTTATTTATAAAATTAACTCCAACGTAATTCCACCAATAAAACCTTTTTCTTTCAGTAAACATAAGAAGAAACGTGGTCCGAGGAAACATCAGTGAGTAAAATTCTACTTCATTTTCGTTTATGAACATCTAATTGTTGTTTCCTGTTTGAATATATTAAAATATATTTATATTATGAAAAGAGATAAATTTTTGAAATATGTAGGCAGAGAAAATGTAAAATCGTAGTGCGGTCTTTATAGAATCATTAGTTTGAAACTTCATTTCAGATTAGCCATTAATAAAGTATCAATAACTCGTGGATCTAGGACAGCCGGATTTTACGAAACTAATGATATTACACAAATGCAAACGTCACCATCGGCTATTATTGAGGACGCATCTACTAGTCCTTCTCAGGATATAGATAATAAACTTAAAACAATGCAGATCCAGTCGAGGTCGTAAGTAATTTTTTCTATAGTACAGTGAATTCGAATAATTGAATTCATTCACCTTATCAAAAAGATTTTCTTGTGATAATAATATTTATATGTTTAGGCGAAGAAGTCATGATCACTCGGAACCAAGAGAATTAAGGCGAACATCTAGAAATTCTGGGCGCTATGTAGAAGGACAATATATGGTAAGTTACACTACTTTTATTTAAAAACAACATTATTTATGGTACATTAGTTCAATAATGACGTCACGTATAATTATGGTTCAAAATACTGGTATCCTAAACGAGTTATTTGAATTTATTTTCAATGAAATAGCATATTCAGTCTGTTTTTATATATTATTTGATTTAATTTACTGTACACAGTAAAAATTTTAAATATATTGCAAAAAATCATACATTGAAATAACAATATGTAGAACTCGAAACCATATTTCTTTGTACAAATGATATTATGTCTTTGTTATAGGAATCAGATTCCGAATAATAAGAGAAAATAGGAAAGTTTCATTGTATCCAACACGGCCGAATTTAAGAAGGATGCGATTTGTGATACATTTTTAATGTACGTATCAGATTGAATAGGTTTTAAATTGTACAGTACATTAAACTTATTCAGTCAGATATACATGCAACACAGATTAAGAAAACTTTACTGATCATTGAGTTCTTTTTTAAATTGATAAGTTACAATAAGTGTTTTTAAATCATTTACATAAAATATTTTTGTTATTTAAAATTACACGAATGTCTCAGTCAGCATCGTAATACGTATGACACATCATTTGTTTCTCAATATCAGCGTTTTTTATATTGTCAAAATGTTCAGACACTACTGTTATTATAAAACTATTTAATTAATTGTCTAAATAAATGACTATAATGTATGAGTAATAAAGACTTTTCTTTCTTCATAGTTGAACAATCAACTGATAAAATTATAATACTATGTTCCTTTGTACAATTTTTAAATCAATGAAAGATATATACATGTATATCTTATATAATATATCCTGTTACATACGTAATGGTCCTCATCTATCGGTTACAGTACGGTATTTACGGAAAATGCTACTTCTTCTACGATCTCGTGGCGTAACTGCGGTGTTCTGTTAAGATATGATTATATTTGTTACATTTCATGAAACAAATTAAATGTAAAATAAATGGTTCATATCATTTATCCTTACTTCATCTTGACGTTTTGAACTGAATAGACCCTTCAACCCACGTGGTGTACTTGTCAATCTCTCTTTGTTTCTTTCTTTTAGTATCCTCGAATTCGGGCTTTTCAGTTCGTTACCCTGTAATTTTAAAAATAATATGAAAATACGTAACCAGAAGCTCCATATCAATTTTTGTTTATACGAATATAATAATATTGTAAACAATTTACTTGTAGTGACAATCTTCCACCATTCCTACTAGGAGTTGGAGGGCCAGGCTTTTTATATGATGTCTACAAAAATTATGTTCACATTGATAAGATTAGAATTACCTTCATTTTGTGTATAAAATTTAATTTTAAATATTCACCTGAGTTTTATCTCTTTTCCTTGCTTTTTGTTCGGGCAGTAGACTTTGACTTAAACTATCATTAAATACATCATCCAGTATTGGGCCAGACTATAAATAAATGAAATGGTTTATGTACAAAATATTATTAAGAATATAATAAGCAACATAAAAGCTCTTTACTTTAATTTCTTCTTCCGTAAATGGTAAAAGATTAAACTGTGTTTCAGCAGGATAAGATGACTTTAAATGCGGTTTGCAAAGAGCATTTCTTTTCCATAGTGTAGTCATTCGGTCATTATCGCAGTTACTCGTAAAATGCTCATTTTGTATGTCAGCTAATTAATTAAATAAATAAACGTTTGAATTATTTGAAATTTTAATTTATAAATTTTATACAATTCACCTAAATATATATTATCGAAAACTTCTTCTTCGTCCTCTACATTAAACGCATTACCCAGCGTTTGTATATTTCTAATACTACATCTTCTTTCGTAAGCCGTGTTTTCTTGAACTACTGCAACTTTGGATAAAATGTCTTCTTTTCTATCTCCAGACAACAAGTCTTTTTTTTCCAATCTAAAGGAGGTGCTTATTAATGTTAGTAAAATTTATAAAATTTTTATGTTATTACAATTTAATTTAACTTACTTAACAGTTTTATATTCAAGTGTAGAAGTCCTTTGTTGATTCATGTTCTGGTATTTAGCTTTCAATTCGTTTAACTCTTTCTGTAATTTCTTTTTCTCCTCTCGTTCACTTAAAAGTTTTTCTCCTACATTCCAAATCTGTGAACTCATGCTTGCAACGTGCTCTTTATATTTACTTATTTCCTCTGCCTGTTTACGACATTGTATTCCCATCATTCTTTGCAGTGATTCGAATTTTTCTTGTACATCTTGTTCTTGTTCTTTATTTAACTTAGATATCTGTTCATGATATGCTGTTTTCTGCAATACGCATTACAGAAATAAACGAATCATAATGATTGCAAAAATAAAATATATTATATATGTGCCTACCATAATTTGTTTATTTTCGTCTAATTTAATTTTATATTTTTCATAAATATCTCTTATCTGAGCATCAACGTCTTCTTTCTTCGGTCTTTTACTTAATTCATTCCTTTCTTCTTGTAGCTTCAAGTTATCTTCCTTCAGTTGAATACTATTTTTCTCTAAAATTTCTATTTGCTTTGATGTAGTAGTTTCTATTTCGTTTATCTTTTCCTTAAGTTCTTCAATATGAGCTTCTAAACTTGCATTCTTCATACGTGCACAGTCCAGTTTACATATTACATCATTCTTCTCTTCTAACAGTTCATCAATTTGAGATTGCAATTTTTTCTCCACCTCAGACCAAAATTTAGTTTCATCAGATTTAAAATCATCTTGCAATGAAAGAATTATTTTAGAAAATTCGTTTATTTCCTCTTTGGATTGGTCAATATCCTTTTGCAATGTTACACACTTCTGTAACTCAGTCTCAATTACTGTTCTCTCATTCGTAAAAGTATCTGTGTGACTATCTGAAATTTCTTCCTTTCTTATTGGATTCAAATATGTATTCTTCAATACAATTTCTGTCCATAAGAACTTTTCCCATAGAATATCGTGCATAGACATTATATTTTGTAAATGACAAGTGTTATATTTGGATAAGGTACTTTCGAAGTATGATTTTTTCGCATGTAAATTTTTTAATTCATCGCATGCAGGTGTATTAATTGTATAAATATTATGAGATTTTAACATCAAATTATCCCACTGTTGTTTTACTTCGTCTAATGATGTATCCACATTTTTTCTCAATTTGGTAATACCCTGTAACGAATCTTTCAATGACTCCTTGTAATTGATAAGATTATTTAAGTGCCTCACATGTTTCTCTTCTGTACTCTTTATCTCGTGCATTTTATTCTTCAATGATTCCATTTCTTCCAATTGTATCATATAATCCTCAAGTTTGTGTTTTTGATTCTCCAAGATTTCATTTAAACTCATATTTACAGTTGATAAATAGGAAATCAACTTGTGTGATATGCGTGTTTCATTAATGGCTGTTTTTACAATATTTTGAATATTATCAGTTATATCACCACACCTATTTATACCAGATGCATCAGAAAAATTGTCAGAATAAAAATTTTCATTTGTTGGACTTGTTTTTGCTATTAATAGCTTCAAATCTTTAATCGAACATTCTAATTCATTACAAACTTGTGCAATCTCTAATTTCTTTGTATCTACAATTTTACAGTATTCTTTACTTTTTTCATGTTCGTTTTTTTCTCTTTCTAATACCTCTTGCAACTCTTCTATAATTTTGTTTTGTTTATACGATAGAATTTGTAATTCGGCATTTTTACTTTGTAAATTTTGAGATAATAATTTTTCATCCTCCAGTTGCTTATATAACTTGTCCTTCCATTCATTAAGCTCTTTTTGAAGTTGATTTATTTCCATGTTTCTTTCTTTTAGAGCTTTCTCTTGAGTATTTAAAATTGCATCTTGAGTTGTTCTTACTTCTTGTAGATTCATAATTATTTCTTTCATTTTTGCTTCTGAAGCATCTGCTTCTTTTGATGATTTTTTAAATTTATTCTCCGCAAGTTCCAATGTCTCTTGCATTAATTTCATCTCTATTTTTAATTTATCTAGATCATGTTGCTTCTCCGACAATTTATTTTTCAATTCTTCAATGATATTCTCCATCTTCAACAGTTCTTCTTTTTGCAAATGAATGCTGTGCGTTTCTTTTAATTTCAAAGAAGAGATTTCTTCAATTAAATTATCAAACTTTTTATCTCTGATCTTTAATTGGTCTGATATATTAGACGCGTTTTCTTGAGATAATTGAAGTTTTCCGTTTAGAACATGTAAGTCGAACAAAACTTTTTCATTTTGAGATTTTATATCTTTCTTTTCCTTTTCAAGTGTTTCATTCATTTTCTGTAGGTCTACCGTTTTTTTAACAGTTTCTTTTAATTCTTGTTTCACCTTTGTTAATTCTGTCTCCATTTCATTTATTATTTGTTCATTTTTTGCTAAGTCATTTCTCAATAAAGTATTTAAATTTTCATTATTTTTTAACTCTTTTTCATTATTATTAAGCTTGTCTTCCACCTCTTTTCTGTGATTTTGTTCTTGAGTAAAATTATTAGATATTATTTTATAAGTACTCAATATACTTTTAACTGTTTCGTTGTTTTGCTTACCACATTCATTCAGCTGATTCAATATATTGTGCTTTGTTGAACAGAACTCCATTACAAATGCATTAAAATTTTCTTTCAAATTTTTTATGGATCTTGCAGAAGATTTTAACAATTCATTTTTTTCATTCAACTCATCCGTACGTGCGTATAAATTTTTTTCAAGAATTTCTTTTTGGAGTCCAACTTCTTTTAAAGATGAAATTTCTTTCGAATATTGTTGTACTATATTATTAAGTTTATCAATTTCTAATATTTTTTCTTCGTTAACTGCCTTCAATTTCGATACTTCTTCAACACTTTGTTCATACTTTTCTTTCAAATTACATATTTGTGATTTATACAATTGCACCTTTACTTTCATTTCTTCTATAGTATTATTCATGGATTTAAGACTCATTTTTTGTGAAACAGATTTTTCATTAAAACAGTCCATTAATATTCCAAAATGTTCTATAATTTGTGTTATATTTTCTTCACAACATTTAACAGCTGTTTTATATAAATTATTTTGATGCGTCAAATTTTGTACACATTTAATGTGTTCACCTATTTGTGTTTTTGCGTCTGATAGTTCACCATTTAATTTTTTATTACTTACATGTTCATTTTGCAAACATGCTTCTAAACTTGTTATTTTTTCTGTCAAAGTATCTATTTTACTATTTAGACTATTTTTTGCTTTCTCCATTTGTACCAATGCATTCTTTTGGGAAGTGCATGTGGTTTCTAAATTTTGATTCTGATTTATTAAGATCGTTTTATCTGTTTGTAAAGACTCAATCTCTTTTGTGAATGTATTTATGGTAGTAATTAATTTAGCTTCTGTATTTTGTAAACTTATTGTTTTTTCTTGTAACTGTTGTGTTACTTTTTGATAGTCATGGTTTGTAGATTCTAATTTTTTATTTATAACATCAATTGTGCTTTTCAATGAAGTAGATTCTTCTTTTGCTTCTTGTAATTGTATTTCGACTACTGTGCTAAGAGTTTCACTAGTATTTAAGAACGCAGTAGATAAATTTAAGGGTGCTATGCCATCAACTTCAAAACTTTGTTCCTCGTAATTTTGTTCATTAAGGCTTCTCAAATGATTATGCAATTCTTCATTAGTTGTTTTGAGAAACAATAACTCTCTATCTTTAATTTCCTCTTGAATTTGCAAATTTTCCACAGATTTCGCACATGTATTGAATTTTTCTTCAAAGTTTTTACATTCTCTTTCTACTCCTACTAATTTTTTAGACAAAGCAGACTTCTCCATTTCTAACTTATCTATCTCACACTGCTTCTGCAATAACTCATCTTCCAGATTATCGATTGCTTTTCTACAATATTGTTCAAACTCTGCTGTATGTCTGCCTTTCTTACAAGATTGTGGTGTCTTTGGTATTCTTTCATTTCGTAATATTTTCAGTTCTGTGCTTTTCTGCTCCAACTGTTTCTGCAAATTTTTTACTTTATTCTGTTGCATTTTCATTCCCTCTTGTAAATCTGCCTTTTCAAATTGCTCAATTTCTAGCTGGTTTATCAGTTTCTTTATTTCGCGATTCCGATCACTTATTAATTTATGAGTCCAAGCAGATTTTGTAGCAGGGGTATGCAAAAAATTGCTTAGAGTTTCTGTTTTTGATGTTACTGGCGTCTTCGGTGCATTACCTTGCAATTCAAATATTGTTGCAGTCAATACCTCTTCGGTTATTTCACTTCCATAAGGAATTATTGTTTCTACGAACATTTTAATTTTAATTTGAGTTTCAGACTGCAATTTGTTACACATAGATTGATGAAAAGATGGTTCATTTTCGCATACATGTACCAGAAGTAAAGACATAATGTTTATGTGATCCGTTTCTTCTAATACTTCCATATTACATACAAATTCTGGATATTTATCTGTACACAACATAAAAGATACAAATAGTTTAAAGAAAATGCCTAAACCAAAAGATATTTTATTTAATTTGTATTTCATTATATTTGTTCAATATTTTAATTGTATAAATAAACGATTACGAATTGGAACTAAAAAGATTAAGTGATCAAGAGAAACTAAGGAATTATTGTGTTTAAAAGTATTTATTATGTTTTTCTATACCTTGTAAAAATTTTGTAACTATGTTTTCTGTATCTGTCATGTCTATGGCATCTTTCCACAAGCTGTAAAGTATAGTATAAAATGCAGTTTATATCGATTAACCGATTCTAATAATATCAATATTATACAAAGACATTTTATATTTAATTTGTGAATAAAAAGTTATTATTATCATTGGCTCTTGAACATGAACATAATACAATAGAAAATTACTTACCACAAATCTAGCAATTTTTTGTAAATCTTTCCATCTTCTAAGTCTTTTATATCTTTCATATTTATCTGTAATGCATCTAAGCAATTGAGCTGAAAATATTTATTTATTTATATTTGCATTACACTCAAAAAGTACATGTTTTTCAGTAACCTACTAGATATATATGTATATATATAAATCTTAAGTTTATTATAATTATAAACGAACTTTGTTACAATTATTTCTAACGAGAATGTTACTTAGAATAACATTGAAGTTTTGTGTATTCATGGTTATTATAAAGTGAAAAAATGTACAAAAGAATTTTCTACGAAGTAAAAAGTTAAGAACAATTGTTGCAATTCTACAAATAAAAAATAAATGCGTAGAATGTGTCATAATTGCATTCTATGAAATACACAAAAGTTTTTTAAACGATCCGGTGTTTAATAAGAATAATGATTTCTTAAATAATGTATTTTAACTTTTCAGACATATTAGCTCATGCATTATTATTTACCCATTCCAATAGAATTTGTAACCATAGCTTCATGATTTCTCAGATAAAGTATTTACTCAGTTACAGTTGTACAAATGCTAAAATGTAGAGTTTCTTTATAATGTACTTTTAACGTTCCATGGAAGATACGTTTTAATTCAAACAATAATTGCTTAATTCACTCTACAGTGACTCCAATTCCCTTAAAAATATAAAATAAAAGTCCCTAAACTTTACTTCAAATGTTATGATTGAAGAACTTGTGAGAGTAAACTGCCATCTGTAGCCATCTGTTGACAAATGTAAGTACAAATTTTATACAATTTAATGTGTAGATTAGTTGATGGGCACCATCGACTAAAAACTATCGACTAAATCGATAGTAGCCAACTACTATTTTCAGTCGACTGATTTTTTAAACTATCGACTGAATTTAGTAGTGGTTGGGTTACTATTTTCAGTCGACTGTTTTACACGTCGCCATCTTGAAATTTCAAATGTCAGTGTTGCACGATGAAACGAAAAGATTGTGACAGGACGTGCAAATATGCAAGTAATGAAATATGTAATAGATATTTCAATACTTTAATTCATATTAAATATTAAAATCTTATTGCTATTTATGCGATATAAACTATATATATGATATAAATAAATTGTGTATATTTATATTTATAACATAGTGTATGAATTTATTATTAAATAAAGACAGATTCAGACAAAATCATTCAATCACGAAATTTACTATCTCTGTACTGTCCTACTATTTATTTAACTAGCCCACATTGAGAATAAAAGTAAATACGAGAAAACTATCGACTAAATTCAGTTACTGAATCAGTTGCTTAAACTATCGAGCTATTGGTTGAATTTTAACGGCGGGAGTTTGGATAAATTTTACAAGATTTACTATCAAATACATTCACTCATTAGCGATATCGAATAATTCGTTCAATAATATTTAGCATAAATAACAGTTATTATACAATTATTAAATAACAATAAATACTTATATATTGCATTTATGGGAATAAAATATTAATCATAACCTAATGAAAAAATAGTATTTTATAATTACATCTATCGATATTAGATATTTTTTTAAAAAGTTCATTAACATTTTGCCTTTATATTGCATTATTATTAAAGGATAAATAATAATTTATATACATTTTTAAATTATTGTTTATATTTATTTATTATTTATTCACTAACGATTTACATTTTGATGTATAAAAAGTTAAACAATGTTATACTGTAGCAGCAACACTTATTGGAGAATAAAAAGAGAATAAAAAGAATATTTCAAAAACGAAGCAAATTATACCTTGCATATAACCTATAATTGATTTTGACACAAAAATTTTTTAAATGCCAAGAATAAATAGCTTACGGTAAGTGGAAATAGTAATTGTTAAAATAAAAAACTTGTTCACACCTTGTATTTTTGGAATTTAAATTATGGAATAAGAAATTTATAAAAATAATGGTGAATTCAGATTCCTGCACCACAGTCTGGTATATTTACTCCAATTTACTCTTACTGTGTCTATAATACTGAGCGAGCATTGCAGTACAATGCTGTAAGAGTGAGTGAGAAATGAGAGCTATACGTAGGCATAGACTATAGCCCACAATCTAGACGTAACCACTAAAACGAAATTTCAGTCGACTAAAAACTATCGACTAAATATTCGATAGTATGTAGTAACTAAATAGTAATTAGTCGATAGTTAAATTTAGTCGTAATGCCCATCACTAATTCATAGTGTCAGTTTGATGCAGTCAAGATCTTTGAATGAACGTTTTAAATTATAGCATGATCTCACACAAAATAGTATGTGCTATTTTACTTGTACGTTAGCTTGGTTTTTAGAAAAATATTTTTAATTCTATTTAATAAAGATAAATCACCAAAGTGATAAAAGTATGTCATTGAAAATGTGTATATATTCACATACATCTATAGAACAATAATATTATTTAAATTTTACTTTGAATTTCTTATATTTAACAACAAAATTATGTGTGAAAAAATACTGAGAAATGTTTATATTTTGAATTTCTGTTTTTAGTGATACGGCTAATTTGACATCTGGAGTCAGTATAGGAGCATTCCTTTTTTACTTCATGAGTGCTGACAGTATTTGTATTTATTGTTCGTTTGGCAATCAAAAAGAATATTAGTGCAATTTTTATTGCTTTGTTAAGTGCATCTAATAAATTTATTAACACTGTGAAAGAGGTATGGGGAAAATTATTATTTAATAACAAAATAATCCAATTCAGTAATTACATTGCATGGAATATAAATTCTGATCTATAAAAATTATTTTTTAGAGACACAATTATTTATTTCTCCAACATAATCAGTTACTTGTATCATTTATCAATGGATTGATAAGATATGATATATTTCCTATAACATAATCTGCTCAACCATTTATAACACCTAATTGGATAACTTAAATATTTGTAGTAAGTATGTTGTTTATTTAGATTTCTTTGTAAGTTAATAATAGAAAATCAATTCTGCTTATATTTATATATATATTTCAGGATTTATTAATAAAGTATTGATTTCATTAATTATATGCAGTGACCAGAGAAATAAATTTTAATTACATTCGTGGTCAACTTTTGATTGGAAGAATCATCACTTAAAATACTAAAAAATGCTACGCCACACCAGTAAACTTTCATCAATGATAGTACGTAATGTTTCTTTATCTCGGCAACAGAAGAAACAATTTAAAATAAATAGCACTGAGGAATATGTTAACAAAGTACTACATAGTTCAGTACCAGTTATTGTAAATTTTCATGCTGACTGGTGTGAACCTTGTAGAATACTTACACCTCAATTAATAGATATTATAGAACCAATGGACGAATTAGATCTTGCTATTGTAGATCTAGAAAAAAATCCAGATTTAGTAAACATGTTTGAAGTAAAGGCTGTACCTGCTATCATAACAATTTCAAGTGGATTAGTTATTGATAAATTGATAGGTCTGCATGATTTTGTTACAATAGAAAACTTAATACACAAACTTACTCATTTAAATGAATTGCCCTCTTCAAATTCTGAAGATGACAGTAAAAAGGGTTGAAGATGTAACTAGCATTGATGCATATTTTATAAAATTACTTCAATGAGATTAACTACATATAATTAAATTAAATATATTTTTAAAAATATATAATACAACTTTTATGAGTGCTGTATTTTCTATGACAAATATTTAAAAATTTTTAAGCTAAAAATGCTATTTTATATTCAATAATAAAATTCAATACTATTTTTAATAGACATTTGAAATTCATATTATAATTTACTTTTCAGTGACTAAATGATAGGATAAAATATAAAATTGTTGTTTCTAAAAAGACATTGTATTTCCATTTATTATTTATAACTTGTTAATTATTTTACAAACTGTTGGTAATGTATTACATGTATCATTAATGTTATAACATGATTATAAAATGAATTTTTTAACTTTTGTGTATTATATAGTACAATATATCATAGTAATTAAGATTAATGTACAATGTTGTCCTGCTAGAAGTACTTAATAAACTAAGCTAACTTTAAAACTGAAATGTATTTCAGAGTACTCGCTTTCTTTGCATAGTTATTGTTCCTTAAATGTCTCATAGTTAAACAGTAACTTTAGTGATCTCAATAAAATTCATTATAGCTTATCAGAGCTAAGAATGATATATTATTAAATAGCAAATGCATGTTTAAGATATTAAAATATTATTAATGGAGGGACTATAAATCCCTTCGATCTGATTTTTAATTTTAAATTTATTCTGGGTTGTAAAACAATTCTGTACAATCTATGTATGAAAGTACTGCTGATTACAGATAATAGGCCAGAGATTTAATAAAGATTATTCAATCCACGTTCTCTCTGGAGGAAGAGATGTTTGTCCCTTGGTAGAAAGCGATACATAAACATGTACCAACAATTAAAGGACTAGCTAAAATTTATTCATCAGTCAGGTGCTTTCAAGAGACACCATGATAAGGCAATGCTGTGATTTCATGGTTACTTGCAAAACCTTTCATTTTTCATGCCAAATATATGTTAGTCATTTTCTCTTTATTAGATTATAAACAGGAAAGTATTCTATACTTTTGCAAGCAACCCCATGTCTTTTTTTTATTATTTTACTAACCAGTACATACGATTTAAATTTCCTTAATAATTGCGACAGAACAAATAAATTGAAAATGAGTTTATACGAGTATTTACAAAACTAAGAAAACGCGTTCAATAAGTCTTTCTCCGAAAGAAAAATTATGAAAGATTTATTTTTCTTTCCTAGATAAATATTGTGATACGTTATGGGTAATTAATTTCTTTTTCTTCACATGACGTTTCTTTTGTTTTATGATACTCTACATCGTAATTCTTAAACTATTGTTTTATGAAATTTACAATGACAGTATATATCAAATGTAAATATACCACTGTGTACATCATTATTTTCATACAATAATGTTACACAAATCAAATTGTTGTTCAAACTATACATAACACTGCTATTAGTGTACCGATATGTTCTGTAGAGGCAGCATTATGGCCCCACAAAATTACACGTTCAGTAAATACATTTGGACGCTTTAATCTTGCAGAAATTGTACGCGTATTTACAACTTATTTATATTGAGTCATTAAAAAAAAATGTAACAAAATGTAGAAAAAAACGAATGACATTATATACAAATTTCTACCAATGTTACCTGTTGTTATTGAATGAGTACATTCGACAATAATAACATCAAAAACATGTCTATCTCTTTTTAATAAATAACATAATTTATGATCGTCTACAGTATTCTCTATACTTATAACCTAATGAAATTTAGTTACATCCTATAAATCACATCGCTATAACTTTGAGATACAAATATATATTGACACAGTTAATAGCTTTTGTACTTTCTTCGTTTTCACATATATCGAACACAGAAGATTTTGTATAATTATTAATAATAAACAATTAAACGATTTTTACACAGCAAATTAACGGAAAATAACTTGAATATACTCATTTCACATTTGATGTCGAAGCGATAAATATAATAATTTAGTTTAACAACAAGTAACATGTAGTTTTTGGTAACTACTAAATCATCTAAGGGTTATATTATAATACATAGTATAATACAACATGGTAGAATTTACCTTGCATTGAATAACTTGGCGATTGACATTAGTCTTCTCAGTAACCACGTAAGAAGTAATCTTTCTATCATAATTGAAAGTGACAAAATATTCAATTATAATCTATGCAAACTTATCGAATTCACGGTTTTTCCTAAAATATTTCTGAAAATCTACGATCATCAAATAATTATTGCAATGAGGGGAATGCAGAAGCGAATGAACAATATTCATGAAAAGAAATGTTGAATGAATGAAAATCTCCGAGAGGTTGAAATAGAGAAGAGTATTTCATAGTTATATATTATAATTGAATTAACAAACTAGTTTTAAAATTCGTCGATTTTCATTATGTACAATTTCAAGAATAATTTTCCATCAAAAATCTTTGTATTTATTATTTTATAGTTGGAATGAATTTTCATTTTTAATGCGTTTGTTATTCGTATCCGCGGTGTTTTTTTTTTTTTTTGTTGAAAAATGTTCGTACGAAAATTGTCAGAATGTGAATCACTACAGAATGTTCAAAAATATTTCATCACACTTCAGCTCCTAAATATCGTACACCTTGTTCCGCTATCGGAACATATTTATCGTCAATCTTGACAAGTAAGATGATTTTGTTCACATGAGATCGTCGATTTGGATCACGAAGATTAGGAGACCAACAATGAACAACGCATCCCTCCATACCTCTTTCGGGTACCCAATGTTTCCATCCAGATCTACCACCCTGTTTCCTCATTCTTTCATCAGGCCAAATTACATCTATCCGACGACCCAGATTAATTGCATCGTATACTTGATTCGGATCTATGATCTAATAACAAATTGTCAAGACATTATTAAGATTGTAAAAAATCGAAGTTGTGTAATGAAATTCATCTTTGGTTACTTACACGCACTCTTTGGAGAACTTCTTCTTTCTCAACTTTACCGGAGAAGCTAGTTTCGCTCTTAGTTTCAGTTTTAATATCGCTGTTACTAAGAAGACCAGCTAGACTGGCGAGTGTTGAGCTTGTAGGTTTACCAACTGAAGCCAACGATCCTCTATTACCACCAAGAGACGCTGTGTTTGCTCTTCCTAAAGAACCGCGTCCAGTTGATCCACCAATTTGACATCCAGAATCTATAGATTGTGAACCAGATGTGTTGTAACCTGACTGACCGTACCCTACATTAAAAATGTCATTGTACAATTACATTGTCATATAATTAGAATCAATAAAGAATAAAGATCTGCGAGAACTCGAAAATGTCGAGTCGGGGCGGGTGAATAATTTTATTCAAAATTGGAACAAGTTCTCCAATATATTGGAATTCAAAATTATCCGAGAGTAGTAGGATTTTCGAAATTCCCAATGAGTACCCACCATTTTCAAGTTCTCGCGACTCTGAAGGAAAGGTAAAAAATAATATCTCTATGTACCTGAATGAATATTGTAAGTGGTCATTGCGTACACTCCATCATTCCCAAAACCTCCATCATCTTGAGATCCTGTTCCACCTGAAGAACAATCTTGACCACACCTTTCTCTGATTCTGAGAATAATGCTTTTAATAATAATAGATTTTACTATGTACTGTATATTGAATAAACATGGTTTATAGTACTTTATTGTATTGTAGAAGCTTACCTTTCCCACAATTTTAATACGTTACGCTTAATTACAGACAGACTTAAATGTCCTCCGACTAAGGAACACAATTGCTCGTTAGTTTCAGCGTAACTGGTTGTCAATGGCGAAACGTAAATGGGATAACCAATTGGTTGATCGCAAGAACTATTTATTATGTTCCTGAGAACTTGTTTTGCGTTTTGTATAGAGCCACGCTCTGAATTGCTATTCCTTAAATATACTAATTCCTGTTGTTGTCCAGCCCATAAGCCGCGCACGCATTCACGATTCATTTTAATTACTCGAAAGCTTAAGAATCGTTTATTAAGCATAATTACTTTAAATTCGTCCATACCGTCTTCGAGTACATATCTATAAATATGCAATATATACAATATTATTATTAATGTAATGTGTTATTAATATAATAACACTTTAATATTTAGAAATTTTTAAATATTGCATTGTAAAAATACCTAAGTGCCAGGAGACTCGGAGCATCATTCAAAACAGCATTACTCCACAATGGGTCAGATTCATGACAAATCACAAGATTTTTATCATGACTACCTATAGCTTCATAAAGAGGAGCTAATTCAACATATAAGTCCGGACTCATAAAATAATCCTGGTGCAGCTTCAATGCCATTCTTACGCCTTTTGCTATAACATTGCGCAATAAATCTACATCGTGTAATACCCATTCATCTCGAACTGATGTTATACGGAAATCTCCTGGATATAAAACATCAAACTATTAAATAATAATAGTTAATAATAATTTTATTTTGTTCAAATAAAACAGTACCTTTAAAAAGTGCGTACAATCCGTAGCTAAAAAATTCAACACTTGCTACAGTATTATGACATGCTGTTCCTAAAGCGCGTCTTCCTAGAAGACTTAATGCAAGACACAAAGATACCAACGACGAATCCCTCGATTTGTCTAATGTCTGAAGGAAATTAAAAAAAATTCAATGCTGCGTAAGTTTTAAAATAGTTCGAAATGTCAGAAGAAAATTACCTTATCATGTTTAGTAACACAGAACTGTATCCAATCTAAGTAAACGTTACAAAAGCTGCTTCTTGTAATTCCAATGGCGCGAAAGTCGTAATCCTCATCGATGTTCATTTTAAAAACAGGATCCAGATCCACAAAGTTTTTATCGAGAGTTATTTTTAAGGCCTCAGAAATATCGGGGTTTCCCAACCAGTATTTCAACTTTGATGATTTAACAGTGTAAAAAATAATACTTTTCACGTAGAAGGTAACCAATGCTTTGCGAAACTCGAACGTTTGAAGCATAGAAACTGCTGAATTATCCGAGATCGAGTATCCTTCTAAAACATACTTGTCATTTGCAATTTCCCAAGCTAGCCAACGCCGACTAAAAGCTGCATTTACACTCAACATATTTGAAAAATGTCCCATTACACAGCAACAACAATCATCATTTTCTTTGATACCTTCAGAGATTGCTTCTACCTGAGAATCAAAATCAATATGCTCATGCTAGATGTAAAAATTAATTTACACAATAATTAGTATTCAATGGAAGTATACGTACTTCTCTTTGCTGACAATATGTTCCCCTAAATTCAAGACCTCTCAATTGAAATGTTACCAATCCATTGCCCAATTGTACAATATGTACTAAACAGTTTAAGTAATCGGACGCTAGTAAAAAGCAATCTCCTTGTTCCACATTTCCCCAACGACCAAGAGCAAGATCTCCGTAAAGACTGTGTTGCAACGATCTTGTTAGTTGCTCATAAAAAATTGAATTCAGATTACTGTCATCCACACGTGGATTCCGATCTAAATGCGAAGACATGCGTGTGTTCGAATGATCCATTCGCCTCGTCTTATAATCTCTTTCCCAAAACTTCACGGGACGCACGTACGAAGATATAAAAATTGCGCTTCCCAAAAGTGGGCTCAACGGAGTACTCAGAATCGCAGAAATGCCCGCTTGCAAGAATAACATGGCAGAATGTGGGACCGCCATTGGCTGGGCAAAAGCGTGAAACGCGCTGCCCCAGGTGATTTGCCAGGGCGCAATATATGTAACAACAAATCTTATCTTCAATAATAATTCGTAAATCTTTGCAAATGCTATTCCAGTGACGAAATAATCGACGAGAAAAGTCTCACTGCGATCATGGAAGTCTAACTTGAAGAATAACACTGCAAAGATCAAGACTAGGTACCGCGTCGATGGGTCAGAGTATGAAGATCTTAAAGACTTCAGTCCGCACACAACTATGATTAATGTTCCCATGCTTTCACCAAATTTGTTTACAATCTTCGATGAACATTCAGTGAGCGCTCCTAGGAATACTATTGGATATAGAACATTTCTTTCTATGAAAGAAAGATAGACGTACGCCTTTTCGAACCACATGGTTTTTACTGGTTCACGTACTTCGAATTGTGCATGTTCATGACTACGCAGCACTGGTTTTGATAAGCACAACCATGGTAATTGCTTCCGAAGCTGTGGTACAATATAATGTAACAGAAATCCTAAACAGCTTACAATACCCCACAAAACTGGGTTCAGTTCTGGTTGTAAAGCTGTAAATACGGTGGAACAGTGGATACCAAACGATAAGGTACCTATTACAGCGCACACCACTAAATCATTCTTCAATCTTGCATACACAGTTGCTCGTAACTTTTTAGGTAAAGGATCCACTAATTCTGCATCAGACATTTGTGCGCCAACTTTAATTTTCACATCCTTTTTTCTTCCTGACGTTCGAATTTCTGTTTCTTCATATGTTGTAGACATATTATCTTTACGAGATGTATTCTCAATGATCTTTGCTTCTTTCTCTTCTGTATAAATTTCTGGTGGCCATAGACTTACTTTAATAATGTCCCATATTACAGTAGGATCGGAAGATGATCGGCTCAAATGATAAGATATAGCAACTAATAATCCCGCAAAAACCGAAAACAAAATATGTTGCGAAGATTTAGGTTCAGTGATTGCTCCATAAGCAAATCCGTACAGTATAACAACAGTAACAATACTGCGACAAAGACAATATAGTGAAGAGACTAGACTGGTTGTTGCATTCCCACCAAATAAATGAATGTCTGTATGTTCACAAAGATACATTAAAAACGTATTGATTTGAGGAAATAAGCCCAAAGAAAACACGATTGGAAAGCACAGAAGAAAAATTAATAAAACATTTCGAATTTGCAATATAACATCGTAATCGGCGACTCGGAAGCCGTATATTAAAAACTCAGACGTTTTGAAATTTCTTAAGCACTCGGTGAAGATTAATATACTTCCCGAACACAGTATATAATAAATAGGCCGCGAAAATACTATAATACGATTAAAACCATGTGTCGGAGAAGCTGCGTCAGGCTGAACGGATTTTAATAATGAATACTGACATCCGGCGGTTACAAAACAGAACATAAAGGCGAATATATCTCGATAGTGACCTTGTTGAAGTAATGTGAGACCTAGTCCAGCAACAGCAACCGCTAAAAGTGTTGAAACGATTGTTTCAAAAATGGTTAAATTCTGGTCTAACAAAACCAATAAATACAGACGGTCGAATCGCACTTTTATATGTGGTAATTTCCCAATTTTCCACTTATAATAATGTCCTGTCTGTTTAGCTTTCGAATTGAATACATCAAAGGCGGATAATCGACTCCACGATACCCTTGCATTCATAACAGCCTCTTGATGCGTTGGTAACGCTAAAGCAGGTATTCGCCAATTTGAAGTGGACTGATAAAGATTTAAATGGAAGTACTCTAACAAATTTTGAAATCCTCGGTGTCTATACGTCATTGCATCCAAACGCGAAATTATGTCTTGTTGAAACTGATCTCGATCTAATGTTTCTATGGTACACTGATTTGAAGGGACCAAGTTCGATGCTACCGAGTTTTGTGCCTTCGTTTGATTGCTTTCTGGACTTGATAAAACAGGCGGAGTATCTATAATGACACTCAAACCGGCAGAGTTCAAGGACATACTGCTGTAACTGTTGCTCAGAGAATCCGCAAGTTCCCAGTTTGTATCGTAATGTAAGTTTTGACTGAGTTGTTGTCGCAACAATGTATTCAACAATTTATCGTTATTAATAGAAGGTACTTGCGTAGCAGCAGCCACAAATCCTTTTTCATCGAATAGGTCGGTGTATAATGGTACAACGTTGTCATCTCGAATTTTTTCTCGTAGCTCGTCTTGTACGGTCAATGGTGCTAGAGCGTTTCGCCTCGTTAATATACCTCGATTTTCCAAATTGCGACTTAATCTTAATTCAGTCAAATCTCGACCAGAGGACAACATTATAACTACCGGCCGTCTACGTTTTGTCCAGGCATTTTCGGTAGTTGTAGTATTATCATCTATAGTCTCTACTGCAGGTTTTGGACGGCTTTGTTTGGGTATCGCACCTTGATGTCGTTTGTTATCTGTTTCTAGTGGCGGAAGTAACTTTCTTTTCACCTCGTTCTCCATACTCAATGTCGTTGTACTAGACGAACCGGAATCTGGTTCTTTATTATGCATATCTGTTAAATAGGAAAAGATACGTTGATCTTCATCACTTTACATATACAGTTAATAAGTTAAACATTTAAAAGGGTGTGCAATAACTCAAAAATGTCGGATTAAAACGGGTTTTTGAATGTATCGGTATTTCCAATAATATTTAAAAATATTATCCGTCAGATATGCGACATGTTTAAGTTCTCGTACACCTCTAGTATTTAGAAGCAAAACATACTTTTACTTGTTCTTTGTTCCAGTATGCTATCTCCGCTTTCGAACAATCGGTCTATTCCAATCACACTCCCAACATTTAATGGATCATCCAAACTTTTAATTTTTTCTTGCTTATATTTCAATTTATCTTGCTTACATTTCAGCTTATCATGACTACTTTGGCTTGCATTGCTGTATCTTCTTTTGATACTGGGCTTGAGTTCCTCAATTAATACATCTCGAGAATTTGCAGAATCATTGTCTATACCACCATCTGCATAAAATCTAAACACCAATGTATGTTTAAAAGGGAACATTTTTAAAAACGATTTAAATAATGATTCCTACTACTTTTACGTTACCTTGAATATCTATCTACGAATCGGCTAGTACTAAGACTTCTGTCTCGATTAGAGGTAGCATTTGTTTCACAAGTTTTTCGAGTGAGTAATGGACTGTAAGAGTCTCGGAAAGTATACCCTCCAGAACTTTCGTTAGCAAATTGTTCATCACTTTGTTCTGCTATAGGATGCACTATTTCCGATCCACAACTAAGATATGGTAGTAATTGTAGTTGATTTTTTTTCAGTGTAGCTTGAGGTAATACCTTCAAAATTTCATACATATTTTTAGTGAAATACAATAATGTACAACAATAGAAGCTTTACCAAAAATACCTTCTTAGCATTGATTGTTTCAAGACTTTGTGGATGAAGCGGCAAATTATTGTCATCTGTAGTATTTATATTTTTACTAGCAGCACCAATTGTTTCAAGACTTTGTGGATGAATGAGTTGTTGATGTGGCTTTTTCGTAATAACCTGTAGAAAAATAATATTTTTATGTTTTCAATTGAACATCTATCAAAATTTCAAGATGTACACACTTGCAATTGTTACCTCTAAAGATTGTGGATGCGATGAAATTTTATTTTTATCTGTGTCTTCTTTTTTTGATATAATTTCTAAACTTTGTGGATGATCGTTCATTAAGTGAGTTTCCATTGGAATTGAATTAGAATTGAGACGACGTACGCTCTGATTAGATTTCCAGTAAGAATAATCGTCTCCATGATGTTCCAGTTCCAATGAACTTGTCTGTTTAATTTGGCTTTCCGATCCTGTTTTACCAAGACTACATTGTTTGGAATGACGATTTCGTAAATCTTCAGATGCAAGCCCACATAACTTCCTTTTTTCTTTTCTTTTCTCATCGACAGTCATACATTTATTCCGAGATACATTTATCTCTATATGTAATTAAACAGTTTAAATAAACATTAGTGTAAAAAAAGTGTTTAAAGTGTATAAATTATACCATAAAAATTATAAAATTAATACCATTTATTATATTTAAGTAATATTCTTCTGCAAATTCTTCTTCATGTACATTTATACTCGGTACTATTTGTTTAGTCAACTGCTGCGCTTCTTCGGAACTTTCTGAACTATTTTTTCGATGAATTTCTACTTTTAAATCTATAGTTGAACTAGGCTTATCTCGATTGTATTCTGATGTTATGCTATCCACATCTGCATTCTGTGCATTCGACTCAATGAAAGAATTACGAGATGAGCATTCTACAGGTGGTGTATCCGTTTTTCCTGTGAAGAAAACAATAAATTAATAATAAAGTCATTATATTAAGTACTTAATCAATTACTACATTAAATTAATAGAATGTATATATGATTTAGAAACTAAATATACCATAAAGTTAAAGATTAAGAAAATTGCTCATATTAATTATATTACAAATTCAAAATATATAAAACCTAGATTACTGTACCATTTAAAACTTGTAGCTCTATTCCATGATCTATTTGATCTTGAGATTGTTCCCTGCATTTGTTATGTGTTAATCGTCTTTTCTCGCTTTCTGACCTTCGTTGACTGACAGTTTGACCTGATTCTTCTAAACATTCGGTTGTATCATACACACAATGAAGCGCATGATTGACACACTTTATCGTACCAAAAAGTGCTCCAATCAAAAAACAATATGCTAACCAAACATACAGTGTTGGCGGAAAATACTGTAACAGGATAATGAAATGATATTTTATATTAAATAGATAAATGTGTAATTATGAAAGAGTTAGATATAGTACATTCAAGATATAAGTATTAAAAAAGCAAACCAATAAAATTCGAAGCACATAACGTATATATTTTAATTATGTACTTACATACTAATGTAAACATGTACTATTTATATGAACATTAATTTACGAACTAAGATTAACGCACGTACAAAACGACTTACAACGTATATGCTGAGTGGCAGACAGAGCAGAAAAAGCCAAATATAAAGATGAAAGAGGTTTGAAAAAACGTCGAGATGAGGATCGTAAAACCAGCCTCCTGTCAGGCTCGCCCAGACGCTTTGTCTCCAAATTTCCAGCATTTGAGAACCCATACCAGCGGCAAATGTGCTCCCTCACCATCTTCCCATCACTTGCTGCTTCACAGCTTTATTCGTAGTCTATTCTTCCTTTTCAGAAAATCGCGTGGCAAACAATAAAGCGATACATTTTATCTTGGCCTTTTTTAATCAATGGATTTGGCGCACACAGCTCATTGACTCCACAGCCATCTTCACTTCTCAGATGATTTTCGACATAGACTATACGATTCTATATGTGGCAAACATGCTTGCAGTTCTCGTCAAATAAGCTCTACCTTAACGGCTCGTTGACATCGATTACGGCCATCAAAAAAAGGCAATATTATCGCTTAAGTATATTTTTTACCATTACAATGTTCAAATATCTATTCGAAATGAGTTTATCGATCCACTAATTTTTTATGATATAAGAGTTATCACCGAAAGAATACTGCTGTTGCTTTGATGCGGGTGAACATTGCGGAGCTCGAACAACTTGAGCGGCCTTTCAAATGTCTTCCCTATGAATCGCGGTCTAATATATCATCACGTCAACGGTGGGGCCGTCAAACGAATCATGGCGTCCGTTAGGTTATTGCTATGAGTGCTGCTCCGTTTTCTATCATTAAATGTGGAATCATCGTGCGTCTTGCGGGCTGATGCGAAGCGTCGTGTCCTCCGGGAGGCGAACACGTCGCTTTCAACCCTGCACGTCTTGCGTACATTGCTCCTAATCCCAATTCAATGAGGAGTTTCGGCCTCGTCAACAGTGGCTTGTGGGTATACACACCCCGACGCGAGACTCCACAGTGGTTTTCGGCATATCGAGTTTTTTTCTACTTTTCGAAAATTTCATTCCGTTGTGATCCCGACAGGATTATGATACTCGTCGAGAAATCACGAAATTCTCGCGCATTTGTGCCGGACTCGCGAATCAAAATGCCGGTCACTGTTAAAGTGTTTTTATGCACGGGGTGTTAGTGGTGGCGATCACCTCCTCTCACCCCACAATTTTCACACGAAACGTGTGCGTACATTTAAAACACCTTAGAAATGTCACGTAACTATTTTCTGTTCACGTGTTAATAATGATTTCAAGAGACGTGTAGAAAATGATATGTGAAATGTGCAAGGATTTGTGTACAGTGTTAGAAAATTATGGAAGGTGGACATAAAACTTACTGATACTTATATATACTTATGTACATTTCTTTACTTCATTTTAAGACAAACAAGTAATACAGTTAGAACAATTTATGTTATTATTCACCATTCGACCGACACAACATTGCACAAAATCTACCAGTCGAACAAAGTGTGATTTCCAGAAGGGGGAAGAATATACAGAGAGCGTAGGGCCATATGCCGCCAGCAGGGTTATCGGCAAGAGGCTTGTCTACCTTGATGGACCACGGACAACCAGATGCTCGTCATCGGAGCGAGCGATTTTTACTTCACCCAGAGAATGGCTCCTCAAATTCTCATAGTTCTAACACAACTAACTCATCTCCGAGATATCAACATAATAATAGAACAAATAATCATTCCACAAGGTATACAACATTAATTGACAGTTTATTCATGTCACATGAATTTTTTGTATTTATAATTTAAATCTTGCTTTGGGCTTTATATTTTAGTTACGGATATTTGTATGGGCGTACATCTAGCAACAATATGTCTGATAGCAGTGTGTCCGATACACACAGTGGTGGCACAGCAAGAACTGTTTCTCAAAAAACTAGTCCTTCTCATGGTACACATTCCTCTACTCAATCGAGGCAGGACAATAGTTCAACTATATTTACAGCATTATTCGATTATGTTGCCCAAGGCGAGGACGAGTTATCTTTACAGAGGGGAGAAACAGTCGAGGTAAATTCTTTATATAGTGGATTTTAGAAAGTAAAATGGTTTGCACTAAAATGTGGAAATATACATGTTTTGTTTGATACTTTTGGTTCAGGTTCTATCTAAAGATTCAAAAATCTCAGGCGACGAAGGATGGTGGACTGGAAAAATCCATGGTAAAGTTGGAATTTTTCCAGCCAATTTTGTTGCAGAAGCGGAGAGTATTGATAGGGTTTCCTCGGTGATCGATAAAGTTCAACCAGTTGAAATTGACTTCGAGGAATTGCAATTGGAAGAAGTGATAGGGGTTGGTGGATTTGGAAAAGTTTATAGGTACAGAGTGTTATCTTCCAATATTATTACCTACATATATATAATTCTTTGAATAGCACGATTACAATAACTAATAATATTTTAGAGGATTCTGGCAAAAACATGAAGTGGCTGTTAAAGCAGCCCGCCAAGATCCAGATGAAGATCCAAGTGTTACATTAGAAAATGTTCAACAAGAAGCAAAATTATTTTGGTTATTAAAACATGAAAACATTGTGCAGTTAGAAGGAGTTTGTTTAAAAATGCCAAATATGTGTCTCGTGATGGAGTATGCGAGAGGGGGTAGTTTGAACAGGGTGCTCAGTGGTAGAAAAATCAGGCCTGATGTACTTGTTGATTGGGCAATACAAATTGCCCGTGGGATGGACTACCTTCATAATAAAGCTCCTATAAGTCTTATTCACAGGGATTTAAAAAGTTCTAATGGTAAGATAGTTTACAAATGTTGACTGCAGTTAATATAAATTCTATGTATTTATGCTGATAAGTGTATAAATATTTTAACAATGCTTTCTTTTTTATTAACAACAGTGTTATTAAGCGAGCCTATAGAAAATGACGATCTACAATATAAAACATTAAAAATAACTGACTTTGGATTAGCAAGGGAAGTTTATAAAACAACTCGCATGTCAGCAGCAGGCACATATGCTTGGATGGCACCAGAGGTTATTAAAAAGAGTACTTTCAGTAAAGCCAGTGATGTTTGGAGGTCAGTTTTAGGTGCCTCCCATATCACTTTAATCGTATTTATTTTACTAGTAAATTTTTTGATAAATTCTTTTACTAATAAATTGTTCAAATACTTACAGTTATGGTGTTCTTTTATGGGAACTTTTAACTGGCGAAACACCTTATAAAGGAATAGATGCACTGGCAGTAGCATATGGCGTTGCAGTAAATAAACTTACATTGCCCATTCCATCAACTTGTCCTCAGCCTTGGAGGTTTTTAATGGAAGGTACATCACTGTAAAAATATTTACTTTGAGAACGTGAAAAATATTTGTTTCACTTTAGTCCTAAGATAATTTGAAAAACATATAATTATTTTATAGCTTGCTGGGCATCTGACAGTCATTCAAGACCAGGATTTGTAGAAATTCTTGTAGCATTGGATGAAGTTCGCAGCGCATTTGCAGCAACGCCACATGAATCATTTCACACGATGCAAGAAGATTGGAGACTTGAAATTGAACAAGTGCTTCATGGATTGCGCATGAAGGAAAAGGTATAAAATTTTATTTCTTCTGTGTCACACGTGTAGTCTTACATAAAAATAGAATTTAATTTAAACGTTCTGTTTTGAACTCCGTTAATTTGTTATAATTCAAATAACATTTTTAACCATTTTTTTTAAATGCTATACAAAGGAATGTCGCTCCTTAGAAGAGGTAAGGCAATGTCTAGTCATTACTAATGTTTACCAATTATTTTATTTTTTGATTACAGATACGTTTATTTTATTAAGCAGAGATATAATAAGCTTCTAATTCTCGTAAATTTGTGTATTAGGAATTGCGCTGCAGGGAAGAAGAATTAACTAAAGCACAAGTACAACAACGACAAAACGAAGAAAATTTAAGGCAGCGAGAAGAAGAGTTGGCTGCCCGAGAAATAGACTTACTAGAACGCGAACTTACTGTAATGATAATTCAACAACAAAATACTCCTACGCCAAACAAACGACGCGGAAAATTCAAGAAATCTAGATTAAAATTAATTAAGAAGGAGCCTGGTAGTAACATTAGCGCTCCTTCTGGTAAGTTAATATAATTAGATGTCATATGAAATAATCGATGCGATACCACTAATATTTATCCTTTCTTCAGATTTTCGTCACACGATAACTGTTCAACATACAGCTCTGGATAGAGGAAAAGTGCGGAATCCGTCGAGACCTAATAGTCCACCAGGTTCTCCGAGCATACCGAGACTTCGAGCAATTGCATGTGAGTGATTAATCCGATCAACATTCAGTAGTTCACGATTCTAAATACGTGTGGTATTATATGAATGATTTTGCTCTACGACATTTTTTTGTATTTCTAAGAAATTTTTTAATCACATTGTTTGTGCTTTGTAGTCACGTTGTATTCAGTTGTTTTTTTATTTATATTTATTAGCATGGCGTGAATAATTGAATACACTTTTAATGTATTTTTGAAAGTTTATGTTGCATATTATTTTCTTGTTAAATCAAATTTTCTTTCGATATGATTTTCAAGTACAAAATATTGAAGCTGCACAAGTAAAAGAATATAGCAAATGATTTCTTTAATTTCTCTGAACATTTAATTCATAATATATATGTATACGTATATGTATATATACATATATATTTTTTTTTTTGAACTTTCTCTGTAAAAATTGGATATATTGATTGATTCAATGAAAAGAAAAGAAAAGAAAAGAAAACATCTTTATCTTTTTGAAACGCGCAAAGAGTCTGGCCTAGGTGGAAAAACTAGTATTGTAGTGAGTAGCGTTTTGTTTTTTGTCTTCCTTCTTTAGTACCAGCAGACGGAGTAAAGGGTAAGACTTGGGGACCGTCGACACTCCATCAACGGGAACGCGGGGCTATTATCACACAGCCACCAAATCCTGCGTCACCAGGTGGCAAGCGGTGGTCTCGTTCTGCTCCAGATCTCGAAAAGACACCCCTGCGTACAGCCCTGTTGGCAAGCGCGCACCGCTCCCCGCTTCTTCAAGAAATAGGTAACCCCTCCTCCAGAAAGTTGTACTCCTCAGCAAATAATTTGATAGACAATCAGCCAGGATATAGCTATAACAACATTCCAGAAAATTCTAACAACATTGTGCAAAGTACGAGCTGTCCACCTTGCAATATAAACGAAGACTCGGTTATTGTGGACAACGATATTTACGAGTCGGTGGTATTGCATAACAAATCGGCGAACAATCTCAAAACTCATTTCTCGGATGAGCATTTGGTAGTTACGGATAATTACTCAAAGCCTACTGCTAGTTACAATTTAAAAACATCACCCCCCAAGTGTCAGAAACACGTAGCTGGTGAATGGGAGCACTCGTATTCCTCGAATTTTGTACAAAATGCATTTAGTTTGGTCGGCACTGCGAAACGTGTGAAGAAGAAGAAACGGGACAGAAGTAAATCGAAAGAGTCGAAACGTAGAGATAGTTCGGAATCACGGTTAACCGCCCTCGCCGATTTCTTTCGTTCCCCCTCGGGGTCAAGGAAAAGTTCTTTGAATTCTCCGCGTAGCGCTGAACGGAAAAATTCTGTTACGATTAAAATCAACGATGGAGACGGATTAGAATCGAGTCCTGAGAACTCGGTTGGGAAAAAGTCTCAGCATAAGTCAAGAATGTCGAAAAGCCCGTTGAGAGTTTTCAATAAAATGAAAGCGTGGGGAAGTCGTGATGCACTCGACGACAAGTCCACCGCTGTTAAAGTAGAGTACAACGTTTTAGATAATGCGATATTTATACCGCAATTGAATCGACGCGATTCCGATCAAAGTAGTGCAATACCGAAATTCTTGACGGCTAATTCTCGAGAAGGAATCGATTTCGAAAGCCTCGAGTCGGAACTCTGTAATTTTGATTCGGAACATTCGAACGACAGTTCTGTTTCCAAAAACTCTTTAGGCTTATTCCACGAGAATAAATTCAAAAGGTCGCCTACGTCTCTCGATTGTATCAGCAATGCATCGGATCTATGTTTGAAACAACACATCCCACAGTTAGATCAATGCTTCGATTTAAATTCCCAATTACATCAACGATCAAAAAGTAACGAATATTTGCGTAATTGTGAGGAGGACCACACCGATAGTAGTATCAATTTGATCATGCACACACCTGGATACCAGGATTGCGATCGTCAAAATTCGCCGATTAATCACAGATCGAAAAAGGATCTAGTTGAATCGTATAGGGATGTTCCTTCACACAGAAGTTCGGAAGATTTAAACACGGTTGCTTACACGCCTCACAAGACTTCTGTTACAGAGAAATTTTTAAAGAAAAGTGATAAATGACGTTGCATTTCATGAAGATAGAGATGTGCGTACAGAGCAAATTCAAACTCATAAACGCATTTCACGAATATGCCTTCTTTCTGTTTTATATGTTTTAGTAACAACCCTATATTTTCTTTACTGCAGGCCTTTCTGAGGAAAGCATCTATCCCACTCGTAAGTCTCTTCACATTGCTGCGAAACCGTTTTAAATTTTGTAAAAGACCTGACCGTTTTTCTTTCTTTATCACAGTTAGCCTCGATAAATAATGGTTTTACTTTTTTGCGCATTGTAGTGAAGCAGAGATCTCAGATGGACAGTGCCTTTTTATGTTTTATATTTAAGGGTTTCCTTTCTTCCCTTACCCTTTTTTCGCTAAATTCTACTTAAGTAGATTATGCTTCAAGTTATTTTTCGTAGGAGTGCATGAGTACACTATTCAGTTAGATTTTCTACGTTTGCTGTTTCTTATAGAGAAATGCCTAAACATCTTAGTATAAAGTATATAAATATATTTTATTATAGCAATACATGTACAGTTACAAATCTTTTTTTACGTCAATAGTGTTGTGTTTAAGATTATTTTATTCGGTTGAATTTATTTAGAATGATACATATCGTGATTTATCTATCTTCTAATAGGTAATAGTTTTAAAATCTTATCAGGGACTAGATGAAAAATTGAAATTAATTTTACTCTTATTATTTGGTAGCCTTGTTGTTATCAAAGTAACTTTTATCAAAATACAAATGTCTATCAAATTACGCAATGGCCATTTTGTTATTTTAAAATATTTTAATAAAGGGTAACCTTTACCCTCCAATGATCTAAACATTATTTATCCTAATTTAAACTGATAAGAACTTCGTATTATGAACTATAATTTAATGAGTACATAAAATGTAAATGCAGTCTTTCTGGTGTTGGTTCTTTTCTGATGTTGTTTGGAGTACATAACATTCTAACAAAGCAGAGCTAACAGCCCACTACTATGTGAAAAAAATCATATGCTTCTGCCATTACAACAAAAAATCTAGTTGAAAATTGTTTCTCTTATTTAGGAGTGTTTACAGAAAACGTGTATATTTTCACTATAGTCGTAATTCTGTGATTTAAATAAAAAAAGACAAAATTATACAATATAAAGCATCATATTTCGATTGTGAGTAGAGTTGTATTGGTCTCCTTGTTGTCTCAGATGCATTTTGAATCACATTTTGATTTGTTCATAATTGTTCAGCCTAATTTAACAGCGATTTCATTTTTGTATTACCATAGTCTCTCTACATTTTTTAGATTCAGAAATTTTGCACACATCACATTCAACACATGGAGCGACACACACACTTGTATTTAGAAATAGAAATTTTTCAATAAAACCTTTTCAGTTCGACACATTGAATTTTGTTTTTTCGTTTTCTAAATTTTTACGCTCGGTTTGTGGTAATTCAGTAGCATTTGACAATTTCGAAATAAATATGTGTTTGTTTTTTTCGTAAATAATTTCAATTTTCAATGTTTAAAAAAAAAGTATATACACTAAATACTGTGTAAGATGACTGAGTTTTGCATATATGTTTCGATTACTATACTAACTATAAAAATGAAACAAAAAAGTAATAGAATTCCTTCTGTTTGTTTTTTATATATTAAAAATTTTTTAATCGTTTTTGCCAATAGCCGAGCGTAAGAGAATCCTTTTGCATGCTTCCAGTAGGATCCTAACTGTTAATGCCAATTGGGTTTGGTCCTCTTCTTACCCTAAACTTCCAATCTCATTTTTAAGCAAATTTTCTGTTAGTATTTTTTTATATTCCTATTTATTCTGATTTTGGTATAAAATATCAAATGTAAATGATTATAAAACGGGGTGCTGCCACATAATTATTTGTATATAATAGGCAATGTAAGTTTTATTTGTCTACTTTTGTTCAATAAACAAGTAAGCAAAATGAAAACAAACTAACATTTTTTCAAAATGAAAAAATAGGAAATCAAATGAGATAAAGAAAATTATTTAAAATTAGTTATAGTAAATGCTTATTATCTTTCAAACATTTTTATTTTTTCTTTCTTGTACACTCTGCTTCATTTTCAAAGATCCAATATTTTTCAACAAATATGGCTCATTTTTAAGATATGATCTTTGCGCTTATGTCGTTGTTTTCTACAAAAAAAATAATCTATAAACTTTATAGGATTTATTGATAGTAACAATTAGTTAAAACAAGAACGCAGCATGTAATGTTCTAATACAATGCACGTATTATATTGTGCTTGTACACATAAATAATTATAAGTAATTCAATAACATGTAAGCATGATGCAACTATAATACTAAACTAGTTTATGAGAAATTTAATAAAGTAGACCTATATATAACATTTACAAAAAAAAAGTTTTTAAAGGTAAGAAGTAAAAAACTTTAATCATAAGTAATTGTAATGAATAAAAAAATTATTAGCACGAGTTCAAACTATTCTAAATTGTAAAAAGGAAAGTAAGAATATATATATTGTGTCTGTGCTTTTTATAAATATGCACCAATATCACCATTATTATTGTAGAAATTTGATTGTTTTTGTAGATTATACAGCTGTAGCGCCTGATCTCTCATCTGACTGGGTAACATCAGATTATCCCTTGAAACCTGGATTAACTGGACCTTACATCATGCCAATGCCTGTTCCAATGCCGACTCTCTATAATGGAGAAATGAAAAAACCAAAGTTAAGCATAATAGAACTGGTATTGTACAATATCGCAGCTATGTTAGCTGGAGTAGCAACTGGATATGATGTAAGAATGTCAAACATATCCCCAATTCATCCAAGACTGTATCCCCGGCTTGGTGACAGCGAAGAAGAACCTTCAAGATGGTGGTTTCAAGCGGACACTGGATCGAATCGTAATTCTGGCTATCTTGGTCCTGATTATGAGTTTAGTTCAAGTAGCGGTTATCCCCATAATACGTACCATGGACCAGCTAGACATTACAGGTAAAAAATTATATTCCTAATCATATTTACTTATCGAATACTTTCAAACGATTTCAATTATAAGTGAGATAATTCTTACCACCACTACAGGCCATTCTTAAGTAACATGGGTGGCATAGCACCAGGTCTTCCACCCAGTGTCATGCCCGATAAACCTTTGAGATTCACGGATTCGCCTCAACACTATGCGAGTAGTACGGCGGGCTCAAATGCGCCAACACCAAGTCCTAGAAGAAAAAGCAGCAGCACTAGTAACGAAGATGTATTTACACATGATACAGGAAGAGTAGATCGATTGGAAAGAGTACCAACGATATACATGGGCAATGTTGCTCCCTTTCCAGACTACGGACCTCCAGTGTATACAGTTGTTCCACCAGAATATTATAGGCAACCAGAACCAACGTATTTTGTACCTACAGATTACCAGTAAGTGTTTGCAATAGTGTCGGAGGTAAACTCTCAAATATTAAAGGTGTGCAAGAAGTCGAAAATGTCGAATACTTAATGGTCGAGACGGGTCAGCAAGGCATCGGGTTGAAACGAGTCGAGTTTTTGAAAATTTCGGGATTACCGAGATTTAGGATTTCCATGAATATTCTTAGAAATCACTAATATTCTCGAGAATGATTTCGAAAATTGTCGTGAACCCAAATATGCTCAAGGATCCTTAATACTCTCGGAAATAATCCTGTTAATTTTTGAGAGCTCAAACGTGCGCAAAACCCTCTAATATTTTCGGGACCTTGCACATCCATCAAATATCATGCTCACATAACTCTTCTCCTCCAGTGATAGAATGCTTGAGTGCCCTGAATTTCCACACGCTTATGACAATCCGAGCAGTATAAATAGTCCAGCTCGGCCTGTATCAAGACTTCCTCCGTATACTCATCATCGTACTTCATCAAACGTTTCGAACGCGAGTACGTCGAGTCAAAGTAACGTTAATCCAACGTTTCGGCTAGAAGATGAGGACGATTATTCTCTGTACTCGCCTGGACATTATTACCAACGACCATCGAACGTCATCTCAAACGCAGGAACGTATAGTCCTAGTATGCTTAATCACGAATATGGCTCGCAAATATTGACACGTCAGAACTCGCATGATTCGAATTCGACTTCCGGCGATCGGCCGAACAATTTAGAAGTTGTTAGCCGATTACGATCAAGTTTGAAACGATCTAATTATGCCTATAATTCTCCGAATAAGAGTGTTAGCAAAAATAACTCAGGCTCCGGCACACCAACAAATCCTACACCTCCGGATTCTTTGACGTCCGAGGATTCGAGCTACATCTTAGCTAAAGATAGTCAAATTTCTATTAGTAGGGTTCGATTTTCCCCGGTGACCTTTGATCGGGATGGAGTACCGCGAGAACATAGAGAAACTTTACTCGATATTCCGGTTCACGGACAAAGCCAAGACGTTACTATACCTTTACAAGCTAATCGTCGGTTGAACAGAAGTAGAAAACCAAGTATTTCGGAATTAGAAAGAGAATTTTTGTCATAGCATTGGCTCATTTAAAATAATAAAGACGATGTAGATATAATTAATAATCCGAAATGTTTGTCAATCTTGAAAGTAACATTTAATTAGAATTATATGAATCAAAGAGTATCTGATGTGGCAGAGATCGATCAAATCTTTATAGCAAGAGAATAATTGCGATACACATTTTGAATATAACATAATATTGAATATATTAGTGCAGGTTGTCAAATACAGTAAGAATTTAACATTCCATATGTATAAATACTGAAACATTGTCGTGAAAGACTCTTATATCCAATCAGACTGTTTTTAATTTGTTAAAGAACTGGTATGTTTTATGTTTTGTAGAAATAGCGTGAATGTCGGGATCGTACAGTTTGCATTGTGCATTCGATACTATGTACTGTTATTTAAATTGTATGTATTACAAATATTTTATTCATACATTCCGCACATCTTGCATCTGTTGTTGGTATTGTATGTAATAATTTTGCATACTCATAAATACTCTAGATTCTATACTTTTCTATAGATTATATTGTTTCAATAATTCCAATAAAAGCTATAATTAAAAATTTATATTTTTTAGAAGAAAATTATTTTCTTCTTTTTATCCAAGTATTCTTCAGAATTTTTGTTTTAATCGCGTGTTTTACAGGAAGAACAAATACTCAAACTAGAATCACAAAACTTTTGAACAAACGATGCGAGATAGTGCTTATGATGTGCTGAGAGACCAGAAGATAACACTAGTCAGATTGGCTTTGTATTGGTTTTTGTAAAAAGTATTTCTTAATTGATTCCTGCTTTGTATAACAGACTGGTGCAAAGAACAAGAGCTGTTTTTCTTTGTAGTTGCGTAGTTATTTAGGATATATTCTTTGAATTCTTTTTTAAATATGATCTCGGATGATTTGTATGTGATTGGCCTGATATTTTTTACAGTATCAATGATATCATGTTCTGAACTATTTATAGGATGAAGTCTTCTTTAATCTGGTTGCCAAAGAAATTTAGATTTGATCAGATGTAGTTTCTGTTACTGTAACAATGTCGAAAATGATGGCAATTATAAGCTCCCCCTATCGTATAGTTCTATCAAAATATAACTTAAGGAATCTTACAAAAATCCCAAATGTAGATTCTGGTCAATAAGTTCGCGTTATTGCGAAAACTCGGTGAAATCTCATTAGTCTGCTGAATAAGAATGAAAGTAAGAGTTTTGCATGACTTTAGTAAGATTTTTCTTCGTATGTGCCGATACAGCCATTAAATTGTTAGTTCATTTTTTCCAATAAACTAATTTCTTTGAACATTTAGAATTGTATTCTTTGAATATACAGTCGGGAATATAATTAAATGAACACCCTTTAAAAACTAAAATCATTTTTAAAGTTAGACCAAACGACAAAAGTCTTTTTTCTTGAGATCTTAGAAGGATTAAAATTGCTATGAGTTATAAATAATTAAAAATGGGAAAGATTCAAAGATACTTACATCCTTCAATGCCTATAGTTTTTTTATATATCAACCGATTTTTGATAAAACACTATGCACATGCATAACTTACTTAGATCTACAAAAGGGATATTTGTAAATCTACAAACAAATCTAAGGCACATCTAATTTAGCATACAAATTTTTTTATATATTGTTAGAAAATTAATCCTTCTAATGTCTTAAAAAATTCTGTTAATCTAATTTTTAAAAAAGTTATTAGTTATTACAAGATGTCCACTTAATTTTGTCTTCGATTGTAGACTTGAACAATTAGATTTGTATATATCTTGTATACCCATGCAACTGCATAAGGAAGAGATCAGCTAGGTTCATCTACGGTATTTGCATATATATACAAAAATATATAATAGACGTATTTATATTAATAATAGTTTACATTCCATCAAAATTTACGTTTAATAGTAAAATAAAAGAACATTAAATCTGATTATTGTACAGTGTAATAAAAATAATAACTTATAAACATAAATGGGCAGGAAAACATTGATGCTATAAATAAGACATCAAAGGGTTCATGAAAATCTAAACTTAAAATCAATCATTTTTACAATGCGATTGGAATAATGATAGATAATAAATTTAATTATTACACATGTGAAGTCATATATAATTTTTCTCACCATTATTTCACGACAATACATCCAAGTATATTAAATAAGACAACTTTAGGCCGTAAATAATAGTTAATACAAATTGAATATCACAATGTTTTCCTGTATATACAGGTTTTTTTACATGAAATATTTGTAATGCATAAGTAGGATAATAGACATGCATTTTTTGTTTGCCATTATACTGTGTCAGGTTTTATGATTTATTTTACTATCTTTTACTTTTTATACAAACACCATGGCACTAGGTACACGTGTGAAACATTTGTACAGGGGAATTTTTTATGCATTTGTGAGCTACCAGCATAGTAGATTTAATTTAATATGCCATGAACAGTCAAAAGGACACTTTATATATATAAAGAACAGTATGCATTCAAGTGATTGGCGTACCTGTAGAAAAATGTTTAACATATTTAGTATAGCTACAAAAAGTACATAGCCATCTAAGGTGTGATATATTTGGAAAATTGTTTTAGAACGAAAACACTCCATATACATAATCAACATTGTACATATAAAAATATATTGGATAGTTACTATTTGTTTAACAATGTAACAATGGTCGATACATTCCTTTATATAGATCACACTTTGTACAGTATAATCTAAAATATTTTTTGGATTTTTAAGTGCACGAGTGCCTCAGAAATTATTTTATTCTCAAATTGTTAATAAATAATTGAAATACTGGGTATTAAAAAGAATTTATAATTCTTTTTCTTTTTTACTAATCACAAAAAAGAAGGAAAAGAAATACTTGTAATACTCTGTATTTTGTTCTATATATCTTATTTCTTTCTAACTACTAAAAAGATATTAACTAAACTTGATTTTTATATGAACATATACATTTAATTTATTGGTTCAAGAATGTAAAGTAACAGCTACATAATTTAGATTAAACTTATAAACCAATCAAAACTTATTTAGATGTTGCGTATATTCTACGCCATGTTTTATCTAATCAAAATAAATCAATTATTTCTTTGACCTCATTTAAAATGTTATATATAAAAGAAGGCGGTACAAATACTTTCCTCAAGAACTCTATGTTTTTGCAATAATTTCTTGAATGATAATCAGTATTGTAGGATATGTTGTAATGTACATAAATTACAGTAAAGATGAAGAATGAAAACAGAATTTACGTTGAAAAAGAATTTTTTGGTGGAAATTAATATCTGATAGACTTGAACAAATATTTGTAGTATACTCATAAAGTACAGATTTTGTCAACAAAATTTTTTAAAGATTTCACCAAGAAAATTTTTTTCAAAGTAGAATTAGCAAAGCATTAAAGATGTATTTAAGTGTTTCTTAAGCAGGAAAAGCGAACCCATTAAATTGATATATTTATAGTTTATTACTTACGAAATGAAATAACTCATCTGATTTATACTCATACTTTTTCGAACTTCGATTACTGATGAAACATTTATGACGTTATTAATAGAAACTTATAGAATAATATTTCATGGGTATGCCTTTCTATGCTGTACAAAGATATTCTACGGTGCTAGTATCATGTACTTAATATATTAAGAGACACAAAAAAATTGAAAATGCTTCCAATGTAATTGAAAAATATTTAATGAAGTCTTAGAATGCTAATATCAATAATTGTTGATAGTAACAATAATTTACTTATACAAAATACAATATTAGGCAGCTATTAATTATGAATTGTGTAATGGCATATGATTGCCAACAGTGCTAGTCTAAGCTATATTTATTTTTTATATAATATAACTTCTTTAGCTTAAAGTAAGAGAAACATCCAGTTTTGTATTTCATTAAAGACTATTCATAGATGATATGTTTCATTAATTAGATACAATTTTTTAAGAAACAATGTTCAGAGTAACTGTACAAGTGATGTTTCACATGTAATATTTGTAATGTTGACAGTGTAAACATTTAAAAATCTGTATGTATTAAAAGACTTGGTTTACATATACATAGATTAATTATTTTCTAAATAACTTATTACTGGTCTTTTTATTTTATGTTTAAATTATACAAGACCAAAAATATTGTTGTTCTGAACATGTTTCTTTGAGTATAAATTGAAATTGTAAATATATTTCCTTATTGAAATTACAGTAATACTGCATGCTGCTTACAAATTAGTAATTTGTACAATAACACTAATGACCAAGATGATAATTGTGAAGCATGTGTGCTTTCAATGTACACAAAAGTATTTACTGCAATATCTCCTCCATTTTTTATGTATGTTTATTTGTTGTATAATATGCTAAATAATTTTGCTTAATGTTATCTAAAATCAATTCATTTTGAGGAGTTATCGCAGTTGTCAGTTATTCTGTATTTGTGTGTGAAATTAATTTTTGTCAGTATTCTTTTTTGTAACATATGAACTAAGAGGACGTAGAATGTACTGCAACCCGTAAATCCATAATCACTGGCGATTTATTTAAATTTTAAATTACTCTGTAGTTGTAAGATTATTACTAATAAGCTAAGTGCAATGTGTTCCACATGTATTTAAGTAACAAATGACTGCTTTGGTGTGCGCCTTAAAAAGTAATGAAATGCAGAACCCAAAGCTTGAGAAAAAAACATTTTGTGTAATATAACTTTAAAACGTTGTACGATGAGATAGGGATTTCAGAGAATTTTCTGTGGTGAATATACTTTGCCAAACAAGATATTGGGCACTGCACGACCATCAATAATTATGAATACGCGAGAAATAGAATAATATGGGAAAGCAGGCAACAAATATTCAATTTATATGTAGTACGCAAAATTTAAAAGAAGTAAATACGTTAAAGAAATGCAATAACGAATATCGTCTTCGATTTTTTACTCGACATGTTTAAATGTAATGAAATTTAAACAAAAAATAACTGAACGGAAAACGTATCACTGCGGTGTCTAATTTGCACTAAAAATTCATGTATTTTTCCAAGCATTGTACATTATTCTATAAATATTAATTATATAAATTATAAATAGTAACTGGAATATATATTATATTAATTATTACAATTATTGTAACATTTAAGCATCACAGATTGTAGGTGATGCTTTATTATTATTAATAAATCATTTCAAATAACAGCAAAAAAATTAAATCTTTTTTCACATGCATTCTCATAATAATAAATATTCTACGTTTTTTTATTTATAATATTATTTTTTTTTTATATCCGCGAATGTATATTTAAGAAAACAAATGACTTACCATTATGTAAGCTAGAAAAAAATTTTAAATGTGTGAAAATTATTATATCATTTTAAATACTATGAACATTTTGTTAAATTAATATTGTTTCAAATACATCATATCGATTCCAATTTTATTAATAAACATGGATTTTCAAGGGTGCAATTGTAAAAACATAACAATTACAGAAGGAATATTTGGAGAAATTTGGGTTGGTAGGTTGTTTGACTATTTACTGCAATAGCATAGAATAATTAAATAAAATATAAATTACAAATAATCAGATAATGATGAAAACCAAATGTTCACTGACTCTATACCAAAAATGGTAAAATCATATACTATCACAAATACTAATCGAATGGAAGTTGTTGTTATTACTTGGGGAGCCACGATTATGTCTTTAAAATGTCCAGATAAATATGGACATTCTGTTGACGTTGTTCTCGGATTCGATGATTTAAAAGGTCTGAAGTCATGTATTTCAAATAAGTAAGTCATGTCTACTAGCTGTGTTATCTATTAACAATCTACATCTGAACATCATAGGATATATGAATCCTGTGACAAACCCATTTATCGGATGTATATTAGGAAGATGTGCGAATCGTATTAAAGATGCACAAATTACTATCAGTGGTAGAGATTATGAATTAACAAAAAATGATTTCAATGGAAAACATCATTTACATGGAGGGGTAAATTAATTTAAAATAACTTGTATCATTACATATTTTTTTATTGAAGTGTTGAACACTTTCTTTAGACAAATGGATTTGGTCGTAAAGTTTGGGACTCATACATTGCTGGATGTTCAGTTGTCATGAGCTATTTAAGCAAGGATGGAGAGGAGGGCTATCCTGGTGCAGTGCTAACTACAGTCAGATTTAAATTAACTACAGATAATAAGTTAGATATATGTATAAGAGCAACAACATCTAAACCAACAATAATAAATCTATCGCATGGTTCAATGTTTAACTTAGCTGGGCATGTAAGTAAAAATAAATTTTAAACCGTGACATTCATTTAAATGATTTATTAATATCAAGTGCTTGATAGGATGAAGGAGAACAAGAATTGAAAAAACATAAAATATTATTTAATTGTGATCGATGGACATTCTCTGATTATACAGATCCTGTTCCAACAGGTGCAATACGTGGTGTAGGTGGAACTGTAATGGATTTTAGAATACCCAGAATTTTGGGTGAATATATGGAAAAGGTGTAAAAGAATTAAATATTATTATAATTTAAAAATACTAAAAATATTTTTCTACATATAGGTACCACCAGGGGAAGGTTACGATCACAATCTTTGTATTACAAAAAATGGACAATCTGGAAGTTCATTTGTTGCAAAAGCATGGCATGTAAAAAGTGGGCGGTACAGATTAATTAAATTACTGATAGTGCTCTATTATTATAGAATAGTGCGAGAACCCAAAAATGTTGGGTACCTAATTGTTGGATTTTCAAATATATCAGGATTCTCGAAAATAATCCTAAAAATTGTCGAAAATCTTAAAGTATTCGAATATCTTGAATATCCTTGAGAATAGAATAGGTCTCAAGAACCAAATTTTCGGGTTCTCATATATTTCTATCAAATACTATTAGTTTAACTAAAAATCTATTTATATAGTACCTTAGAAATCTACTCTGATCAATGTGGTGTACAATTTTATACTGGAGGTCGTATTCCACCTACTATTCCAGAGTCTTCATTTAGTTCTGACTCATTAGAGGAAGTAAATATAATTATTTATCGTGCTTCAATGTTATAAATACAACAGCATTTTTTAATTTTATAGATATATGTTTATCCTTTTTGCAGGAAGAAAACAATATCGAGAAAAATTACACAAGTAGCAACGAAGACGAACAAGAACAGATACAAACTAAGAAATCATGGCAAAAAATAGTTACTGTACCAAAAAAAATACAATTTATTTTAGGAAAACAAGGAGCCCATTACACAAAGTATTGTGGTTTTACTATTCAGCCACAAAATTATCCTAACGCAATACATTATGTGAGTATGTTACTTAAATATAAAGTTTTAATCTCCATAATTAAAGCTTTAAAGAAAAGCATATTTAATAAATTTGTTTCAGTCACATTTCCCATGTTGCATCTTATACCCTGGACAAGTTTATTGTCATGACTTAACATACAAGTTTAATGTACAACTTGCAAATTTTATGTAGTAAATTTATATACTATGTTACAGTATTTTACAAATAAAGTTGTTTAAATTCGAAAACGAATTATTTTTTGTTGAATTCATTTCGTTTTTTACTAAAAAATTTAGCTATAATGCTGACCATGCTACCAAAAGTACTATGACTTACTATTGTACGTTGAATCCAATGTGGAAGTGCTTTAGTTTTTTGGGAATATCGTTTATCAAATAATACAACCGCTGAGTAATCGTTAATGTGTCGAATAGCTCGTCCTATACATTGATTCACAGCTTTCATACAGGCATTTTCATAAAAACTTTGTCCAGCACCACATTTCTAGTAAATAAAAGAAAATAAGAGATTTTATCTGTTCTATCTATATTTAGAAGTGTGCGAGAATCCGAAAATGTCGAATTATGGGATTCTTGAATATTTCATAATTCTAAAGAATGTTTAGAATTCCTGAAAATTCTTGGGACTACTCCCCATATATATTTGAAGATTCCGAAATTTTCGCCATCCCAATTCGTCTTAACCTGGTGCTTTCCTGACCAATCTTATAAATCAGGTACCTAATATTTTCAAGTTTTCGCACACCTTTACTTATATTATATATTTCTATGAAAAGATACATACAATGTTTTCGTTTAAATATTTCATTTTCTCTTGTAGTTCTAGCGATTTAACATTTGGGTATGGCATTCCTACTACTATAACACATCTACCCAAGTCGTCCGAAAAATTTAAACCTTCGCTTAATTTACCACCTACTACACTAAATAATAATGATCCATTTTGTGGACTTTTTGGATTTTTAATGCGATTTGCATATTGTTCTAAAATTTCGTTCACCTAAAAAATTTTTGTATGTATTATACGAGACTTTAGAACAAATTTGCTAGTAAAATAATCAAACAGAATACCTGAGTAGTTGATTTAGGCTCTCGAAAAACACACTTCTTTGAAGAAATTCTACCTATAATACCAGATTTTTCTAAGTGTTTGTACAGTAATTCTTCAAAATTGTAAGAAGGTAAAAATACTACAATTCCAGCTGGTACAATGTTACATATATTTACCAATGCTCTTCCTAGTTCATCTAACTGAAATATTTAAGGCGTCAAATATATTGTAGATGACAATTTATATTATTGCGATTTATTCCATTAAATATACCAGCTTTGTATTTTGTCGATTTTGAAAATTGAATTCAAATTCAATGCCAGTTGGACCACATGCTACTATACTGCATGTTATGTTTTCTTGAGGAACTACATGATCACATGAAAATGTGACAATTCTCTCAGGTGCAGCACCCGCTGCTGTAAATAATTGTTCTGTAAATTCTTCCATTGGTGCCATTGTTCCACCAGCCAATATTACTGCCTTGGCATCGCGTACTATAAATATTTGTTAAATTCCTATAAAATAACTTGAATGACATTTAACTAACATTTAAACTATAGGCATGTGAGAAGTTGAAAATTTCAGGTACCTCATATATATGAAAATCTAAATGTTTTTGGGAATTCTGAAATTTTTGAGTTCTCACATACCTCTAATTTAAACATATGTACATACCAATATCATGAAAATGGGTAGCTGGATTTAATAATAAAAATTTAATAATGCTTTGACCAATTGTTGGACCAGGAACAACAAATATTCGTCCATCACTACAATTACTTTGAAGACATTCAATAAAACTCACAATTGACATTAATGGATTATTTGATTGTTCTTCGTGGGATATTGTACCAGTAACAGTGTCAGTTGTATTATCCTTTAAACTTTTGTTTTTAATAGAATTTAAAAATTGTGATACACCAGATGCTGTTGCACGATTATTTTGAATTTTTACTTGATCTCCATACTGCTCCATAAAACTTTGAAGTTTATGAGTCAATCGAGAATTATTAATGAATTTCAACAATTCAAATATATTTACATTATCAATTTCTGTCATCAGCTCAAACTCTTCAACTTTGTATAATTTTGGCATTGTTTTTATATTAAGAACATCAGTAGGATTTGATTTTGTAGTAGCACCAAAGATAGTTAGAAGCTTTTTCAAGTAAAAACTTAATTGACTTAAGCTCAACACACTTTTAGCAGAGAACAAAGACTGAAACCTAAAATAGACTAAAGTAAATAACAATAATAAGTATTATTATAGAAGTAAATCTTAGTTAATACCTTTTTTGGTATTGCGAAAGTTGGCTATAGCAATGCAATATATTTCTACCTGAAATCATAACACTGTGCATTTTTTCAATAGCATCGAGTAAATTATGGGCCTCATCTATTATTAATATGTTCCCCTTTAATTTGATTCCAGAACTAATTCTAGTATTTTTGTGTAATATAGAATTATATGGAACTAATACAAGTTGACCATATGGAATTGCTTTTCTTGATGCATAATAGGCACAAGTTTTAATATTTTCTCCTTTTTGTGCAATCTCTTCAACATCCTGAATTTGTGTAATAGTTTCTCCTATTAATAGGTCTTGATTACCTGGTAAAAATGGACAATTACTCATAACTTTCCTTTTTTTCAAATCTTTTTCAACTTTAACAGTCGTCTTTTTCTTTTGCAATTGCAAACAATGTTCATTCATTAAATTCAAATGTTTCAATCTTCTAATATTCTTATTGATGCAATAATTCTGCCTAAAATTATTTAAAATATATGCACATAAAAATAAACTTGGGCTAATACATTTTATCTAGAAAAAAGAAGATAAGTTACCTGGATGCTAATGTAACAACAGATACCTCTTTTGAATAAGGACTTTTCTTCAGTTCTCCTATAAATTGTGAAAGTTGGGAGTGTGTTCTTGAACAAAAAATGATTTTAGTGTTTTCATAGATATCTTCTTCATCTTCTTCACTTTCAGAATTATCCAAATTCTGGACTACATCTTCTAAAACTAAATCTTCTTCTATCTTTTCTTCCTCCATTATATTTACTTTTTCTAATGATAACTCATTTTCTGTTTCTCGTTTTTGCTTTGTACTACCGGCTTTTATACGTTCATGTGACTTTGTTGTATTATTTGCACTATTTACTGCTTCCTTGATCAAATTCTTTTTACATTCATACTGAAGAACACTATTTATTTTTCTTTGAATTACTTGTCTCTCAGCATTCAATTGCATTTGTTCACTCTGTACAAATAACCAGTCATCGAAAGTATTTGAATGGCTGTCTATTTTCTTATCAAGTTCCGAAATTGCTGTTTTCAATTGATCCTTTTCAGATTCTTCGTGGTCAGTTAGCCATTTCAGAGCACCACAAATAATTGACATAGACTTACCGGTACCTGTTGGACTTTCAAAGATTCCTAAATTGCCGTTCTCCAAGCATTTATATAATTCATTCATAAATTGATTTTGTATAGGATACGGTGGAAAAGGGAACGGAAATTCTTCAGTACTTTGCATATTGTTAGTTGTTCAAAATCACGACACATAACACACAGAAATCGCGCACTAAATTTTGTACGTGTATTCAACAAGCTTTTATACATGCACTATGTATGTATACAGTGATGCCAGAGAGGTCGCTCAACGCTGGAAAAGTAATGTTACACCTCTATGTATGTACATGCAATAATGAATTCATTCAAACGACTCGTGAGTACATGATTCATAAAACCATTAAATAATATATACAAGAATATTAAGAAGTAGAAGCAAAATGAAACAACCAATGACATATAAGTATATTGTAGGTTAAACTGAAATTTTTGTGAAACAACATACATGGATAAAAGGTGGTTACATTTGCCGACAATCATCACGTGTTCTACAAAGAGAAAGAAAGAAATTCTTCAAAATGATTATGAGGAAAAAAATTTGGCCCCAAACTTTAAGCGACTTCTTTTCGATGACATTTATATTAGCCATTATACCTCTGATATACTGGTTTGAATTATGGGTGGTTTTGCCGACTGTGTACGAATTTGGATCATTATTGTACATGTTAAATTTTCTTTTTGGAAATTTCATCATGTTGAATATTGTTGGAAATTTCACATATACAGTTCTCTGCGATACTAGTACTAGAAGAGACATTATGCCAATAAGTGCTGCAAATACTAAAGATGGTTGGAGGCTGTGCGCTTCTTGTGAAACACTTGCACCTCCACGTTCATGGCATTGCCCAACGTGTGATATTTGCATTTTAAAAAGGGACCATCATTGCATTTTTACTGGATGCTGTGTTGGTCATTATAACCATCGATACTTTATCATATTTCTTTTGTACCTATTCATAGCGACAATGTATAGTTTTTATTTTAATAATCTCTTTATTTGGAATAGGATACATTTTGAGTTTCCTATGTCAATTATAAAAATTGTTTTTCCATTAGCAATATTTGTTTTTGGTTTTGATGGTTCTATAGATCAATTTTATTTAATATTGTATATCGTATCTACTGTAGGAATGCTATATACTGGAGTTTTATGCATTTATCACTTTCATTTAGTTGTTAATGGTAATGTAGCTAATGAAAGCAATAAAAAGATTCATGTATATAATTTAGGACTGAAACAAAATATAAAGGAAGTATTAGGTGAACGATGGTACTTTACATGGATACTTCCTTATATAACATCTCCATTACCACATAATGGTATAATATGGGATACAAAAAGTTCTTGGCACCTATCAAGTCCCAAAAATAAATAAACATTAATTGTATATGTACAATAATATACAGGGTTTTCCAGTAAAAGCTACTGGATATCTTTTTAAATAAAACATACTTAAATGTAAACAATTTCAAATTTCTATATTTTAATATATAACAAGAATGATTAATGTCACAAATTTTGGCATGTTGAGGATACAAACATATATAGGTACAAATTTTTTTTATTAAAATTCTTCATGAGATAATCTGAGCTATTTATTCCATGATTAAAATTTTCATTGTCTTTGGATGATAAATGATGAAAAATATGGAAAATGTGTTATGACAAACCTAATCTATTGGAAAACTTTGTATATGAAAATTTCAAAGAAATTCTTAAGTTTTTCAAACTTCATAAAAACAAAGCAATGCTAAAGATAATAATTTTTATTTTCTGTTTATAATTTAGATATGTTTTATAGACAGAAATTGACATACAAATAAATTATTATCATTGTGCTACAGATTGTTATTATTATTTATAAAATTGTTTATATCTTCATTAAACAAGTGATACAAATGTTGATATATGGTTATTGTAATAATAGATATATGTTTAAGAGAAGAGTGGAAGTTCAATATTTACATATAATAAAAATCTGGAAATGTATTTGTAAATAAATCCTTATGCTCATGTACATTGAAAGTTATTTAAATGAATAATATAATATAATTGTACATTGATAAGACTAGTTTGGAAGTATATGTATTATTCTGTGTATCTAAACGATAATTGTAACTATTAGTCACTAAGTAGTTTTTACTTCAACATAGAAATGTTTAACATTCAATAATATCTATATCAAAATTTCGAGTTCTTTATATGTGGCTAAGGCGTAAACTACTATAAAAGAGTTATTTCATTATAGAAACGACAAATTATAATTAAAAATTTTATACATTAAACATAAATATTTGTCACGTTCGTTGCTTTAAAAAGTTTAGATATACAACATCGCATCAATGAATACATATAGTTACGATTTTTGTATCGTAATTTTAGTCAATATGTATAAAAAAAGCAATTAAAAATTTGTATCTTTAAATGTTACATTCTTATGAAAAATAATCTGACAAAAAAAAAAATATATGTACAATATATAAACATAGCAATCTCAATAATTTTTCTATTAACTTTCTCGCTTACTTCTTTTTGATTTTACAAATTGTAACAATTAAAAATAAGTCATACTCTGCCAAGCAAACTAACATATGTTTTTTTTTTATAAGTTCGTTTAACTGCAAATTTTATACAGACCAATATAAGTATGACAGTAGAGGCAGCATATAAAACAACACAAATACTTATATCAAAAATTGTGAAATCCCAACCAAGCTTTTTACTAGTCACATATTTATTTAATATTAGTCTTTCTTGTCTTACTTTCATTTTCTCGTAATTATTTTTACGTTTGTTAGTCGAACCATAATAATTTATTCCTTTATAGCTATATTTTGTTTTGAGGTAATGTAAAACGTTCTCCTCATTCCAAGTACCATTTTCATATCTACAATCTGTACAATGTTCTGCTGAAGGATATTGTATTTTTTTGTGTTTTGGATCTTCTGTATTATCACCTGACAATCTTGCATTTACTTCATTGTGAGCTGACCAGAGCCATAAAATACTATCATTAACATTGGACACATCAAAAAGTTTATTTTTCACAGACATTTGCATAAAATGTTGAGAGCAGTCAGCACATCCAAAGAAATGTTTTACATATCCATGTATGGTTTCCAACACCTTTCTTGGTTCGTGTTTTGGGTCTTTATTCTCAATGGCATAGTTAACAGTTAACATATGAAACATTGTCCAAAGACCACAAGTGTAACCACGATAACCTTCTTTACTGCCTTTGCATCCAACCCACTGTGCAGGTCCAGAATATATGGGTGACATTTCTTCTTCGGTAGATTTGATTATTTGACTATATTCTTCACCAGATATATTATTTCTTTTTTTGATAATATCACGAACAGTTTCCAAAAAAATATTCCCTTGTCTCAAAGGGAAATAATCAGCTAATAAACTTAAATACTTTTTTAGTTCAACCATCTTTTCCCCGTTTATTTCTTTATGCAGTGGAATTTCGTGGCTGATAGAATATTTTAAAGTGTTTTCTAAATCCAATTGATACAAATGATCATCAGTTATTTCTATACTTTTTGGTCTTTCTGTTACTTTTTGTTCCTCCAAGATAAAGGTAGTTGTTAATTTATGATTTACCTCTGTCGAATGAATTTTTGTGAAATTTTGTTCGTTAATATTTTCCCCTTTGGAAATCATATACTGCATAATAGTATTAAAAGTGCCCTCTCTTGTAGGTACTCTAATTTTAAGAGATTTTTGTGTCTCATTACGAGCAAAAACTATTAAACTCGGAAAATTGGTAATTTTGTTTGTCTCGCATAGTATTTCATTTTCAGATGTTACCCTTCTTATTTGTAATATTGGAATTTTATGCATATCTAATATAACTTCAGCTCCTAAATGAGAGTCTGCTTTCTCAAAAAGTAAGAAAAAATATTTCACAGAATGTGGTACGGCTGTCCAAATGTTTGTAGTCTCATAATTCCTGTGGCATTAAACAAACAATTCATTTTGGAATCATAAATACAGATTTAAACACATTTACGTGTTAACATACCTATATGGCGTGATGTTAGGCCATGAATTACCACGTCCTTCTTGTTGTTCATTTTCTAAAAGGCTTACTAAACCATACCTCAACTCATTAACACTATCATATTTTTTCATCACTACTCCCATTGACGATGTATGTGCATTCACAGAAAAATATTTAAACATTGGATAATGCATAATTTCATATTCACGACAGATTGGGTTGTTATCATCATCTGCACAATCTATAGCAGCTACTACCACAATATTTTTCCATTCTAAAAAAGATAACTAAAATAAAGTTCTTGCAACATATGTTCAATTTTGTATACACAATGTATCCTCATTAGTATTATATACATGTATATATAAAATATTATTGATTCAAAACAGAAAATATAATGATAAATAATTATACAGAAATTATTTCTTTGATAAAGTATAAAATAAAATATGATTAAAAATAAATCATGATGACTTACAGTGTCCCTATTCACAAGTAAACAGAACTGATAAGGTTGAAGAGGCCAACAGACTGGCTATGTTTACCATACAGATGTTTACAGAAATCTTCATTTTGAACAGACTATTTTACGAAACCGAAAGGTAAAGAAATATTAAAATATTTATTATGTTAAATTAAAAGCAAAATATAAAACTATATTTCTATTAAAACCATTTTTTATATATCTTTCAAACATATGTGTGCCACGAATTTATTGAGTAAGTAATTTTGCCTAAAGTAATTATATACCTAAGAATTATCAATTTATGAACATATCAAAATTTGAATATCATTTTATACTTATATATACATATATAGATACTTTTAACAGAAATTTTAAGTATTTATTGTTACATGTTTTACGAATTTAAATTTGGAGATGGTTAGAATATTTACCGTAAATATCATTAGCAAAAGCTTTCCACAAAGGTGCAAAACGGAAACAAAAGCCGCACCAGCTATTATAAAATTCGACTAACCATCCTTTATTGTCTCCGTAAACAGATGACTTAAAATTAGTCACATTTAAAATAACCACGTTATCACTGGCTTTATACAAGACTTGTGTAGGAATTAGACTCTGATAAGATTCTTTAACTGCAGCTGCATTAGAATTCACTGTTATTATACTGATTAGACACACTTTTAATAATAAACCAACATCAAAGTATTCCATGTTTTCTTGACTTTAATCATGCGAATGGTGTTTCAATACACACACTGATAAGACTGCATTTCCATGAAAGCGTCTTAACACAATTGGATTCATTTTCATGAATCAGCACGATTTGTGATTAGTGATGGGCACCATCGACTAAAAACTATCGACTAAATCGATAGTAGCAAACTACTATTTTCAGTCGACTGATTTTTTAAACTATCGACTGAATTTAGTAGTGGTTGGGTTACTATTTTCAGTCGACTGTTTTACACGTCGCCATCTTGAAATTTCAAATGTCAGTGTCGCACGATGAAACGAAAAGATTATGACAGGACGTACAAATATGCAAGTAATGAAATATATAATAGATATTTCAATACTTTAATTCCTATTGATCTATTTCTTTGACCAAGAATTGACTTTAGTTGGACTTGTAAACAGAGTTTCTTTTTATGGCCAGTAGCATTTCTATTCATTAACGATTTACATTTTGATGTATAAAAAGTTAAACAATGTTATACTGTAGCAGCAACACTTATTGGAGAATAAAAAGAATATTTCAAAAACGAAGCAAATTATACCTCGCATATAACCTATAATTGATTTTGACACAAAAATTTTTTAAATGCCAATAACAAATAGCTTACGGTAAGTGGAAATATTAGTAATTGTTAACACGTTAAGCGCCACGCCGGTCCCTAGAGACCGGCGCTGGACTTTCCGTTCAGGCCTCGTCGGTCCCTACGAACCGGCGACAGATTTTTCGTTCTGCTATCGCGGCGCGCGTTACGTTACCCGACTGTTTATACATTGATTCGTCTATCGGCGAGCGGCCCGCCTGGCGGCTAATCGTGGCTTGAACGGAAAGGCACAGAAAGTCGGCGTGGCGCTTAACGTGTTAAAATAAAAAACTTGTTCACACCTTGTATTTTTGGAATTTAAATTATGGAGTAAGAAATTTATAAAAATAATGGTGAATTCAGATTCCTACACCACAGTCTGGTATATTTACTCCAATTTACTCTTACTGTGCCTATAATACTGAGTGAGCACTGCAGTACAGTGCTGTAAGAGTGAGTGAGAAATGAGATCTATACGTAGGCATAGATCATAGCCCGCAATCTAGACGTAACCCCTAAAACGAAATTTCAGTCGACTAAATATTCGATAGTATGTAGTAACTAAATAGTAATTAGTCGATAATGCCCATCACTATTTGTGATATGAAAATGTTGAAAAAACGAACTAAATATTTTCTAATTTAAGGGATTCCAAAAAGTTCTAATTTAATTCATATTACAAAAAAAAACTTTACATTACAAATAATGAAAATTGTCAGTTTATTGAAAATCAATGAGAGTATAAAATTAAATTGTACATAAGTGGTATTATATGACGGAAATAGTACGATTAATGTACGGAAATCCCGAAACCAGTAATGTTATAAAATTGGTATTATGTAATTTCATTTTCGTTGATATCATACAGACGATTGGAAACATCTCATCGTACAACGAAAATATTTATATCTAATAATGCGAAGTAAGCTTGAAATAATGAATCATTTCTATTAAAAACACTGTTTATTAGCTGTTTCAATATGAATGATCGCTGCTTAAACCTATACAAAATGAAAACAATAGGACGTCACTCTTCAAAGGATGCAGGAGGTTTTGGGATGGTGGAGGGAATAAAGGAAGAGGTATATACGTTTATTTATTTTATAAACACCTATTTACGGATATACCATGTAACCAAACCAACTGATAAAGAATATGATCGGTATAAACCTTGGAGCACCTTACGCTCTTCCCTACTTATAAAAGATTTCGATGCTTCTTGAACATTTTCTGAAACGTTCGGCCAGTTTCACCCCCAACCACTGGCTTGTCCCAGGTCGGGGGCCTGACGATCAACGATTTCTTACTGTCTTGAGGCTTGCTTTTTATAGAGTGCTTGCAGTTCTTCTAGGCTTGAGACTTCTCAGCCGGAAATGAATGCGATTTGGATCATATTCTTTGTCACAAGCGCGAAAAACCTTTGGATCTTCGAAATTCGAGCAAGACAAACATCTTCAGATATCTTGTCTTCGACTTTTCAAAACTTTCATTTTTTCAGAGTGAAACTTCAAACTTCCCTCTATCATCCAATACCTCTTGATTCAAAACCTTATAAACAAACAAACAGGTTAGAGAACTTACTTCTATTTTTTAAATTTTATTTTTGTTTTTTTGCGTTCTTTTCCGTGTGTAATGTGTTTCGTTTTCCTTTACTTTATTTATACATACATACATATATATGTACATATATATATATTTTTATAAAAATATATATATATATATACATATATATATGTGCGTGTATATATATATATACACATATATATAATTTTTATGTATCTTTTTGCAGATAAACATTAAAGAATACCACATTTCTCAGATTCACATCACTTGTCTAAGTGATACTTTTAATGTCCAAACGGCTGGAATACAACTTTTAAGCAAATAATCAAATTGTCAAAGGAAAATAGAAACTCAATTATATTCCAACCTTCACATTTATCGTCATTATACGGTTACAATAACGTAAACCTTATCTTCATAAAACTATTAGGAAATGGTAGAAACATTATGAAAATAAGGTTTTCCGTGTCCATTCTAACCTTACTGTTTTCATGTAAAGAATATGCTACACTCCTTTGCATATTATTAAGTTATCTCATTAATTGATATTGTACAATATCGTTATTTAAATGCCATATATTAATTGCATATGATGCAGAAATTAGGTAAGGTAAGAACAGTAGTGAGAATGTAGTTTTTGCATTTTTGACCCGGTACAGTATTGTTAGAAGAAATTTGAGGTCAAAGGGTCAAGTCACACAAATGGTCTCCCAAACACCTGGCCTCTCGCATCACACTCGTGTCACTTAATACCGACCTGAAATTCATTAAGCAACAAAAACTATGATTGTTTGACCCAGGTTATATGGGTTACACTTAGTTACTACCGTACGATTTATTGAATGCATTTCTTGATGCTCCTGTCTTCCATTCTTGCTAATTTAACTACTTATTTATACTTAAACATCTTGTTTGAACTAAATATAAGCGGTCTACGAAAATATGAATCCAAATTAAGAATTTTTGTTGTTCATTGTTTGTTATTCATAAATATTTTTATTGCGGTATTTTAAATTCAGAAAAGATACTATCTTGTGTTACATGTGTGTGTATGTAATTGTTCATAATATTGTATGAGTATAATTGACTATCAAACACAATATCTCTTATTTTACATTTTCTTGCATGTCGTCTTGATCATTGTATCCTTGTTGTTCTTATCTTTATCATTTATCTGATGCATATATGAGAAACACTCCATGCATAAAGTTAATGGACAAACTTATTGATAAATGAAGAATGGTATTAAGATTGATATGCTTTTATAGAATATATAATTTCATGTATTTTTGTTCCATTCACATGTAAAAATTCGCATCTATAAAACCACTCGAGTACAAAATACATTTTGAAAGTAAAAAATTTACAGTACTTTTTCCGTCTTACGTACATGAAGGTGTTGTTAAAATATACATTATTATGATTGTCAAAAAATTATGTACTTTTTAAATAATATTAATACATATGATTCAACATGCGTTCAATGCTTGCCTTCAAAAGTATATTATTAAATAGAATGACCAAAAATAGAAACTTTTACGCACGGCTGGTACTGTAAGTTTTACCGAATTATACAATATCAAATCAATGAGTTTTTGGTACTGTATTACCCTAAATAAGGAGAGTTAATTGTATGACTTGAAACATAAATGTTATTTCAAAGGAGACACATATCCATGTAGACTGCTTATATTAGGCGGAGCCTAAGAGAAATAAATAAACTTACGTGGCGAATACGAGCGCGATCTGGATCTGTCGTAGCGAGAACGTCGGCGACTGTAGTATGGACTTGGTGATCGCCGATAGCTTCCCCTGTAACTGCTGCTATTCCCAGCACAATAATACGAATATTTCTTTTTACTAAATCTTTTACAAGTTACATTGTTGTACGAAATATTGAGGATAATCAACTTACTCTCTACGCCTAGGTCCATCCCATCCTCTGTCATGTAGGTGTGTGGGTTTTCCCATATAAATTCCAGGCGTGGGTGTGTGAGCTCGTTGTGTAATTGAAAAATCTACTCTTATTCTTCGGCCATCAATTTCCATTCCTGTGCACTGTTCTTTGGCTACTTTTGCATCCTCGGACGACTCAAAATATACAAAGCAGAATCCTCTAGAACGTCCAGTCTAGAAAAACAGATATACATTACATATTATATATAGATTTATGTATTATATACTATATATTGATAAAATTGATACAATATGTAACCAGAGGCCTTTAACATTTCATATAAACTTAATTCATGAATGGTCTAAATCTCTGGCACTATTTATATTCCCCTTGTTAAATAATTATGGGGTTTCATAATTACTTAATGTTTTTCTCATCTTAAAGAAATGTATACAATAAATTGAAATTAAATAAACAAATTACTAATGTTTTAAGTACCTTTGCATCTATTACAACTTGCACTCGTTCAACAGGTCCGTATTTTGAAAAGATGTGATGTATTTGTTGCTCGGTTGTGAAAATAGAAAGTCCAAATACACCTAAGCATCTAGAAGGGCAGGGATTGTCCCTGTTACCAACATGTCTTCGTCTAGATGACATTGGACTGCGAGAATGTGAACGATAGATGTTCCTGTCACGTTCTCGGGAATAACGAGATCGAGAATAGGAACGAGATCTGCTTCGAGAGTAACGCCCACCCCTATAAGGAGAACGACTGCGACTGCGACTACTACCGCGATGACCTGCACTGGCATACTTGCTGCTGCGATAAGACTTTCTTCCTCTCGATACGGAACGGCTTCTTGATCTTGAATATTCTTTTACCGGCCTGTGAGATTCTTTACGTTCACGAGATTTCCGTGATCTTGAATGTGAACGCGAGTCTCTTAAACCTCCATCTGCTGTTCTAGGTCGTCTAGGACTTGCACTACGGCTACCACTTCGCTAAAAAGAGTATTATTATGAATTTACATACAATTTTTACATATTTTAAATTTAGTTTTTAAAGATCTCCAACAAATAAAAGAGATTATTAATAACGGCGTAATATTGTTACAAAAAGTAAAAGAAATATTTTTATCAATATCATCAAAAAGTATATGTGCGTAGATTAAACAAAATTGTTTATTGTATTATACGATATTAAACTTTTACGAACACTGGAACTCGTTAAAGCAAGCTTAACCTTTCAGTTACTAAACAGATATATTTACAACTTATAATACAACAAAAGACTTAAAGAAACTATAACCATTTTTATAACGAAATGTGCAAGTAATGAAGTATTGAAGATTATTAGAAAACTGTTTAAACTAGTAACGTATACGTAAAATTTAATTAAACGTTGATGGATCAATAATGGCTGTGGTAGGCCGCATGTCGTTGCAAATGAATTGCCTCTCAAATTCTGGTTAAAAAAATTATTTTTAAAAGAAAATATAAAAATTACCTCAATGTCACTCATTGTGGGATTTCAGATATGTATAAATGTTGTGGAAAGTAGCAAAACTTCAAAGAAACGGTTGGAATAATACGCTGTAGCGTCAGTGTGCAATAATGGCGTACAATCTTTGGGCCGTTTCAGCGGGCAACGACCGGAAATGATTTTAGGTGGTATACAAATGCGAAATGCCCTAACATCCGGTGTTGCCAAGGAACAATTGTTAAAATTAAAAATGGTGGCACTCATCGAAATGGCGCCAGATTCAATTATAGTGTAAACTTATAGATATTTATTCAAGTTTAAAATTCTAGCTTTTACCATATAATTAGTAGTTGTTGAATGTATAGTGCTTTCTAATTTACAGTTTCTTATGCAGGGTGTTTTAGAAAGATTCTCGGGAAAAGAAAGGGATAATTTCTAGGATGATCCTAAGCATACTTTTCCTTTGTCAATTTGCATAAAAAACTACGTTTTGGAGATATTAACAAAAAATACAGACTAATCAGCGCAAGTATAGTAGATGGATTCTAACTAGACAACAGATGACATTGAACGTGTCGTTACCATTGATCATGCCGAAGTTGGTTCGCTGCAGCCAAGTTTCGTTTGATTCATGTTTTTCATTAATAACTCAATAACAAAGCGTTTTGCACAAATCGGCAGCGGAGAAAGGTTGCTTAGAATCATCTTGGGAATCACCTCTTTTTTATTCTGACACTCTTCTTGGAACACCTTATATATATTTCTGACATGTCATGTAAAAATAATCTAACGTACTTTCTGTATATATATATTATTAGCGAAATAAAGTTTAAATTTATTCAATTAATAAATATATGAAAATTTAAATGAAGTATAAGAAGGAAGATTTAAAAAAAGCATTGAATAGTTCCGAATATTCTTTTGTATATTTTAATGCATAAGAAGAAACAAGCTATTCTGTATCAATGAAATTTGAATAAAATGGTTTTATGAGAAATTTTTCAATTTGAAGAACGAAAATTTGTTTCCGTGAAACCGCCAATAATGCACCTGCGCAGTAAGATGCGCGTACTTGTACGTCTATAAAAACTGTTCACATCGCATACTGCGGCAGAGCTAGAAACGAGGAAGATTCTCCGGTAGCCAGCAAACCATTTTTCTGTCGTCAAACGGATCAAGCTTTTTGTGAGACTTGGATCGATCACAAAAAGCGGGATTCGCTTTTCGCATAGGAATTGGCCTGTTAAGGAGTCAGCTTAATCACGTAGAAAGTTTGAAAATTGTGAGTAAAGGCAGTGACTTTTTTTGATTTCGCGTAGCGGACGATACTGTGACTGGTTAGTCTGTGCGCCTTCTTTTATTACCATTTTAAATATAACTCTGTCAGTGATGAAAGTCGTCATTCGCTCTGTTCTTATTCGAGTGATAATAAGACTTAACCTTTATATTTTATTTCTATACTATCTATACTCCATATACTAGAATTAATCAATGAATTTTATAACAATCATGGCTGCCAGCCGGTTTTCATACCCTTTTATACTGTATACAGCTTATATTCATCGATAACTGTTTAACTAAAATAATAGTACAATTTTATTATTCTTGTTCAACTTTTCATAGATACATGGTATCGTAAAATTCAATTTTTCGTCATGTTGATTATAAGAACTGATGAATCTACTTTTTAGTACTATGATTTGTCAAATCATTAGAAATTTCATTTCTTCGTGAACACAATGCTGGGTAATTGATTTAATGACATAAACTGTTATACCGAGAAATCAATTATTATTTTACAAATTAATTAATTTTAACACAATGAATAATTTTATATGGAACCTTTTATACAGATTTTATATGGAATTATGAATTAATGAATTAACAGTATATTCAAGTATTTTAAGTACTTACCGTTTTCGTTTGAATTAAAAATATTGTCAAAGTTATTTTATTATTAATTTTGACTTTGATCATTACATTTATTGAATAGAATGTTTATAATTAGTTGACACTAAACCAATTTATGACAACATTGTGTTGTTATATACAATTATAAATTTTATTATAAATTACATACATCATGATCATATGGTTGTTTGTATTATTTAATAAATGTCACACACATATTTATCTATAGGTTATAAAAATGGAGGAAATACATCAACCACAACAGGTTGGACCTAATGTAATGGCTTCAATGGCTGTAAGCGGAGTTCTTAATCATCCGAATAATGTTAACCGGCGTAGCAGAGTTCGAACGTCATTTCACAGTTTAATGGTGGAAAAACTTCCATTAAGTGAGGCTGCTCAAATGGAGATAAAATCATTGTGCCATAAAACACCAGTTTCCATTCTTCAGGAATTGCTTTCTCGTAGAGGCACAACACCAAAATATGAGTTAATACAAGTAGAAGGTGTTGTCCATGAGCCTATTTTTCGTTACCGTGTCACTGTTGCAGACATTGTTGGTTTGTATCTAATTTTGATAACACCTTATAATTTTAGTTTTTTTTAGTTCTACAAAAGTACCCTATTTTCTCAGAGCACAAAATGTGACAGAAGAATTTTTCTAAACATTGCATAAAATTGTTTTTATATAATTAAATGTAAATATAGTTCAAGGCTGTAAAATTTAATTGCCTGAAAGAAGTTAAAAAAGTCTCTTATTTGTGACTGCAAAAATTTTGCTGAGGTCTGAAAGACCCCAATGTGCAATTGTAATTTTAATTAATTTAGTTTGTTAACAAAAATGTTAAAGGAGTTTTAAGAAGATTGGAAGTGGGTTATTGTCACGAGGATTAATTTAACTTAAATATTGCATAATTTGAAACTAAATACATGGAAGTGTAATAAATTGTTTATTCATTGATTGATACTATAGTGTCATTAGTAGTTTATTTCATTTGAATACCATTCATATAATGAATGATAAGTATTGATTGATTGAAGCAGATCCAATTGTTTCAGCAATGGGGACTGGAAGATCAAAGAAAGAGGCCAAACATGCAGCTGCACGAGCTGTATTGGATAAATTGTGTAGATTAAATAGTGAGACATCAGATTCTCCACTTCCAAATAATATAACAGAGTAAGTTTTACGATTAAATCTAAGGGTGAATCAATAAGAACTACTATTTAAAATAGGTTTTTACTTATTAGTTCTATCAGAAATGTGTTTGGTTGATTGTGTAACATTTTAAGGGATGTATTAGATGGATGCAATTAGATTTTCGTACCTTATTTTTTATTAGTTATCAAGATTTTTGAAAGTTTATGTTTTTTGATACCACCTTGTTACTAATGAAAAAATGAATTTAATAATCTACAACACGACATCCCCGAAAAACCTTTGAGAATTATCTTATCAAGGTTACCTTGATATCCCAAAAATATGTAATATAAAAAAATTAAGTTGTACTAATTAAATGCATCCATTACAATTGTATATAAGTGGTTAAAAAGTTCTTTTTAGATTATAGAATTGTTTTAGATGGTAGTTCTTACTGATTTAACCTGTGTATATATATTTTTTAATAGTTGAATAACATAATTTATTTATTTTATGTAGTTCTGAGAATCTACAAGATTTACCTGAATATGGAGAAGAAAAAATAACCACAAATCCAATTGGTACACTGCAAGAAATGTGTATGTCACGTCACTGGCCTCCTCCAAAATATACAATGGAAAATGAAGTGGGTCTGCCACATGAAAGACAGTTTACTATTGTTTGTTCTATTTTAAAATACCATGAAATTGGTCAAGGAAAAAGTAAAAAGGTTGCAAAGAGGCATGCAGCTCACAAAATGTGGCAAGCTCTAAATGATGCAAATTCTGAAAATCCTAATCTAGATGAGGATGAGGTAAGAATCATTTTTATTCATCTATTAAGGGAAGCATTCTCGTGTAACTGGTCCAAAAATATCGATTTCTAATGTTTATTGTATTTTTTAAAAGTATTTAACCATGAACATATTTTTCGAAGGTTTCCCTAGTATTTCTTAGAATTTTTAGAAGCGTTTTTTACTTCTACAAATACTCGTTCATATTCGATAGGGTATCAAAAAGAGTATATTGTTTGAATTCTCAACCTCATATTTCGATCGGGAGGGTAGTAATAAGGTAAATTCTGACGAAATAAATTCTGCGTGAATTCTGACGATATAATAATCACTGACAGTAGGAGTTGAAATATATGATTGGAATACTTCTTTATGGTTCACGGAAAAGGACGTTAAAATTCTATTTACAGGATCATATCAATAGCCTTAAACAATTTCCTGCTTTTCAGATGACAAATTAATATTCATTTTTTAATAGAAAACAATAGTAGAACTAGTCACTATAACCTTGAGTATACATCTAGCACAAGCAGATGTTCTGGTATCAAATGGTATTGCATAGCAGCAATTATTTATTATATTTCCTATACTCGATATTATAAAAAAAATTAAAAGACCTGCAGAAATGTTGAACAAGGTTCTTTAATCCTTGAACAATGAATATTATAAGATTTCACTCAGATTTAATTTAGACACTGGGTATAATTCGAGCCGAAACATTTGCACATTTCTACCGCCATAAACGGTTATCTACGACTTCTAAACTCGACCACAACACTTGTTCCACGAAACACTCACAATTCAACAATAAAATAAAGCTATCTCTTAATTGAAATATAGAATTGAAAATTCAGACAGTGCTTTTTTATGACACATTGAATGACTCGTATTGAGCCACATAATTTCATATGTTCAAGGGCATTTTTTACCATCATATTTGGCTATATTCTTTTCTCCGAAAATTGGCTTTTCTTCTGTTGTATATACGAGAATCCCCCTTGAATGCACTTTCATACCAACGTAATTGTCTCATACTTCAAGTAAACAAAAGTAATTTAACTTGTATGTTAAATTATGTACTTTTCTGTTCAATATTTGAACATTTAAAAATTCTACTTACAAAAACGAATATTATTATTTATTATGCTTTTGTGTACTTGCATGTGTTCAGTTTTAGTGTATGTGTGTGTATGTCTATTCCAGTGAAGTGGAAGTGATTTGGCACTGCAAGCAGTACTGAGGTATAAGCTACCTTTCTGATCATCTTTAATCTATAACGGATAATTTTTTAACAACATATGTATATATGGTGAAATATGTATGTGTATGTATATATATATATATGTATATATTTATACAGTTAAGAGCAAAACTGAACACACATACAGAATTTTTGAGTAAATAATATTTTATTCATTGTTTGCATGTACAGTACAAAAAAAACGAAATATACAGTATTAAGTACAATGTTTTAACTATCCAAAAATTTTCAACGATCTTTTATTGTACATGCAAACAATGAATAAAATATTATTTACACAAAAGTTCCGTATGTGTGTTCAGTTTTGCTTTTAATTGTATATACACCCACACATAGACACACGCACGCACGCACGCACAACACACACACGCACACACACATATATATATACGCTTCGATCATTTCCACTTCATTTTCCTGTTAATATAAGTGCGATCATTGATCCCAATGATAAGCATATAATTAAACTTTTAAATATATTAATTATCCGTTATAGGTTTTACAAAGAAATGAAAATGTGAATGCCCGTTATGCAGATCTGAAAGTTAGCAAAATTTCAACATTAACAACTATTCATAGCCATAAAGTTTCACAATTTCATAAAAGTCTGAAGTCATCAACTGGTGTTAAACTATTTGAACTACAGGTGTGTAATGGAATTGAACTTTATTAGAAACACAGAGACACAATCTTCGTTTTCACTATATTACATTCGCCTTGTTACGTTTCTCTGTTACAGAATACCTGTTTAAATGATGGTGATGTCAATTTGGTACAATTTTTGCAAGAGATAGCTTCGGAGCAGCAATTTGAAGTAACTTATGTTGATATTGAAGAAAAGTCTATCAGTGGTAAGTCATTCCTAATTTTATATTACATTGATAAATACACTTATTTTTCTGTAAGCACAAGGTCCACAAGTACATCGTTTTCTACCGTCGGTATATTGTCCCGTATTTGTTCATTAAATGCCACTGCAATTAAGTGTGGTTTTTTGTGTTTTTTTATATATGCATTCAAAAATGCATCATAATAACCCATTCCATGTCCTAAACGTTTTCCTAACATACGCGATACATATAAATTAATTTTTTTTTACAGAACAATTATTTATTTTTTAACTTACCATCCTTGGTAAATGCAACACCAGGTAGAATTATTAAATCCAAATCACCTGTATTAAGATACATGTTATTTTTATAGTGCAAAATACGAGATTTCATAACAGAATTATTTCAATGTTTTAAAATAATTTCATTTACATATAATTTTTATTATATCTATATTTATTTTGAAAAGGAAACTTTGAAAAGCTACATTTAACTTGATTGTAAAAATACGCACCTTTTTCTAAAGCACTTTCTTTAGTTTCGTCAAAATTTGGTTGTTTGATATTCCATTTAGTCAATGGTAGATTTTCATACTCCTCCATTGAACATAATTTGACCATTTCCATTTTTGATCCTTTGTATGTTGGTACAAATACTTCTCTTTTTGTTTCAAAAAGGTGCTTTAATATGGGCAATGTATTAATTTCCTGTGGCATACTTAAGAACACTGAGACCCGTTTGCTTTGTTGAAATTGCGGCATAGTACATAGCTGCAATATGTAGAAATATTTTTTTCAGTGATTTTTGAACTTATTCTGGACGCATTAACGTGTAACATAACCTTATTCCTGCTTACAGACAGAAATTAGTAAAGTTTCTACACACTTACTTTCATAAATACTTTCTTTGATTGTTTATCCTTTTCCTCAGGACTAAGTTGAGTAAGAGTAAGTTTTATTTGTTTACGTAAATTACTTTTGGCAGACTTTATGGCACGCATGATATCCTGAGTCCTTAATAAACCAGGAGAATTCCATATGTCTTATATATACTTATGTAAGAAGGCGCCAATCTATTTACTTTTTAGAATTGCAATAAAACAAGACATATGATCTTTGCCACTGTTATCATAAGTTGATACGATGATTGTTTATGTGTATGAGTGTAGTCACATATCTCTATATCTAGTCACAGTCTTTAACCATTTTCAATCATTTTTTTATGCTTTTAACTTTTCAACTGTTTCAACTTTTTTATCTGTAATTAAAAATCTTTATAACATACACAATTTTTACAACTTATAAATGTCTACTAATAATCAATTTTTTTTTTATTTAAGGTGGCATTTTAATCAATCTATGTAACTGTTTCTTAACCTACATATTATGTAGGAAATTGTTTAAACTAGAATTTATTTATTTCAAGGTGACTCTTCTTTTTGTTTCAAACAGAATTATATTTGATGTCTGCAAATATCTTTTGTGAAATACTACTGATGATTGTACAAGTACAAAAATTGATGTTAGAAGGGAAATTTAGAATGTTCGTTAGTTCACTTTTTATTTGTAAAACTAATATACAGGGTGCCCATAAAATTTCTCAATGATTTTAACATTTCAGTGAAGGAAGTGAAGATGGAATATAAATGATTGCAAAAAATTTTTAAGAATTTCTATAGATCATTGGATTTGGGTTGATAAATTTGTCTTAAAATGAATTGCACATTTAACACTTTGACTGCTAAACTAGCAGCCACAAACTTTCTAAAAAATGGAAAGGAGATATTGACTGAAATAAAAATTGAACAAAATAAATGTATACAGTAAAGTGCTCTTCTACCTTCTTTATATTTTCTTATGTATTTTTATTTGTATATTTTCTTTTATTTGTATTTTCTGTATAATCCTCAACTTTCATACAAATGAATATATTAACGTAAAAATTTAATTAGAAACCGTGCAAATAATTCCGTCACCCATATATGGGTGAAATGGTAGTCAAAGTGTTAATTGATTAAAAATATCACAGGATCATAATAATTACCTATTTTCTCGGAGAGTTCACGTTTGGATTTCTGGTAAATAATTAACGAGGACAAGTTAACCTGTAAGAAGCTCTTTCACCTGGGCAGGAACATGGATTGATTGAAATGAGACAGCTTGTACAAAGAGATTGTACCATTCTTTTAAACGGCACTTTACAAGATCACTTTATTAATATTACAGGTAAATGCCAGTGCCTTGTGCAACTGTCCACACTGCCAGTGGCAGTTTGCTATGGTTGTGGTTTTACTAGTAACGATGCTCAAACTAGTGCTGCTCAAAACGCTTTGGAATATTTGAAAATCATGACCAAAAAGTGAGCCAGCGCTTTGCTCCTGCCAGCTGTCACAATCAACTGCAAATCCCACAATAACATGCTGTCCAAGAATCAAAACAACAACACGGATTCCAAAATTTTAACAGTGACTAATCAACTGCCGGACAGGGGTAAAAGTGGTCAGAAGCTCGATCACGTAGGGAACAAAACTAGACTGTCTAAGCTATCTGTTCGAACAGTGAACACTGTAGTAGGGAACAAAGATGCCACATTGAATACGATCGCCACTCCATCGGGCGTTACGGTTGCTGCGACTCGGATAAATCAGCCTCTGAAAAAGAACAGCGGAAACAACGAGAATATCAAGTCGACCGATCAACATTTACCAAAAAACTCGTCGATCGTGACCACGAATCAATCTAGCTCGAAGTTTGGCAGTGTAAGAGGTGTAACTACGACCTGTGTGACTAGCAACGTATCATCTCACGAGAATCCGTCTAAGTCCAAAGATTACTCCACCAAAAAATTTCCCGGTGAAATCGACACGAAAATGAAGAACTATCAGATGCAATCTGATTATAAAGACTCGTCCATCAATAATCAAGATTACAAGTCCAGGAACAATACGGCTATCAACAATCTGCCGTCGTCGAGATTCGTGAATCAGACATCAGGGTCCGGATTACATAGAGGAGAGAATCATGCGACCTCTAGCAGCCATCATTCCAGGCCGACCTCGCAAAACGATAACACCGCATTCGCCGTCGCCAGGAAAGCTTTGGAGCAGCAGAACCCAGCCTTGAAGATGGCTCCGATCACCTTTCCACCGTTACGTGCACCGCAGAGCATCGTAAACGTTCGCCATCCGTTCGTGACGGAGGCGAGGACCAAACACAACGAAGTGGGTCAGAACTCGAAGTCGAAATTGAACATGAGCCCTCTGCAGAGTGGAGTCAAAGACTTGGAGCACAGCCGGCAAACGTTTCACAGCTATGGCACCTCACAGATCGCTGGGATTCCGAACGTTCAGAGTCTGAGCACGGCGAACATGTCTCCCTATCCTAGACCGGATAGCTTTCCTCAACCTACGGTAGCCAGCGTGCTGTTCCCCGACACATCGCAGTTCCCACAGTCACCACCGTTCAGCACAACGCAGATTGGACAGTTGAATCAGTACCAGACATACGATCCAGGAAGCTTCGCGACCACACCAGTGAATGTGAACCCGGTGATACCGCAGTTCTCCGCGGAGAACTCGATCCCCTATCCGCAGTACGACAATCCTCCTCAATTCGTGCAACCGAACCACTATCCGACCGCTGACATAGCTAATAGTCAGTACCAATATCAGGCAGCAAGCGTCGGACAGCTGCAGGACTCGCCGATGTTCATACAAAGCCTGCAGAGCCCGATCGCTGTCACGGACCAGTACGCTGCTCCAAATTACGCTAGAACAGTCAGGACTGAGTTAATACCGCGATTGAGGAGGCCACCGAGATTCAACAAGTAGAAATGATCGTTTCCGTTGTCCGGTTATTCTCTTTTATTTCTTGCTTCGAACGTCGCCGAGAAACAACGGTAATTGTTATGATAACAATGGAAATCGCGTGAGCGGCAGCGAGAGAACGAGATAGAATGAGCATCCAGTTTGCCAATATGGCAATCGAAGCGTTGGCAATTGCGAAAGATGTGGTAAAAGTTATTTCAATTTTTGATCCATTTTGAAATAAATTTTAACCAGTCTGTGCATGGTTTGTGGAAATACGTGTATTCATCATGTAAACAATCGGATACAATTTGCGGCGAAGTTGCTCGAATATCTCGCAACGATTATTTATGAGAATGATCGAATGACTCTGTTGGAAGATGGCTATACGTTAGAAGATAGCTATAAGATGGATATACAGTGTACACGCATGCACGCGTACGTATACAAGTGTATGTACAGGCGAAGAGAAACGCGCTTCGGAAACGACGAGAATAATCATTTTCGGTTTGTTCAACCCTCGTTCGATGTGACACGGCAGGGCATAGCGAGTTGAGTTCGAACTCTAATTTTATGATTGTTATTTATCTACTTTGTGGCAGCTTGAGATGACGAAAAGAAAAAACGAGACCACAAAAAATAATATAACGAAAGAAG
>CM052089.1:15378197-15389887 GCA_028453745.1 Agapostemon virescens
ACTTTGAAATTTTCGGTCTGGTGAAAGTCGCGAATATGGCAAAATGGGGTTGATAAAACGGACCGTCCTGCAGTCCCCTGGAATGCTAGCCTAAATTCAGGGAGCTCTTCTTAAAGTGGAAGCTTTGGGGAAGATTTTGCCGTTGGGTTCATGTCGATAGCTCTAATCGTTTGGCAGGGGGACGTCTTCAAAGATTGCCAAATATCGCGAAATGGCGAAGGGACGAAAAAGAAATACCTAACACAATGTCACACAAAACACACGTTTCACACATTTTCTCTAATCCGTTGTTCACACCGCACAAGAATATTTAAAAAGATATTATAAAGCAATAACGCGCTCGCGACGTCCTTTCCATCGGAAGGAACTGTGGAAGACTGGCGCGATGGTCGTGAAAATTTTGTTTGTATCCTAGAGAGCTTCAAATGTTTTCATTCGGGCGCGTTACATTGTTCTCGACTGGGCTTCAAGGATGGGTCATAAATATGACAAAGTTTACATTTTGGAGGCCGGTCGTTTGAAAGCCCTCACAGGCGACGACTTACTCCGAAAACGGTTCTATTGAGAGGTATGTATTAACCGTTTCCGTTTTTTAGGACAAGGAATTTCTCTGTCCTCTTTCAGTTCGTATTACAAGCTCGCTTGTAGGATAACACGACCATCACGTCAGTCATCCACATTAAATTAGTTTTGCGAATCGTTTGTAGAATTCTGTTCGGACACAGAATTATTTAAATTAAAATATCGTTTACGTATTTCGACGGGGTTACTTATTGTTTATCTCCACCGTACGTATCGTATAAAAATTTCATGCGGTACGCGTGAGATGTCATGGACACCAGAAAATTAAAACGGCTGACACGACTAAATTCTTTATTATTTCGTATCTGTAAAATTTGTAATTATTCTTTATACATTCTGAAATATAAATGAGCTGCGTTATTCTGAAAATTATTATCGTCGCGTAGTAAAAAAAATTCGTGAAGTTCGCGCTCTTTGACTTCTGCTCGCGCACCTGACCGGCGAATGGTCGAACGCGCTCGATCGAGCACGACGATTTTCGCGTCTTAACACCAGACGTGCGATCGGCAAGAGCCAGTCGATGACGTGCGAACCTAAACGCCGTCGTGGTTTCGCACCGCAAAAATCTAATTGCATTTCGTTGGTCTCGCCGACGTCGACGGTCGTCGACGCAGAAACGTTACATCGATTCATTAAAGCCGGAGAAAATGATTGCTGCTGTTCACGTGTGTATTAGCGGCACGCCTTACGTGTTCCCATAACGACAAGCTCGGGCCGGACTTGACAGTAACGACAGTGACTCGACAATAAATTTATGCAGTTAAATTGCTACCCTCGGCTACGTGCACTTGGATGAAAAACGCCGCTTAAAGGGGTTCTACTGCACGATCGCACGATAGTCCTCTTTGACCGAGGTTTAAGAACTATTACAAGCGGGAAAGGGTGACCCGCCCGACCCGCTGTTGCTCGAAAAATAATTTTTCGGAATTCGGGAATTTTTACCGATAGAAGCACCGCGCCGATTTCGTCTATACGGTGTACCAAAAATTTCGGGGAACCTTCGAAAGGGATGAAATCCGAAGGAACTTTCTCCTCAGCGAAAATGTTCGTCTTACTTTTGTCAATGAGTGTTGGAAGTTCCTTCTTATTCGAAAGCAAAATATTAACCCTTAACACTCCATGCAATTTTAATTCGAAAATTGAAACATATTTTTGACCTAAAACCGTCCCATTGTACATGGTTCATTTACCTTTCGCGAATATAAAGTTTATTACCAGGACTCGGTAAGTGTAACATTCCAATTTTGACTGACTTCGTAAATGCAAACATAGCGATGTATAAACTATTCTAAATAACTATTTTAACCAGTTAACTGTCGTGATTTCTTTTCAAAGTGCGCATCTATGTGTATCGCGAAAATCAAGAGTTCTAGCCAGAGCGTACAGAGATGCATGAATCTATGTCAAATTATTTATAATTTTCATTTGTTTGTTTCATTTCGTCTTGACCTCTAAACATTTTAAACATATTAAAATTTACGAATATAATTTAGTTTTCGCCAGAATTACAATTTAAATATCAAATTGTAACAAAATTTTACGCATCACGGATATAATCGTCATGACATAAAATTCTGCCATCTCCATGACGGATATAGTCGTCAAACACACTTAACTGGTTAAACTAATACGCTTTAATCTGAAATTGACATACTTGGACTTCGATTGTTGAGCAAGAGGTTCGAAAAGATACGGTTTCACGTTATGGCTCTAATTTGATTTGACTTGATCACCCACTGTAAATTGATGCGATGAGACTTGAATAGTAGTTATGAGACGAAGTATGTTAGGGAGTAACGGTGTATTGTAATGGGATATTATTGCAAAGTTAGCGGAGTTATAAATCCTTTAGGCCCGTGAAACGTTCTCTTATAGAACGGTTCAACTTCCATTCGTGACGGTAATTTTTATCTTTGCGTCTCTTCTTTTGAAACTGCGAAACGAGATTTGTATTATACTGTCAGTTAAAAAAGTTTCCGTACACCGTTTAAAATGATGTAACTTTTTTGAAGGTGGACCGTATCGCTTGAATCTTCTCGAGAACTTAGAAGAAATCGTCTACTAAATGACGAATAAGGAGAATGTCGAGAACATTATAATCGAGTGGAATTGTGAACAAATTAATGAATATTCATTTACAACTTTCGCATCCGAGTGTGTATGATGCAAATTTGAAAAATACGCTTTATAAATCTGTGTCGATTGTATACATTCTGGAAATTTCATCGGATTCGGTCAACGTTTGCAGTGAGCTAAAAACATTTAAAGATGAACAAATTTTCTGCCACGATCGAAGATCTGCGACATCTTGAAATGGTTGTTCCACGTAGTAACAATAAAAAAAATAAAATGTACATTTATTTAGTATTTTCTGTACACCAGATGGTAAACCAATCCTTCTACAAGGATTCTTCAAGAGACAGTTTCACCCATTATTAATAACATTATTGGAAACAACTCTTACATCGGTATGTTTGCACTCGAGAAATCATTAAAAATCAAAATGTTCCATGTACGAGTAATAAATATTCTAAGCCAAACAAGACGGTTCAACCTTGGAATTAAAACTGCTCGGAGTACAAAGGGTTAATTACGCGAAACAAGTAGTAAACACAGCTCTTGCAGCTTGCAATAAGTCGTTGTCGCATAAACAATTATCATAAGCAGAAAGAGACGGAATTGGACGCTCAGAGGATATCCATTGAAAGATCAATGAAAACTGAAACGAAACAATGTTTCCTTGACTATAATCAAATTTTATACAACCAAAGGTCACAATTTCTTATGAAGTCGAAACAAACGTGATCGTGGTGTTCGGAATATTTATTGTTAAAACTAAACAATATTTTATTTCGAGATGTCTTTACACGTTTGTACTTTTGCAAAAGATTGAAACATTTATATTTGCAAAATTGGTTAAACAAGAAGGTCCAAAAATCAGGTGATTTCCTGGGGTCAGATTTAGGATTAATTCAAGAAATACTTTCAGACCAATTCAACCCTTAATCGAACACTGTAAAAATCATTCAGCATTGTAAGTTAGAAAACGGTATGATTTTATAATTAAAATTCCTCAGAATACAAACATACAGTCATAAACACAGCTCTTGCTGCTTGCAATAAGCCACTGTCGCATAAACAATTACCATAAGCAGAAAGAGCAGAAAAGAAGGACGCCCAGAGGATATCCTTGGAAAGATCAATGAAAACTGAAACGAAACAATTTTTTTCACGGATAGCACGAATGGGAACGCTACGGGGATGACTCGGTGGGCAAAGCGGGTATCAGGGGGTTTCGGAAAATTCGCTATCTATGAGTTTTCCGGAAAAAATACGACGGGGGTAGAATCGACAGTGTCGCCGTATTGCCGGCAACAGTTGCGCGCGCACAGCGAGTCACGTTTCTATCAGTGGAAATGCTCAGTTGCCGCCGCGCGGCCGCGTGATCCGCAGTTTTTGAAGTTCTCCTTCCGAAAAAGAAGGTTCGTTGCTCTCACAGTGTTTTCCACTTCGGGCAGATCGTGAAATATTAACGAGCAGTCTCCAATTAAACGCGGAACGACCGAGTGTTTGATCGTCGCAACGCCGAAAACGTTCCGCTGGAAATGAAAAATTTCGCGAACTCGTTTCGATAAAATATCGCGTGGTTCCGAGTGACAATGACTCTTACATCAACGCTGAACGCTGTGAAATTTTGTGGTAAACCGTTCGGGAACAGAACTGTGATCGCACGACAGTGAATCGACTAGTACCATGCGGTCCTCGTTCAAGTAGGAACGTTCTTGTTAAGAATTTATCGCAATTACTTAGCCACCTTCGTTTTCTCTCACGATTTTATCCTCGTGGGCGATTTATGGTTTCACTGTGAACTTTTGTTCGAAGATCGTTTTTATTAGACGTGCGAATACCGGTACAGTTTTTGTATTTTATTTGGAACATTTATGTCGTGTCAACCTCTTATACTTTCGACTTCAATGTTGACTCTGAGGTTAGGAGTAAAATTGCCATAACATTATTCAAAGTTCTGGTTCCACTGTGAACTTTTGTTCGAAGATCATTTTTATTGGACGTGCGAATACCGGTACAGTTTTTGTATTTTATTTGGAACATTTATGTCGTGTCAACCTCTTATACTTTCGACTTCAATGTTGACTTTGAGGTACGAGTAAAATTGCTATAACATTATTCAAAGTTGTGGTTCCGTTGTGAACTTTTGTTCGAAGATCGTTATTGGACGTGCGAATATCGCGACAGTCTTTGTATTTGTTTTCTTAGATTTAATGACGAGTACTTTTTTATTTACGACATTTAGTTCGCGTCAACCCTTTACTCTTTGTACTCGAATGATGACTCTGAGGTACGAGTAAAATTGCTATAACATTATTCAAAGTTGTGGTACCACTGTGAACTTTAGTTCGAAGATCGTTATTGGACTTACGAATATTGGTACTGTTATTGTATTTGTTCTTCTTAGATTTAATGACGAGTACTTTATTATTTATGACCTACCTGGTTTGCGTCAATCTCTTAATCTTTCGACTTGAATGGTGACTCTGAGGCAAAATTAAAATTGTCATAACATTATTCAAAGTTGTGGTTCTTTTGTGAGAAGATCGCTATTGGTCCTGCGAGTATTGGTACAGCTTTTGCGTTTGTTCTTCTTAGAATTAATGAGGAGTACTATTTATTTACAACATTTAGTTCGCGTCAATCTTTCGACATTAGTAGTGACTCTGAGGTACGAGTAAAATTGCTATAACATTATTCAAAGTTGTGGTTCCGCTGTGAATTTTTGTTCGAAGATCGCTATTCGACGTGCGAGTATCGGTACAATTTTTATATTTATTCTTACTAGATTTGATGAAGCGCATCTTTATATTTACGACATTTAATTCGCGTCAATCCCTTACCCTTTCAACGTCGAATGACGATACTGAGACACAAGTAAAATTGCCATACGTTATTATAAACAATTGCTTATATTATCAACGCTAGGCTTACGGAGTACCAACAGCTACATTTGTATATTACGTTATGAAAATGACAAGAGACTGTCCGTCTAAATTCGTGGTTATTCTTTAATGCTATATTAAATAAATAAATCTGTTGACTCGTTCTTCGTGGATGCCTTTTCACAATCTCAACAATCGCAAATTAAAAAGCAATCAGATGCGTAACGCTGCTTATTTTACGGTACTTTACAAAAATCCCAAGAGACTATCTGTCTATTCTCACAGAATAAACTTGTCGAATAATTCTTCGTAGATGCACGTTTGTAAATTCAATATTCGCAATGGCAAGGTCAATTTTGACGCGTTCTATGAGAAAATAAGTTCCATTTCACGTGCATCACGTAAAAAAGATTGCTCAGAGTGAAAGTCTTCTAGGTCGAACGTAATGTCGTGATGTTCACATTAGAATTGTTCCGAGTGCAAAGTGTTAGTATTACAGTATTTATTCGAACCAATCAGGAAACGAGTCGGTTTACGTAATCAGGAGATTCATACAATAGGAATTCATCTGTTTTCCATCATCGACTATAATTTTTCGCTCGGCGAGAGTTTAGTTAACCGGGCACTGCTAAAATTCAGTAAATCAACTTCACATCGGTTAAATTTCACTGTAAATAAAAATTGATGTAACCAAAGATTACCATTTCTTATGTATTCGAAACAGACACGATCTTGGGGTGATAATCGACACATGTATTCATCGACATTTATTATTAACACTAAACTATATTTTATTTCGAGATGGCGCGGTTTGTATTTGCAAAATTGATTAAACAAGAAGGTCGAAAAATCATATGATTTCCGAGGACCAGAGTTAGGATTAATTCAAGAAATACTTTTAGATCGATTCAACCTTTAATCGAACACCTAAAACTCGAAGAAGAATAGGTGAGAAAAATTAAAATTCATAAAGAAAATCTTCAACAACAAAAATTAGTCAAAAATGGAACACGGTTACAAGACTTCTTAAAAAGCCTCAAGAATCCACAATAAAAGAAACCAAATCGTGCTGATCGATTAGGTTCCGAGTTAATTCGACTAACGAATTCAGCATTGGTCCCATGTCATCTTTTATTCAGTGTCAACCAGAAATCACAAAGTCCTTCGAGAAACAGGACATCGGTGATTTATCGCTTTAGCGGCTTGTCTGGTTCGCTCGAACGGCTCTGGGCTCTTGCATAACGCGGACGGTTCACGGTTGTTAATAATAATGAAGAAGAAGTGGATTTGCACGAGTGTTCTTCAGTCGATTCGCGAATGCATGTTCGGCGCGCTGAAGGGTCCCGGAAGTCGGGATCCGTTTCTAGGAAGCGAAACAAAAGAGGTGACTCCGTAATGGGCGAAGCACGGTGACCTTTAGGTGATCGGGCGTCGTTAATAAATTTTTCATCGTTATCGCTTGTTTGAAAGCCAGCCTTGACGCTGCAACGAGGTTAACCCGTATAAACACATCGATTCGCAAAGATTCGTTTTACGACTCGCCTCGACCGAGCAGCTTCCCGGTCGCTTTAGGTCTTGGACAATAAACAATCACGTGACCTAGGTGCATGTGCATCGTCAGCGTTTGCAGCTATGAGAAAAGGACACTCGCAGCACCGTTTCGTTTCTTGATTTTTAACGACGATTTCTCGTATTTTCGTTGCCGATTCATTTGCGAGGAAATTTCGATCGACGAACATTTCCTTTCTCGTGAGAAATTCGGGGAGCTTCGGGACTCGAATAAAAGCGCCACCTAAGTCTTTTCTATCCTACTTTAAAAGCAAAAGCTCCTACTCGATGAAAACGTCGCTTAAGAATGAACGCGCGGTTTCGCTTTTCTTTGAACTGTTTCGGGAAACTCTGATGAATAGAAAGAAATTGCTAGAATGAAAATTTAATAGTCTTACGTACTCTGGAGAGCTGCGGCGAAAGTGTTCGACGTTGGTCGTTTCGGTAAAATAGCTGGTTCGATTATTTTTGTTCGAAATGTTTCGAATAAAAATGTATAAATAGAATATATTGTCTGATACGATCTATGTTTTCTGATAATGTTTTGGTGAAACTGTTTGGAGCTCATAGATTCAGTAGAATAGGCTGTCTGATAACTTTTCTGGAAATGTTTTGATGAAATCTGTTGGAATATAGGTATATAATAAAATTACACTCTATTATAGAATATGAAATAAAATTTATATTTTAATAGCTTCTCTAGAGGCACGTTGTGAAACATGTCTTTTCACTTCGAAAGAAACGTTACTAATAAAGACACAACAGATCGAAACATAGGAGGAACAGTCCAATATAAACAACTAAGGATCAACATACAATGTATGCATATACAGGTCAAAAGCCGGTGCAATCGATCCTTCCTTTTAAAGAACTAGTAGATTAATTTTGTTCTACATTTATGGAATAAATTCCAACAAAGTCATCCGAAGTTTCTAGTTCGATTAGAACATCTTGCCTGTTAATGTTTTATGAAAATATTTCGATGAAATTGTTCGAAGCTTGCAGAGTCACTGGAATAACCAGTTTGATAATTCTTGATTGAAACATGTTTTGGCGCAAATGATCAAAATTATTTGCCTAATACTCTGAACTTAATAGATCAACTAGGAAATTTCGATTACTGATTATTTTCAGTAATAATATATTTTGTTGAATTTTTACTATTTATCAATCACAAGATTTGTGTCAAAAACGAAACGTTAAATTAAGAAACAATTTCTTGCAAGCGCAACAATAGGTAATCGATTGTTATATTAATTAAAAAACAATGTATATCATTGACTGGAAAAACAGTGACGCGATGTATCGACGAGTCGCAGCAAATAATGCGGAAACTGAAGTTGATACGCTGCGTGAAAAATAAATAAATATAAATTTAGCCGAGTGTAATGGTATACTGACCGATGCAAAAAATTTGCGACTTGGTAAAACATGAAATTCCCATGTCACCCGACGAATCGAATCGTTCGAATTATTCTCCGAGCGTATTTTCCGCGAGAACCCCTGTTTTTCGCGAAACGAAAATTCGCGGGTATCGTAAGCCGGTTAAAAGTTTCCCCGAGAAACATTTGCGTGAGATTAAATAGGCTAATTGATTAGCGTCAGCTGTCACGGGGAAATCGAATATCGCCTCGTGAACCAGTCCCTGCTGTTCACGGGAGCAACAGTTGTCCCAGACTGTCACCAGGAGTTATCGGTTAACTTTGCCGAGATTTTCGCGCGGTTTTCGCACGGTTTTCGCACGCGATTTAAACTCGAAGGGGCGAGCGACGATTTCGCGTAACCATAATGGAAACTCGCGTCTAGTCACGAATTGTAAATCGCACCCGAAACTCGGAGGGCGTTTTCTTTTTTTAAAGCTGCTACCAAAATATCTCGAGACTAATGCACCGATTTAGCTGAAAATTCATATAGTTATTTCCGGTACGATTTAGTGTTTTCGAGAAGCATTTTACGGCTGTCATAAATTTTCTTTTAGAAACGAGACCGACGATGCTCGCGATCGGGATCGTCCGATTTAAATGGCTGCGATCTTTCTAACGATCGCTAAACCCAAAAATCGACCGAACCTAGTTTCATTAACACTTTGACTGCCATGTCACCCATATATAGGTGACGGAATTACTTATATCGTTTCTAAATGAATTTTAACGTTGATATATTCATTGTATCAAAGTTGACGGTGATCTAGAAAGTGCAAGAAGGTGGCAGGAGTATTCTACATTATACATTTTATTTTTTCAATTTTTATTTCATTCAACAGCTCATTTCGATTTTGTGGAATTTTCGTGGCTGTTAGCTTGGCAGTCAATGTGTTAATTCAAATCAAAAATTCGTTCAAGTATACAGGAAGCTACGCGTGCATAGTTTCGGCAAAACAACTTGTGTCGCGTGTCCAGTCGTAATTATTTAGATATTCAGATGAGTTAATTAAAATTCAGTAAATTAAGCGTCGTCGAGAAGTTCGAGGCGGAAAGACGAGTGGTTAAATGTGTTTTTGATAATGATCGTTGCGAAACGGCAGGATCCGTCTGTTATATAAATGATCACTCGAACAATTCGAATGTTTGACAGTCCAAATATAGTCTTTGATTACTTTTTTGAAAATATTTACGTCCACGTGGAATGCAAATCTAACGAACGATAGAAAATTGCGTTGATAAACGAGGAACAAGCTTTGAAACAGGAAGTTGCGCGTGCTTTGTGTTCTTCGCTTTTATCGAAGTCGTAGAACGGTCCATTACACTGTTGTTTTTTTAACGAAAATAAAATTTATAAATGCAGATCTCCCGGCGAATTTGGAGGCATTTCGTTCAAAAAAACTCTCATCTCTTTCTCTCTCGTAAAAATGATATTTTTCTCTTGAATCTCATTTCGGATTGCTGAATAATGAAAATTTAAAAGACAAATTAATTTTGCAAGCATTTCCGGACGCTTCTATGCGTGGAAAATTGAAGTTCTGAATTCAACAAGCATTCTTCTTGAGAATATCGATGTATTGTTTTACTTTAATTATAAAGGACACAGTCGTATAATTAATAATTACTTGAACTGGACAGGAACAATTAAACCAATTTGCGAGAGTTCTACGTATACGCAAAGGGTTTACTGCGAGTGATTTTTCCAGCGAGATTTTCGGCAAATCTTGGAATTATAATTCCAGATGAATTGAACTTCAAACGAACACATTTTCGAAGCTTAAATGACTCGACGGCAAAGACCAGGGCTTTTCCTATCCGCGAGAGGCAAGGACAAAGCCAATTAGAGCTTTGAGTGCGTCGAGTGCTGTGACGGGACTATAATAATTAATTGATAAAAGAGGAAAAGTAGCGAATCAAATTTTTAACAAAGAAGTTACGTGTAAAAAGAAAAAGAACAATCAACGTTACCCGTGTGTGAAACACTGTCTCTCGGTATCCTTGCGAATGCGCGGTGCGTGTTAGCCGTGGTAAAATTGAATGCACACCGATCGCGGACTAATTGAATTCGTTCAATTAATTGGGTCACGATAAAACTTGAAGTTATACACCGTGGGTGTTCGAAGCGTCTTGCAGCACGCAGCTCGTCCTCGGTGAGTACCAAATTTCATTATTCAAAATTTAATCTGTTGTAATTGCCGGCGATGCTTATGCAAATATGTACTTCCTGCGCGAACAGAAGAGAGTTGCTGCAGTTGTGCAAAAAATTGAATTGCTGCGATAACTGTTTTGGCACACCGAGCATAACTCCGCTATACAAATAATTCCATTGTTCTGCGTATTTTGCTATAAGTTTTCGAATTTTCGGGCTGAAAAATCCCCGCAACGGCGCCAAACAAATTTTTTGTTGGACACGTCGGGAAGGATTCGATTCGCAAATATTTTTGTTTATGCTTTTCGATTCGCCGATACGGTGTGCAATCTTTTAGACGCGTTTGTGCACAGGATATTTTTTAGTTTTACGACGCAGCGGTTTAAATCGCGATAATTCTTCGACACGTCGCGAACAGATTTTTACGAGATGACGTGATCTGCATGTAATTGATATTTTTTTATTCCTCTTACCGAGTACTCGTCGCGAACAGTTAGAGTAGTTGTCACGTTCTCGTTTTACCTTTTTCCTTTTTTTTTTTATTATGTTTTCGCGTTTCTCGTCATCTCGAATGTATCATTAACGGTGTCCCTTTCCGAGGAAAAGGAGACCTCGTGCTTGATTTTCGCAGACGTTTCTCGCGCGGAATATATTGGAAATCCTTTCGAATCGGGGGAATAATTCCAAAGAACCGTCTTCCATCGCTTGCAAATGGCAAAAAAAAAATGACGCTGACAGTTTATAAACAGACGGATCTATTAAAAATATTGCGTAGCAATTTACTGTCGTTGCGCTTTAAAGGAACATTTTTTTTTAACAACGTATACTACTATAAAATATTTCATTCTATACAATTCTCCATTTCGAAAGCATCGCATGACGATTTTTGTGACGGTGCGCGACGGGAAGTATTATTGCACGACGTTTCTTGATATGTGACACCGTTAAAAATAACATACCGTTATAAATAATTATTTCCAGTGTACCAGTGGTTTCACTGTGAACTTTTGTTCGAAGATCATTTTTATTGGACGCGCC
>CM052089.1:15389897-15404393 GCA_028453745.1 Agapostemon virescens
AATAGCGGTACAGTTTTTGTATTTTATTTGCAAGATTTAAGTCGTGTCCACCTCTTATTCTTTCGACTTTAATGTTGACTCTGAGGCAAAAGTAAAATTGCCATAACATTATTCAAAGTTGTAGATGCACTGTGAACTTTTGTTCGAAGATCATTTTTATTGGACGTGCGAATACCGGTACAGTTTTTGTATTTTATTTGCAAGATTTAAGTCGTGTCCACCTCTTATTCTTTCGACTTTAATGTTGACTCTGAGGTTAGGAGTAAAATTGCCATAACATTATTCAAAGTTGTGGTTCCACTGTGAACTTTTGTTCGAAGATCATTTTTATTGGACGTGCGAATACCGGTACAGTTTTTGTATTTTATTTGCAAGATTTAAGTCGTGTCCACCTCTTATTCTTTCGACTTTAATGTTGACTCTGAGGTTAGGAGTAAAATTGCCATAACATTATTCAAAGTTCTGGTTCCACTGTGAACTTTTGTTCGAAGATCATTTTTATTGGACGTGCGAATAGCGGTACAGTTTTTGTATTTTATTTGCAAGATTTAAGTCGTGTCCACCTCTTATTCTTTCGACTTTAATGTTGACTCTGAGGCAAAAGTAAAATTGCTATAACATTATTCAAAGTTGTGGATGCACTGTGAACTTTTGTGTGAAGATCACTATTGGTCCTGCGAGTATTGGTACAATTTTTATATTTGTTCTTCTTAGATTTAATGAGGAGTACTGTTTTATTTACAATATTTAATTCGCGTCAACACCTTACCCTTTCATCTCGAATGATGATACTGAGAAGTAAGTAAAATTGCCATAACGTTATTATAAACAATTGCTTATATTATTAACGCTAGGCTTACGGAGTACCAACAGCTACATTTTTACATTACTTTATGATAAATCACAATTATTTCACGAATAATATAACGAAAGAAAAGTTTCGTTTGCTGAGTAGAAAATTTCTTGTGGTTAAAATAAATTAGAAGAAAATATAAAAATTGATCGATGATCTGCAGTCTAATAAATGTTAGTGCCGACGCCATTATTAATCGGTTGCAAGTAGCAGTGAAAGATTGTTGCGATAAAAATGTTCGGAAATCCGTCGTACAGTTTATGATAGACTGTGCTGTTTACTTTGGTTCCAAATGCTTTTCCTCGCGAGGAAAATTCAAAATCGGCGTCCCGGAACGTTTGTTTCGAGTTCATCAAGCTAATGGACACTTTCAAGTGTTGATAACGGAAAACTGTACCAAGAAATAGCTCTGGAAAAACTTAGGACGCAGTAATATTAGCATATACAGTATATTCATGGCCTTTCTTAGCTACTTTTAGCATTAATTTGTGTAAATTCAATGGTTTCTGCGTTGCTCGCGATTGTTCGGAAATTGCTGGTACGTAACGTTTGCCTTAACAAAATTGCTATCATTATTTTTAATAACGTTTAAATATATGTTACGCATATAATTTACTAGTTTCTTAAAATACTCATCTTTTTCGCGTTGGTTTTTCTGTTTTAAGAAGACGTTCGCACAGAATTTTATTAAAGTGTAGTCTGAAGCAGAAATTTCCCTTCAAATATTTCAAAATATACAGTAATCCCTTGCAGCCGTCCACTTTCGCCGTATGAACAAATTAGTATTTAAGTAGGAAATATGACTGCCTTGAAACTTTTAGATATGGTTGCAAAGTGGCTTTTATTAATATTCGATAGGAGGATAACAGTGTCCAATTATAAATCACCTTTATCTAAGATGATTTCACCTTTTTCTAAGATGTTAGAAGAATTACTAAAATTGTAATTCGTCCGAATCGTGGTCAGAATAGTAATGCTTGTAAAATAACAACTACCGATATCTTCTCCAAGATTCTAACGAGCTGAAAATTTCTAAAAATATCTTCCCCTGAAAAATTTATTTTTTAATAATAACATTTATTTTATAATAACAGTGACTAGACTTTCTTTGTCCTCCGCAGAATGATAAAAAGAAAAAACAAATTTGTAGTTACTGCGTGCCTAGCTATTCTACGATGACGGTATACGATCAACAATTAAATAAAATGTTATTTCCATTTAAAGAAAATTAAGGAAATACATGTTTAAAAGATTCAGTTCGAAGTCTTCGTCACGAGTCCGACTCGTTTTAGGGCAAGGGGTTAAGTGAAGACACCGGTATCGAGATTCGTGATAAAAATGAAATCTGATTGGCCGTGATATCGTCGAATGGCGACTGATTTTCGGTTCTTCGCAGTAATGGAGTTCGAGGGGCCTCGTAACAGCGAACATGGCCTGGAAATATCATCGTGGCAGTGGCATCCACACCCATCCTCGTAAATCGACCCCGTAACCATGTGTTCGATTTTATGATCGATGCCTCGCTTCCTCGGCCGCGTGTGTTTACGCGTACGAAAGTCGAGGAGTTTCCTAATACGCTGAAAGGTAGCGACTACAATGCCCGCGGATCTAGAAACTGCGTCAGAAAGAGAAAAGAAAAAAAATGCAAAATCGAGTACCATAAATCCCTGTTGCTTCGGCAATCAGCGGTTACGTTAAAAAGTCCCGCTAAAAGGTGCAAGCAAACAATCGCGAGCGAAGTATTTCAATTATTCATTCACCTGTTACCGGGCTGGTCAATGCACCCTGCGACGCATTTAATTAGTTTCGCCTTTATTCGCTTCCGTTTTCCGGTGTTGTAACTTCTCTGAACGTCGAAAGATTGGAAAAGACGAATACGATTATCAGATAAATTCTGGAAATTAAATTTCGACTCTAATAACGAACTAATAACTCGATTCTAATAATAACTTCCGGTTAGTTAAAGGGAACGGAAGTCGAATATAAAAATGTATTTCTTGGGTTAATAATTGTAATAGGTCGACAGTAATGTGGCAATGTTTTTTAATTTTTTTTAAATTCATAGGTTTGTATTTTACGTGCACACATTTGTTAGAAATGCATCGAATGCTTACAAGGGAACATATTCAGATTCGAAAATCCGATTTTAATGAAACTTATGGGAGCTTGTAGCTTTATTGTTTTAACAAAAAACTTTTGTTAAAATTTCCTTGCACGACTACATTTTCCCATTGAAAAACACACAATTTACAACAAAATTCAAATTTTTTCGACCTCTGGTTTCCGAGATATCTCAAAAATACATTTGAGGGCTCTTTTCACTCTTTCAAAGTGGATGGTTGCCGATAAAGAAAAAACACGTGTAAAAAATTTTTCAAAGAACTATAAGTTTCATCAAAATCTGAATATGTTCTCGTGTTAGTCTAGGTATTGCGTTATTAGATGCTTCGTGTAAAATAATGATTGTCTCGATCAATTGGGAAATATAATTGCACTGATCGATACCGTGCATTAGGTCGAATTATAAACAATTTGTGTTACTTATCGGTAGCATATAGTAACGATACATTTATAATATAATTAAGACATCGTTGTTGTCACTTTATCGATTCACAAAGTTGATCTATCGAAACGGAAATTAACCCTTTGCACTCCGAGTAATTTTAATTCCAAAATCGAGTCATTTCTTTTACGTAGAATAATTATATTGTACATGGTTCATTTTCTTTCTTGCATATTAAATTTATTACTGTTATTTGTATGCACAACAGTTCAATTTTTAACGATGCATTAAATGCAATTATGGTCGGGTAATAGTTGTTTCGAATAATAGTATGGCAATTTTTAGTGTCTTTTCAGAGGAGCTATTGGAATGTTAAGGGTTAATTACACGTCGATTCGATGTATTTAGTTGTTATTCGGTGTGGGTGTAGTGTTCGAGGGGTTGATGGCATTGATTTTTCACTCGGCTAAAACCCACAAAACAGCGTGGAAGTTTATGGTTTTTGGTCGGGGGTCAATGAATTCAAAATAGGTTGTGCAGATCGCAGACAAGAGTTACGTCTATATCGTTCGCAGATCTGAACTTTGTTGCATGTGCCTTTCTTATCATTAGACTGGAGCTTTCTTTTTTGCTTATTCATGTACAAGGTATCTCGCAATAAGAATGAAATTAGTCGAGCCAATATATATGCGGCGAACCAGCGAATTTATTTCAGAAATGACCCACGCTGTCTCGTATACAATTTTTAAGTAGAATGCGATGGTCACGATCAGACACGGATGATCAGATAAAAATGATTCATGACTACTAGACGTGAAATTAATCAAAAGCTTTCGCCGTAATTCATTCTAACTGAAAAGCTGCACAACGATTCGAGTCCCCTAAAAATTGCTACATTATTTAAAACAATTTTTCCATCATTATGCTCGTTACTAAAAAAATCGTAACTACGAAAACTAGTAAAAATTTGGTGTAGAAATATTAGAAATATGTCGTGTAGAATGAAAAATTTCCAAGTCGGAAAGAAATGCTTTGGTTTTATAGTTGAAACAACTTCGAGTGCAAAGGGTTAACCTCTTGCTATAAGAAATACGATAAAAATTACGTTTGTTTCCCTAACTTTTCATTTATTTTTGCCGATACCTTGATACAACAAGATAATAAAATAACTGGATAATTATTTCAAATTAAAAATGGTTACCCATGCAAAGACAATCGTAAAAAAGTGTCTGAAAAGTCGCATTAAGTGTCACTACCCCGAAACATTGCAGTTATCATCTACAGGGGAAATACTGTGTCGATTGTTCCGTAGATATTCGAGCAGTTGAAACAACTTTGCCGTATTTTTACTTCATCTTGGCCCCGAAAGAATCTTCCAGCGTGCGACAAAAATTTGTGCAAAAATATCCGTAGGAACGAAGAGTTTCATTTGACAATAGCTGGAGGCATCGATACAATTTCAATCACCGCGAAACCGAAGAATACGAAACCGGCCGTTGTTTGAAAAGCGCATTGTTTTGTAATTTAGTCGTTCGAGTATTATATTCAGACCGTAGCTACCGCAATTGTCCAATATCTAAGAGATCGAAGTGGTGTCGATAACGGACGGAACGCGCGGTTCTCTTTTCAAATCGGAAATCAACCGGAAGTTGTTTGCACAGGGTCGTGACTTGGTCGGGGCTTCAATTAGATCCCGATTACCTTCACGGCGTATGGTCGAATCTTGGTTAACCTCAACTCAAATCTTTGATCAGGCTCTTAATTAGATTTCAGCCGAGTTTGAGTTTGCGTTGAGTCGCCGGGCCCTCCCTCGTTGCCAGAATCAGATTCACTCTTTTGACAGTAGTTAATTGCGTTCTTCGAGACTACGTGCCCATCCCGATGGTGGCTCGGACCGAATTCTTAATCAAGAATTTAATCAAGGATTTAATCAGACCTCATTTCCATCAGCACTCGAACGCGAAACACATCGCATCGGTTGGAACACGTGTATCGCATCGCTTTCGTTATTGTGCCGTTCCGCGGAACGGTTTCGCGACAGCTTGCGGACGTTTATACGAATTCGGAGTTGTTATGGTCGCGGTTGAGGATCGGAGAACAGAGCACCGAATCGTGTCAGTCGATTTAGTCGGCAGAGAATGAAACTGGAAGGTAGTTAAAAGAGAGATAAAACGATCGTTGAATCACGTTATTTAACAAATCCTCTCGGAAGTTCTTCCTGATTCGGGAATCGTTCTTTCTCGGCTGTTATAATAACACGATGAAATTTTCTTGCTATAGTTAGCGTCGTATTTCATTCGCTTTAGAGCAGAAAATTTAATTTAATCTAAATTTTATTTGGCAACAATGAAAATTATCTAGAATCTATTTTTATTAACTACTGCTTCTGCAAAGTGACATTTTCTTGTTATTCACAGTTAAACAAAATTATAATATAAAATTAACACTTTATCGACGGGCGAGTATTTCAGAATTTTTCAAAGTCTATCGTGCATGATCGAAAACTTTTTAATGGATCTCTCAACGCTGACAGCAAATTTGACTGTAAATCAACATGATATCTTCAATAACGTTGTCTAATAATTAAGTTACAAATCACAATTTAAAAGCAGTTTGTTGGGCTTCATTTTGTTACAGTGCAACTATTGAAAGTCCTAATAATAGACTTTCGGTCGGTAAAGTGTTAACATAGTAATACGTAGAACGAGTAATTACCTGAAGAAATATATGGACGAGAAAATTAAGTGTTAGCAGATCTGACAATTAAGAAATATAGGTTAATTATGTGAAATCTGGGAATGTTTGTACTAATTTATCAATATGTAATTTGATTATATAAATTCCTTTTAGGCGAATTTAACTAAAATAATATATATTTCCAGGCTGCAAATGGATTTACACAACTTTCATAATTAGTCAATTGTAAATATCATTTAATTTCAATTTTGAAATAACAAATATCACTTAAAATATATTTCATATTAATCCAATTTTGTTTATAAATAATAACAGGAAATAAAGTAGAATTAGTATTTTTTATTTTGAACGTTGATTATATTTATATATTGTTAAACTTAACACAAGATATTGGTATTATTAATTATTTATGCTCTTCATGTGGCAGTGTTTTGAAATATTCATGATGCACAGGAGGTATATAAGCTAATAGCTGCTGCATATCTTTATATTTTTCGTATGTAATAGGCCTGGCATAGTGACACAAAGGCGCCAGGGCGATTTTTTCAAATTTTTGCGGTCTTCCTCGACATATAGGTGATAAATTGAGAGTTTTAAATTCTGTGTCCTCCATTGATGTTTTATACAAAATAGTATACGGTGCACTTTTGCAAAATCTCATCCAACATATTTGCAACCAATTTACTTTTTCTTCATTAGTGTTTCTTCTTATCTGTTTTTTAATTATGTTTTGTAGATTTTTTGTTGAAACGAAATTCTCTCGTTTCATTTCGTGTAAAATAAATTTATTATGTTGTCTACATTGGTTTATAACGTCATAATAATCCTGTGCTGTGTACAGGAAATTCTTTTTTGGTAATGCCATTTTTTTTGTCTATGGAAATTGGACTTACACCACTTTCATAATCAATGGTTACGCAATTTCTTTTACCGGTCAATTCTAAATTGAACAAAGCATTGGCATTTTTTAGGATATTAAATACTAACTAGTTATAAACAAAAAGTTTACACTATATTAAGCATAAATTACGTCATATCTCATTTTTTAAAAAAAAGGACTTACACCACATTCAAAATAAACGGTCCATATTAGTTCGAATAATTCACGAATGACATTTCGTTCACTGGAAATGAACGAATCGCGCTCCATCGAACACGAAGAAAACGAGCAATCTTCTTGCCGGGTAGTTGTTTTATATTTTCGGGTGATTTTATTTTTTTAGCAGGTACGTGCACTCGACAACTAGTTAAAATGCAGCCAGCGAAGTCGTCTGCGCGTGGTAGACAAGTGAACGTTGTCTCGGCCAGACACAAAGTGTTTGCATCTTGACGAAACCGCATCTCGAAACTCCTCGGTATCGATTTTCGCTATTTCTCATGCTATTTTAAGCTATCGTTGGCCGAGTGTGAAACACCCTTCAATTAGTATGTAATCAAATTTCCGAGGGCATCGTTGCTGCGTCGAAACTGTTTAAGCAAACCATCGGAACAGGATCAATTAATCGAACGCGTGTGCGAATCGTTCGAACGGAACCAAGTTAAAACAAAAGGAACGAGCCGAAAAGAGAGCTTTCCATTTTCTCTCGACCCGCATCCTTGTATTTCCCGACGGGAGAGGAATACCACGCTATCTCCACGATGAATTTCGTTGCTAGGGAGCGTGTTTCCCATAGATAAAAGTGCATCGAACCATATAGATGGTTTTAGCGTGTCTACGTGGGTTCGCGGCGCGCGAGCATCGCAGCTGCAACCTGCAACCGATGCAACCCGTACGTGCGTCACGGTGCACCGAGAAAATGAGCGAGAGAGAGAGAGGAAGAGAGAGAGAGAGAGAGAGAGAGAGAGAATCATGTACACTAGGTACTCGCATGGTTAATGGCCATGTTGAAAGCATTATCGGATGACTTTCGTTGACCTACGTCTTCATTCCTTCACGTGTATGGTCAAAATAAACGTTGTTCCCGTCTACCGACCTAATTTCCCGGCTTCGAACTGGTCCCCACTCGAACAATTTGCTAACAAACGATGCGATGCAGCAGACACCGTCAGTCGATCGTCCTTTCGTAATTGGACACTCGAATCGATGAAGAATTTCCATGGCTGGCGCAAGGAGAATCGCAACTGTTGCCGCTCAAGCAACCCTCCTTTGCCGCACGTTTCCGTTGGGATCAAACGTTTTGCTGATTAGAGATTTAGTTACGGATAAATTGAACCAGCCTCGAGTGGTAACAAATCTATTTGATTGCGATTATTTAGTTTACTTTTCAGGCATCTCTCCTGTTGTATTCGAAAGTGTCAGTTCTGTGATACCTTCTTCTTAGCGTACAAGGAACTTTTATTTTTATTTATTATTTTTATTAGTTTTATTATTAAGGAATTATTCGGAGTATTCGCGATTTTTATGGTTCGAATTCTGTTCTGTTCGTGGTGTCTGTATTCGTCTGGTTGCGATTTCTGTATAGTCTCTTCCGCGTTTCTGGATAGTCTCGTTGCTATATCTGTATAGTCTGATGAGTCGAAATCGGGTGTTATTCTTTTGCGATTAATATTCAAGCATTGAAGTAAAGGTAGCAATATGAAGAGTATAAATTGTCTTCTTCTGTAACTTTTTTTAGATAATACATTTTTAAATTATTTCTAAATTATTATAAAATTATATGATAACTTTAGTTGCAAAGAAATTGTATGAGAAGGGTTTAAAATGGAAGGAAGATGAAGAGGATTTATTTTTAAATCACCTTGGAATTAAGTTTTTGATAGATAAATAATAATTTTTCTTAAAGATATGATGCAAATATTTTAACTCTGATAATTTAGTTTAATAATTAATAATGCAATTGAGGGTGCTCAAGCCACTATAGTGACGCATCGTGCCTAAGAGGTTGAAGAGAAACAACTTTTTAGTTGGTTTTTATATTTTATAATTAGACGGTGGATTGTGTGCACAATGTGTGCAAAATACAAAGAAGAAAGCGGAAAAATTTAAGACCGTTGTTACATTTATTTTGGACACGTTAAAATTATGGTAAATGAAACGCATTTTTATGTATTCTCTGTTTTTAGTACTCTACGAGTGCATAACGATAAGTTATTGAAAATTTCTTTATCCTCTGCTATATTCAATTAATATGAAATATGGAGGTATGGGACAGACCATAATTCTTTTAGATCGTTCAGGTGTTACTTAATGAGTCAGGTGCGTCTGTTACTGGCGCAGCATTTCTTGTTAGACGCACCGGCCTGCATCTGGACTAGGTGCAATCGATCTGCTTCGAGATGCAGTTTTCCCATTGGAGTTTGAAGTTGGTCTTCGGTAGATCTGCGAATAACACTCTTTGAAGCTCGAGTGCAACTTGCGTGAGAATAAATTACTGTTTTATTATTTTATCTGCTACTTCGACTGACAAAGTAATTACCAGAAAAGTATTGTCAACAAACAGACGAAAAGTTCGTCGGATAATTAATCTTCATATAAACCTTGTGTAAGAATTATTACTGTTTTATTATCTTATCTATTATTTCGACTGAGAAAATAATTACCAGAGAGTATCGTCAACAAACAGACGAAGAGTTCGTCAGATAATTAATTGTAATACAAACCCTGTGTAAGAATTATTACTGTTTTATTATTTTATCTACTATTTCGACTCACCAAATAATTACCAGAAAGTATCGTTAACAAACAGACGAAGAATTAATTAGATAATTAATTCTGACAGAAACCCTGTGTAAGAATTATTATTGTTTTACTATTTCATCTGCTACTTCGATTGACAAAATAATTACCAGAAAGTATTGTTAACAATCAGACGAAGAATTAATTAGATAATTAATTCTAATACAAATCCTTAGGTTCTTAGAAATGTAATAACGTAGTTGATAAGTGGATATAAAACTTTGATTGATATTCTACCATTTACAAATTCATTGTAATCAACACGACGATTGTTGTCTCTAATTAACACAAGGGGTAAAACAATTTAGGGAACGTGAATGCAAAATTGTCGTCTGCATTATCTCCTTGAGCACGTTGCCTGCTGAACCAGCATCCCGAAAAACTCCATAACGTTTAATGTGATTTAGTTAACGGAAGCAGGAATTAAAAAGTTAAACGTCACCGCAGTGATTACTTTCTGAACTCTTTTAGTCTCCGGCAGTCCTAATGAATATGCAACGATTAGCGGATCATTATGCAAAATAAAAATATTCTGCACCTGTTAGAAGAATCGAGAACTACTTAGCAACTTCTTTCTCTCCCTCTAATAATTTCACTCGTTCAAATCGAATGCGCCGATTCTCTGAGACTATCTCTGAGACTTATTTGAGACTATCAGAAAAACTATAAAAGAATTTTGTCACAACAATTTTACGATTCTAAAATTACATTAAACAGGAAGGAAATAAAATGAAGGAAGTAAAATTCACAGATCGTTGAATTGGGAGATTCCTAATTCTTCGTTTCAGATTTATTAATACATTACCTATACTACCGGTGGTACACGGTGACATATTTATTTAATTAAAAAGGTACGTTGTATAATAAGTTTATGGCTGCTGTACCTCCCGCGTTCACCGACAGAGGGACAGTAGAACCAGACTTTTCCGCTAGCACTTGATCCGCCTCCGATTTATATACAGGGTGTTTGTGAAATCGTGGTGCAACCGGCGAGAGGATGTAAAATCATGTAAAATGTAGTCGAAAATAAGGAGTATAGTTTTTCTCGTACAGGGCTCCGTTTTCGAGAAAATCGAGTTTGAAACACGGAACGAAGAACGGATCACCTCAGGAATCTCCCATTTCTAATTTCTACGATTTTCACGGAACACCCCGTGTAGTCCCGCAGAGGTTTATCGAGGTTTCAGTGGTTCGACTGAGAACAGAGGTTGCACCAACTAAACGGGACGATAAATCGAACGCTCTGCGAAAACAGCTTTGGATCGTTTAATTCGGGTCGAAGCCGGAGTTCACAAGGCGTCGTCGAATTTGCTTACCGAAAGTACCAGAGAGCTTTCTTCGCGGTACGATGAACGCGTAATCAATACCACCCCGGGACCGATAAGATTGTGGCGTGTGCAGTCGCCATGTGTATCGAATCAGGCCGAGAAGCGAACCGAAAGCCATCGTCGTGGTGGGCGTTCTGCTTTCGACTTTACCTCTTGGCCGTGGCGGGATCACACGCCTCTGTGATACCGCAGAGTAAAATCGGAGCCGTGATAACACGTCGAATCGCGCTGGTATGTAGCGCTTCTTTTATTTGCTCTCGCCTCGGTCATCTAGACGCCTTTCAAACCCGGCGAATAAAAATAAACCGTTTTGCGGAGCAGCCTCTTCAGGCCCGCTTGTCGCGAATATTTCTCGCTTCTCGCCGGAATTATTTATTTCCAACCGACACCAACTGTCGACGGCGATCCGATGTACACGACGTTTGCTAAGTGGTTCTACCAGCAGCATAGGCGTGGGTCAGGTCTTAACTGTTTCGGTTTGGTTGCGGACAGCGGGTCAATCGGTATAGTGTCGGCCAAGTAGAAGCGAGAAAGGGCGTTATCGTTCCAGGGGTGAGTCCCACACTTTCTCCTTTCGCTTTTCCCCTACCGCATTTCGTAAACACATTTTTTCCACCCCTTTAACAAAAAGAAAAGGTCTGGGTGAGGTTCACGGATAGTGGATGTGCGGATAGCGAGGTAAGATGGCGGCGTGCCGGTAGGTTCATAGGACAGGAGCGTTATTGTTCCAGAGGTAGGGGTTTTAGTGGATAGTACTCCTTCGGGGGTGAGTCCCACACTTCCCCCTCTTAAAAAATGTGAGTGGGAGTAGTCCCCAGGGATTGACATAACATTCAAAGTGTTAAGAATCATTTTGTTAGAACAGTTGCAAAACTCGTTAAAGATATACTGAAAGAATTAGAGGGAAATGTTGTTAAGCTCAATAGAAAGTATATATGATTTACTCGATCATTTCCGTCGGAGCTTTTATTACTGTTGCATGCGACAATAAAAAAGAAAGTCAAAGAAAAATGTTAATACTTCCACTAACGATTTCGCGAATGAGAAACGATGGTATATTAAACAGCATGAAACGTCGCGGCCTGAAAGAACCTCTCTAAATATCGGTACCCTGTAAACGCATAAAGATTTCTAATTTATGGCAAATTTCGCATACATTCTATTATATCCGGCCTCGCAAATCCCTGAATAAGTTCCCAAGACTGTAAAGCAGAGGAATAAACATTATCCGCAGCTGCGAACGGGGCTTAAGCCCGAAGGACGATGAAAGGTTTCAGATTATTGTGCGGTCGGTTAAATTTGGTAGCGCAAAATTCGAATTCGCGTCCTGTCCTCGATCCCCGCTCTTATTGTCGACGTTGTTTCGTTCGCCAGGCGAACTTTATTAAACTCGGCTGAAGTTCGCGTGAAGTTTACGCTTTAAAATCTCATACACGTCGCCCTACCGAGACGAAAGAAACGCGCCGCTGCCGGTTATATTTCTCTAGCAATCTGACGGTTTTCGCTGGCTTGCGTTCCCGCCGACACGAAACGCTTTCGAACGGTTTTGTAACGTATTATTTGAACATCACGACACCGGAACAACGTAAGGACTGATGATCGATCGTGTCGAAGTTTTGCCAGATCGGCAAGAACATTTTTAAATTTTCGCCACGGTCTCAAGACGCTCCCGTAGATCCGTTCGCCAAAGATCTGCAAATTTGCAGATTTTTCAATCTCCTGCATTAACCTTCTGACGACGGGGCCTGGGTTTCCTTCGACCCAGAGCAGCTCGGAATATTTTGAAATTTTCCGGAAATCCGTTGGTTTGACGTTTCTCGCGTCAACCCTCGGACGACGTACTGTTTCTGCACCTTTACAGTTGCTGATTTTTAAAACTGGTCAATTTTTTAGAATATATGTTGAGCGGTACTTTATTCAACGAATTCTTAAAATGTGTGTTCCGTTTCATAGTTGAGCTAATCGCTCTTGTCAGAAATGTTTAAAATCCACGGTTTAACTGTGACACTTTTATAGAACGAGAATAGATTTTAAAAAGTACGAAAAATGTTGAAAATTCTGGGTGGTTCGAATTTTTTGACCATCCAGAGAATCAACATTCAAACAAAATATTATTTTCATTTCTGATTGATCAAAATTCTGCTTGAAAACATTCCCGTTCGCTTTCATTCCGTCGCGGGAACGAAAATAATTAATACGTTTTTGTTAGAATCTTCGATGAAGTTTAACGTACTGATTAACGCTTTAAGTGCCCAACCAACAACCTCAAAAATCCTACAAAATCAAAGAAATTTATTTAACGAAGTAACCATTGAAAACTTAAAATGTACGATACAAAGTTATTTTTCAACCTACTTCTATTCTCCAGATCTGAATTAAATTTAGTACAACAAATATATTAATGTACAATTTTATTTTTAAACATGGACAAACAATTCTGTTACCCATATATGGGTGACGTGGCAGACAATGTGTTAATATGAATAAATATGACTTAATAAATATGGCGCGCACGTAAAAGTCTTTGAATCCGTAATATTTCTTTTACTTCTACGACAACGAATGCGAAAACGATTTGAAAATGAGTCTCGCATTGAAGGACCCGAATCGATTAGTGTACGCACGAGCAGAATCATAAAATATCCAGCGTAGCTACTAAAATTCCAGCCCCGATAAATAAGTTACAAGCACAAACAGAAATATGCAGACCGGCTCGCAAAAACGGGATGAAAGTATTCCGGAACAGTATCGGACCGGCCGGCACTAAAACAGAGTTTCAATACCGGGAATAAAAATAAAGCAGCGACAGTAAATTGTAGTAGACTGTCGCAAACTTCTCGGAGCATACCGAACTTCAATAAAACAGAAAACCTACTTTAACTTCGGCGTAATGTCCACTTCGCTTGTAATCTCCTAAAAAGCTTAATGGAAGGAATAAACATGTAGTTTCCACAAATTGGCACAACCAGAACGCGATCTCACTTTGAACGTCCGCAGCGTAACAATCGAAGTGTGCCAACATGTCTCGAAAACAGAGGGCGGATTTTCGGATTCCCTTGGTTCTTCGCATTTCTCATATTGGCTTCTCTCGAACGTCAAAAATTTATGTAGCGTCGCGGGATCCGAACGGGCGTGTTTTTCCGAAAGCCTGGCCGCCGATTTCGCCGGCTTAAATCCGAGGTAAACCGTTCGCGGATCGCTTCGGAACGGAACGATGATTTATTTAGAACGAAAAATCGGTTACGAAGTTTTCTAGTGGCCACTCTGGCAGATTCAGCACGGCGATACTAGACATCGTGGTAAATATCTCGGTTTTCCGGAAGAATGTCGGTCGGACTTAACGATACAATTGAGAAGATACCACTTGAGAGCTATATTTAAACAATTTTCCAAGACGAACATTGTTTACGTGTCCATTAAAACGGAAACGCAAAGAATT
>CM052089.1:15418652-15429048 GCA_028453745.1 Agapostemon virescens
ATTCGCGTAAATTGAACTTGGAAGAGTCGGGTTATTATTGTTCGTTGTATTATAATTTAAGATAATCCTTTTGTTTTTCTCACTAGCTCATCATTGGTAATTGTTCATTCAATTTTAGTTAACATTGCGGAGTTGTTTTTTATTTATTCGCGTAAATTGAAGTTGGAAGAGTCAGATTATTATTGTTCGTCATATTATAATTTAAGAAACACGCGGAGTTTCAATTGACAATTTTTATCAATTTTTAAGATACAGATGCAGAGCTACAAAAATTATTTTGACGATGTCCCAGATCCGCCATATTCGAGTGTAAAGGATTCTTCCTTAAATGGTACAGTATTTATTGATTATGATTATAAAGTGTTCTATAATGTTGATACGACGTAACCGTTGTTTCGCGATAGATTTATCGTTCGAAGACTTCCAAGATTCTAAAGAGTCTCGATGTTTCCAAGGCTCTCCAAACTTTTAGGACTAAGACCTTTCGAAACTTTCAATACTTTCGAAAAAGTTCGAGGCTTCGACCGACGGTGGAGACGATTCGAATTTATCGTCGTAAATATTGAATCGAAGCGATTCGAAGTGTCTCAGATTCCGTCACTGTTCACGATGAAATATATTTCTATGGTCTTCTTTTGCGAATTGCGACGGGTATTTCTTCGGTGCAAGGGAACGTTTGTGACTCGCATCCTCGACTTGCAAATGCGAGGAACAATGTGTGGGCAGCTGCATTCGAACAGATAGAATTGTTCAAGTATTTCGAGCATCGCGCGTCATTGTTCGATCGGTTTCGTTCGGGGCTATCTTCAATTTAGCAAGGAAAATGCACGATTGTTTCTTGACCGCGTTGCTTTAACAGCGTCGAAAAGATAATATCGAACAGTTTTCACTCGGATAACTCATTGCTCGTCGAATCTGAAGGTCCCTTTTGTTAATTCTTCGCCGCAGTGGGGAAATAAGTAGACCGTATATAATCTGTAAACTATATCGTCGTGCAAACACACATTTTTGAAAAATGCAGCAATGTAACTTACAGAGAAATTTATTTAACGCTGAAACTCACGGATGGGTCAAAATTACTTGTTTTACTGAATTGTTTCTTCACAGTTATTGCAACTTTGAGCATATTGCCACGAAAACCGATTCAATAAACTTCTAATGGCAGGAAAAAAGGTTACTCTAGCGAGACCAAAGAATTTCCTTGGTTTATTCGAAAACCATAATTTTAGGACGAACAAGAATAAAACTGAAAAATCTAATGCCAGTATGTAGTAATGAAAAGCAGTAATGAAAATATATAGTTTCTCATCAAACTACATATTAAGTTGTAGGAAATTTGAATATTTGCAACCTTTTTATTATTACAAAGCAGTGTTTATTAGTTCAGTTTCATGGTAATCGATAGTAAGTGATATTATTAGGTTCGATTCATTTGGGCTATCATACGTGTGAAAAAATAATGTATATCAGTTTCACGTGGAACAACAAAAATTAGTAATTTTGACAATGTTACTAGAAAAATATTCTCCATACACTATGGCAAGGATACCGCCGCGAACTCGTCGATGCTGATCGTTCTCTGTCGTCTCAACCACTCGAGGAAATCCATACTTCATCCGAAACGCCGCCATGAGTGAAAAATTCCACGTTTCTGAAAAGCATGGGAAACTTCCCTCCAAAATAATGTCTTCGAAAAGTCGTCACTCTCGAGGACTTTTTCTGGCGACCGGTTCTGGCCACCGTCACTTTTACGATCTAGCTCCTCGATCCTGTTGCCAAAGGTACACACTTGGGGAAACTTGAAATTTCCGTGTCTGAAAACCCTTTCTTTCCCGAAGCCGCTATAAATCTATGTATTAGGTCGCCCCATAAGTTCGTGTCGCGGTTATATTGATACCGTTCGCGGTTTTTAACGAAAAACCACGGAAATTTTACGGCGACGGTATAACGTCTTCACCGAAATGGCGAGAAGCGGTTCTGGAACGAGAGGGTGACTGTATTTTTCAGTAAACTGGAACGCACTGTTTCAAATATTCATTTAAATAATAGAACCATAACGTTGCATCGAATCGCAAATAATTTTCTCTTATCAGCAGAAATGATCTTTCTTCGTAACTCGTCGTTAGATCGATTTTATGCATTTATGTCGAAGATTGGCGAGCTTAATAAAATAACAAACAGAGAAATAAATTACTATGTATTTATTATTATATATTTATACAGCGAACGATTTATATTTTCCATAAAGATTCGCAGTCTACTCACCATATATCACTCGACGAATGACAATAAATAATTGCAATTCTCGACGAGCATGCAACAGTCGTTTATTTCATTGATAAACAAAACAAAATTTATTTACACCGGGATATAATAAAATTTAACACCACATTCTATGTCGCACGCTAATACAAGAAACGCAACTTTGCTTTCCTACGTAATTTTGCGAGATAAAATATTTAACATTAGCTTGCAATATTATCAGTCACACGGTTTTTATCCTAGAAACATATTTCCTTAGAAACCAACGGAAAAATTGATTGCCAAGCTTGCACGAATGCAAAGTGACGCAACAAACAGTAGTTTTGGTCACTTCGAATTTTATTTCTTCCCTGGGTCAAGGGGTCACAGACGAATCAAACTATTTCTACCGTTATATCTTCGTTATTGCAATGTGTAGGGGCGGATGTAAAATATTTTGAGACTCTGATCGAACGGCAGATTGCATGTGTTTTCCGAGGAAGCTTGCATTTTCGTTTTCCGGGGACGCTCGATGATCCGCAGGGTATTTCCGGAAGATTAGGTCGACACGTCACGCGCGGTTTGTTGGTTGGCGCTTGTCGATCCGCATCGTAGATCGTGCCAAAAAGATTTCCCGATAACGCGACAACCGCGATGTTCTGGAAAATATGTCGCGCTTAATGGCCGTCGTCATAGATGCTGAATAATCAGCGCATCGATTCATTAATCGGTTGGCGTGAATGCGAAAGTGTTCCCGCAACGACGCGGGAAAACTATGGAGAAACGCGAGCACGGCAGAGGTTGCGACGATCAAAGGCGGAGGCGTGAAAACGCGAAGCGTATCGCGGAAACCGGTTGATATCAAGGACGATTTAATGAACGCGTGTTGACCGTAATCGTTCGCATTCCATCATTCGGACGATCCCTCGCCGCTAATGTCGGCCGATCATTTCAATTCACGTCAAAATCAACACCGGCTCCCGCCGCGTGCAGGCTGCTGAAACGTCAACGTTTCAAACGACGCGCTTCGTGACAGCGATTCTGTTATCGGCGAAACGTATCGGCTTATTTGGCGGAACACTGCCAGGTGATGAAATGTCGTTGACTGCTTCGAATCCTAACGCCTTATCTCACCTGTTTCCTTGCAGGTTACGCATTTTTATAGTTTTCATTTACGATTGTTGAGGAGGAGATTACGTTTCTTACCATATCTATGTAAGACGAAGGATAAACATTTAAATGGATGGATTCTGGTTAATTTTGTAAAGTAACATAGAACGGTTGCATTTGTGCGTTTTATTTGCGATTGTTGAGATTGCAGAGATGCATTCAAGAGGATTCAGTCAACAGATTTATTTCTCTAAATATCTATGTAAAAAGAATGACTAAAAATTTAAATGGATATATTCTTGTCAATTTTATAAAATAATATAAAACAGTCATATTTGCGCGTTTCATTTGCGATTGTTGAGATTGCAAAGATGCATTCATGAAGATTCAATCGTCAGATTTATTTCTTTGGGTGTATAGCATTAAAAAAATTGACCACAAATTTGGATAGTCGCATTCTTGTTATTTTCATAAAGTAATATAAAATAGTCCAATGTTGTATTTGCGAATATTGAGATTGTTAATATATACTCATGAGAAATGAGTCAACAGATTTATTTCTTCAGACATATATGAAGAAGGAATGATTAAAAATTTAAATAGATATATTCTCATTATTTTTATAAAGTAATGTAAAGTAGTAAAAATTACCCATTTTATTTTCAATTATTGAGATGGCAAAGATTCATTCATAAGGAGTGAATCAACAGGTTTATTTCTTTGGGTATATAGCATTTAAAAAATGGCCACAAATTTGAATGGTCACATTCTAGTTATTTTCATAAAGTAATGTAAAATTTAATACTTTGCACTCGAAGTAATTTTACTATATATTTTTATTATACGTATTTTTGAGATGTTTGCAAAAGCCAATGGGCACTACAGCAAAATTTTATTCCCTAAAGCCGTTCTTACAAAGAATATAAAAACGTTGAATGGTTGCAAGGTACTCGAATATGTTTTGTAAATTGTGAATAGTAGATTTTCACTCAATGTTGAATTTTTACGATGAAGAATGAGAATAGAATAAGACAAAACAAATAAATGATTCAGAATAGTAGGATACTTCGCAAAAGCAGTTTCACGAGTGCGCATTTACAAGCAACATTTTTCGACGATATTTCTCAATGTTTGTGCAAGAATAATTCTTCTTCGGACACTTAAATATTTCAATAACATGCCCTACTTTGGAGAACGATGTTCTTTTTACGAAGAAACGTGAAAAGTCGCTGCCGCCGACGACGTCAAATACGTCGGAGAAACTAAAGTGTTTAAACGCGCGTGAAAAAACTGTGAAAAGACTGGAAATTTCAATTTTCTGAAGAAGAGAATTGGCAGCTTATGAAGATTATAACCTTGAAGGAAGCAAAGTGACTAAAGTACTGAAAGAACTGAATGAGATGAAAAAGCTGCAGAAACTAAAAGAACTATGATCGGTTGAGGAAGCTAAGAGGGCATCGAAAGAATTCAGTAAACTGTGTCGAACCAAAGAATTAAAAGACCGTCGAAATCCAAGAAAAATTAAACAACTATTAACGAGCAAAACAAATTGAAAGAGTGTGGAAACAGCTGAAAACATCAGAGAACACGAAAGAAATTTACAAAGCTGCAACTTGAAAATCTTTTACAATATTTCCGGATAGATTTCTTTTAAATTTGACATTATAAATAAATTTCCGCGGACGTCATCTTATATTACGATGCGCCATTATAGTGGCTTGAGCGCACCCAATTCTATTATTAATTATTTCAGTAAATTATTAACGTTAAAATATATGCATCACATCTTTAAGAAGAATTATAATTTACAGATAAATTCAACCGTGCCTAACAGGTTAAGGTTCAAAGTAAACGATCGAAAATGGTTATTAGTATAGTTGGTACAGAATCCGCCTGGATAACGTAGCCTGGGGAATACTTGTTTAACTTCGCGCGTTTATGCTTCCAGAATTAATCGAAATGGGACGCGAAAATGTGAGATTGCAACCGAACTTTCTGAAAAAGTTCGAACAAAGTTTGGCGCAATTTTCAAATCGCGAGATTTACTTAAATCATTGAAAATTGCTCGGCGAACACGGGCAGACAGAAATATATATATATTTCGTCCATTAAAAATTTCGAAGGATAACAAATACCAGTTATAAACTTTCGTTAACGAATGTACAAAAGTCAAGCGGCAACCTGTTGCGACGAATCGGTAAAATTGCCATAAATTTTAACGGCGCGGTTACTTGTTCCGCAATTACATGCACCGACGATCGCGCGCATCTTTTTGCGTTACTGGCATTCGTCGGGTCGTTGTAACTTTCGATTACAAGCGCGATCGTAACAATGAATCGCGGATTCATGTTAATTGGCTTTCCGTAATTAGAAGAAATCCCCTGCGGAGCAATTGATCGAGACTATCGGCCGGTTTCGTTCGTTCGCCGTCGCCCTTAAACCGGAATGTCCTAGATAGACCTAGTCGATCCTCGAAGACTATACATTTCAAATGGCTTGCAAACGAACGAGTTCGATCCTCTTTATTCCCTCCGAATGAATATTTAAAACTTCCGTTTACGTTTTTACCATGCGATCTTTCAAACCCGTGCTTTCTATATCAAGTTTCGAGCGCCGGTTTACGTTTCCTTCTCTCCGCCGGATCGATAGCCGCCCATTCCGATCGCATTTCCCGGATTGTACAACTTTCGAGTGAAAAAAACTTCATTACGAGTTCGCGAAGGGAGAATTGATAAATGAAACCGCCGGCAAAAACCGTGGTCGAAGTTCTGACTGATTTATGAAACGTTTATGCGCGAAATTTCGGCCGCATAATTTACCTGTAGTCCTTCCCGATGGTCGAGAACTGGAACTGACCCAGATTTTAATGGGGGACCGCGGAAATCGGTTTCTACGATGTTGATTCATTGTTACAGCTGGTCCCAGAACACCGGCAATCATTTCTTTTTTTTTTTTTTATAAATGCTCCCGAATTTTATGATCGCGCTGCACGATTGTTGGTCGTGATTTACCGTTTTATCTTTATTCGAATTTTATTTTTATTTCAATTCGCCATTTCGCGTTCCGATGACCGCGGTATCGGAACGGTCCAGGAACCATGCATCACCGCCATTTTCTATGAAAATAACCAAAATTTTATGAATCCACGCGAGCGCGCGGAACGCGAGTAATTAAACGAACGTTTTATTACTCTCTTAACATATATTTAACGCCGTCATAAACTTCACCGGAAGAATGTTGAATAATTCAACAATTTTTCCTCTGGTTCATTTCGCTTATGTCCAAATAATATTTCGTATGGTTGTTGTTAATGCACATCCATCGGAGAACGTACCGGCACCTCGTAGTTATAAATTTTCCTTACCTTTTAGCAAATTATCAACTACAAAAAAATTACCTACCAATGATGAAAATTAATGTTTGTATAAATGTTCAACAATCTCAATTTATTACGGATGTACAAAATTGTTTCAAATCGTAAATAAATCTGTAAGAGAGACATTTTGTTGTTAGTAAGAAATGGACAATTTATTTTGAAAGTGGTGTGTCTTTTTTTTTAAAAAATGAGATATGACGTAATTTATGCTTAATTTAGTGTAAACATTTTGTTTATAACTAGTGAGTATTTAATATCTTAAAGAATGCCAATGCTTTGTTCAATTTAAAATTGGCCGGTAAAAGAAATTGCGTAACCATTGATTATGAAAGTGGTGTTAGTCCAATTTCCATAGACAGAAAAAATGGCATTACGAAAAAAGAATTTCTTGTACACACCACAGGATTATTATGACATTATAAACCAATGTAGACAATATAATAAATTTATTTTACACGAAATGAAACGAGAGAATTTCGTTTCAACAAAAAATCTACAAAACGCAATTAAAAAACAGATAAGAAGAAACACGAATGGAGAAAAAGTAAATTGGTTCCAAATATGTTGGATGAGATTTTGCAAAAGTGTACCGTATACTATTTTAAAAGAAATTTATATAATCAAATTACATATTGATAAATTAGTACAAACATTCCCAGACTTCACATAATTAATCTATATTTCTTAATTGTCAGATCTGCTAACATTTAATTTTCCCGAAACAAAAGAAAATGGACTTGTGGATTATTATGCAAAATAAAAATTATTCGCACGAAGCGGTAGCCTTAATAAATTATCTTTCTTTAATAAAGTTGATAAATCGACAATAACGTATCCGATATTCCGATATTCTTGTAATCCGTCTACTGTTTTAAATCACCTCGACTCGTTTTTGTCATAACTACACAAACTTTCGAGTCCACTGATTAATTAACGTTCAGAAGGAGGTTGCCGGAGGATGTCGGAAAGTTTCGCGAAAGAAAACCACCTGATCACGGTGAACAGGCAGAAATATTGTGGTATTTGTAGCGACTATCGACTTGACGTATTATCTCGCTTATAACACTCAATTTTCGATTAAATATAGATTCGAGTTGCCGGTTCTCTCAAATCGGCCAGGCCAACGAATTTTTTCCAAGCTTGTATATCGAATTAGCATTTCGGCGCAAGCTGTTCGCTGAAAATCTCAACGTTGCGCACTTCGATCGTTCATCGATGAAGTGGATTTGCTGATTTTTTTTTCTCGAATTATTTTCTCGATGCGTGGTACAGCTTGCATCTCCAATTAGCGGCGCGAAACGTGCGAACTTCGCTTTCTCGAGTCTCTTAACGGTTAACATATTTTTTTCAATAACAAACGAAACGTTGCTGCACAAACGATACGCGATCCGAGATTATTACGGTTTCGAATTTATAAATATTCCTCCGCAGAAGGCGTACGAGTAAAAGCGGATAACATAAAATATGATTATACCGGAAGACGTACAAGTACAAATTAATTACGAAATACACGAACACGTTTTCGAGCTGAAAGGGATCCTAAAGTATTATTCTGTAGAAAACATACGTGTTTTAATTAATTTGAAAATGGTATTGTGCGGGAAAACATACAAGTCCGAAAGAGCATTAAAATAATATTTCTATTAAATATTAAATTTTATTGTAACGGCTACGTGTGGAATTCGTCGCGTCGCGTTCGTAAAAGAACGTTTCGCTTATGAAAATAAGACGTTCGTCGTCTCGGTTTAAAATTGTTTAAGCATCACATATTAACTTTCTCGTGGCCCTTATTCCCGCGTCAAGTTGAGTGATTTTAATAACTGTCGTAAACATCTGCCAACAAAAATGACAACAGCTCGCCGCACATTTGAAAGTAAAATTAGTTCAGAAATATGGTGTGGCGTACATTTTTACCCGCGGACAATGCCTTATTCATTTCAGCACCTTTGTCCTTCGCGGCAAAAATATGACATAGAGTGAATAATTACGTTTCGAAAGAAAAAAAAAAAACAAGAGAGGAATATGTATATAGTTCGTCTGGAAAAACACACGGGTTCGTTGAAAACCGTTACGAAACGCGTTATTTACCATCTTGTCGGCGTTGCCGGCGTCAAAAGGAGACGGAACGCAACAAAAGAATTTGCGGGACAATCTGGAAAACGTGTCAGGTACTAAAAGCAAAATGGCAGTGAATAAAGCTGCGTGTACATCGAGGAACGTTGTCATAGGATGCTGTAATAATAGTGCAGCAACAGGTCACTGCATAAAGCGTTGCGACAGATCTACATATCCGTTTAATGCAAATGTTGGTTACATTTTCCATCGTCGTTATAATAAACATTATACATGTATTATTTCTCACCGTGGCACGTTGGAGCGCTTTCGCAATGGTAGATTAACACTCTAATGACTGCTCTGAAGCGACACTGAAAATTGTCAGGATATTATTCAAAACCATTTTTATATTTCAAATGTTTGTAATTAAGAATTTAGTAAAAATTGAAATGTTACGCGTTACGATTAACGGTAAGAAATTTGATATGCACGAAAGGAAATGAACCACGTGCGATAGGATTATTCTAGGACGGAAAGATGATTGTATTGCTTTGCAATAACAACAAGACTGCATTCTTGAAAAGAAAACTCTTCAAGAAAATCTATTTACAATTTCAATAATTATGACAGAAAAAATTAAGAGCCAGTTATTTTGGCTGGTTCGATAGTTCTACCATTAAAAACAAACTATTTTGTAGGTTTTTATGTAATACAAATAACAATTAATAATGTATTTCCGTGCACGTTTCGCCGTCAACTGCGATTCCTCCTCCGTTCGAGACACACGAAAAAAAATGATTATCGGTAAAAATGGAAGTAGCCGATTTTATTTGGAGACTCCACATGGATCTTACCGGGTTAAACAATGTCTATTTAGATAGTTGGTCGCAATGGCGATGAAGGAAGCGGACGTCACAATTTTCACAGCTTTTTTATTGGCGATTAACATTTAGGAGGCCGTCGAAGGTTACAGAAGGTCAAAGAGACAGATTCGTCGGAGAGAATTTCGGTATCGCGGCCTTGGCAGGGTTAAGATTCGTGTTTCTGAAAAAAGACGTGGTGGAAAGGTGAGGAAAAGAACGTTTGACGCAGGTGTCGCGTCTGTTAGCTCGTCGTTGATGAATGAGTCGGATTGGTATTGGAAAGTTTGCGGTGTCGGTGGTTAACTCGTTCGACGTTGGCTCGGAGCCAACCGGCTGCGTGTTAAGCCGCAACTGCTTCCACAGAAACTATTTCTCGCTAAATCGAAGATCAACCGATGTTCCTAGAACCGTTGTAAGAAACGTTTGGCAATCCGTCTTCCGGATTGGCCGCGCGTGCTACCTTTACCAATGGAGAGAACGGAATTCGCGCTAATCGAACGCTAATATTTACGAGGACCGTCCCGGGAAACGATTCCCATTCTACCCAGAGTCGCTGGCATCGATGTGCGGCCACTTTCAACATTAGCTTCAACCGAACGTTAACGGCGGCTATTTTACATTAACACTGAAACTATCGAGTATACACCGTATTATAATAACGACGAGGTTGACATTTTGGAAATTTTGTAAAACTTGTATGTTAATTTCTAAACTAATAGAAGAGTTTATTTGAAACGTGTTTGTGGAAATA
>CM052089.1:15468191-15492242 GCA_028453745.1 Agapostemon virescens
TGAATAATTTCTATTCAATATTCAATTGAATAATTTCTAGTTAATATTCAAATGAATAATTTCTATTCAATATTCAATTGAATAATTTCTAGTTAATATTCAACTGAATAATTTCTAGTTAATACTCAACTGAATAATTTCCATTTAACATTCTATTTAATAATTCCTATCGAATATTGTCATCGATGAGAACCTACTGAGGACTTTGACTTGCGGAATCCACGGCGACGTGTGAATGTTCTTTGGCAGTCCTGGTGGCAATTCCTTGGGGTTTGGTATTTTCATTAAGACTCGGATAGGTGCAATCTTTCCCAGAGACTTGTAGAATATGTCGAGATAATTTAACGGGAATGATTCAATTTTCACCATCGAACCGAATGAAAAGTAGATGAATCCGTTTGTGCTCTCGTTCATCCATTTTTCCAAGCTCTGAAAAGTATTCCTCTTTTTAATATTAAGATCAAAAAGCTTGTTCGATAAAGAGAAATAATCTTAACCCTTTGCACTCGAATGGTGAGTCTGAGGCACCACTAAAAATAGCCGAAACACTGTTCAAAACAATTTCTACATCACTATGTTTGCGTATAGTAAAAGAACTTCATATGCATAAGCTGAAATATATCGTGTAGAATAAAACTATACTGGGTCAGAAAGAATGCTTTGGGTTTGGAGTTAAAACAGCTTCGAGTACAAAGGGTTAAAAGGTAAAAGAAGCTTTAGAACGCGTCAACAATCTGTCACAATAAAAAGGAAACAATAACGAAACAAAAATTTACATAATCAGGTCCACAAAACTATATTTACAGAACGCTAAAAACAATTTTACATTGCTCTATAAAAATAACAAAAACGTCTTTATTCAAATTTTCTGCCATTTCTTCAACGTTCAAAAATTCTTCATAGATGCATTTACAGGAACTTCGCACTCGCAAATGAAAAATATATGAGAAAGTGCCATTTTGCCGCGTCTAACATTAATAATCGAATAAATAACAAAACTGAACGATAAAATCATTAGCAAAAATCAAACACAATAAAACCGAATTCAAATGTCCCGAACAATAATCTCGGTGGTATTCCTTTTTTACCATTTCTCGCGAGGCGTTCGAGAACGTGGAACGCTATCAAATAGCAAAATGCACAACCGATGGAAACAATCGGTAAATGCTAGATGATAGAGGATAAGGATCGAGGATGAAAAATAAAAATAAAATAGTTACCGGAGACAATTCAACTCCCTCCTCCTGGACGTGTAAACCCCCAACTTCGATGAGCGCGGGGTTCGCGTCCTTGGCTCCGTTCGTGGCCAGAAAAGAGTTGACGAGGATCATCGAAAGGTTTCTCTCGAGCGTTCTGACGTCCGGGATGTCGTCGCCGAGGTATTTCCTCATGATCTCGGTTTGCGGGGACGAATAGTATATGTAGGTAAGCCTATGGTAGTGGGAGTGCAAGAAATTATATGTCCTCTGCCAAAGGTTCATGTTCGACGAATAAGCGATCAGATTGTTGGCCACGTAGGCCAAGTTCTGCGGGCTGCCGATAAAGTCGTAGTGCCATGGATAGAGGATCGAAGAGGACACGCCTATCATCGGTACCTTCAACAGGTGACCGATGGCGAAGTAACAATGGGCGCCGAACACCTGAAACAGATCGAGCAGGTATCACCGGAGTTCGATCATCCAACTTTACATTGTAAAACTAATTATTTCGCCGTTTGAAGTTTAGCAATTTCCTTTGTAATGTTAACACTTTATCGACCGGCGATTATTTCAGAATTTTTGTAAGGTCCATGGTCCATGACTGAAAACTTTTTAATGGATCTTTCAAGGCTGACAGCAATTTTTATTGGGGATCAACAATGCATCCCCAATAATATTGTCTAATAATGTTTTTTGAAAATTGGAATGTAAAACTAGAATTTTAAGCTTCATTTTGATAAAGTGTTAAGACGCGAATATAGCGTCTTAAGAATATTTTTAACGCGTTGAATGCGGAGCCATTTTGCTTAGCTTTCGCGTCACATTTTATTTACCATTAACACTTTAACTGACAACGTCAAAAATTCCACAAAATCAAAGTAATTTATTTAATAAAGCAATAATGTGAAAATTCAAAATGTATGAAAACCTTCTTGTATCATACAGATATCAACTAAATGGAGTGCAACGAATATATTAATGTAAAAATATACTTTTAAACATGGACGAATAATTTTGACAACCGTATGTGGGCGACATGACAGTCAAAGTGTTAAACGGAAATAATGCAACTGTGCATAAGCAAAACACTCGCCAAGCCCATTTGTGCTTTTCTGTTTCAATCGAATCTATTGAAATAGTGCGAATATTTCTTAACACGTTGAACGCCGAGCGAATTTTGTGTACTACAGACGAGTTTCATTTATCTCATTCATAGAAGTGATCCGTGTAAATTAAAGACAATTGTTAGTTACTGAATAACAAAGCTCTCAAATCATACTGTTAAGGCGTCGCTCACTGTACTGAACGACTCCTCTGAATATTGTACTTGGCGCCTACTGACTTCGAAGGACCACCCACTGATGTGGGACTGAATGACTATGAACTCGTGAGAGACGATCGACTTGTAGGGTTTAGTTGAAGTTTATTCTGCATTTCCGGACTGTACAAGCTGTCTGATCGAATCTAATTTGTATGGATACATTTTGCTGCTTGTATGTATATAATACATGTGTAGAAAATAGTGTACTATTTTCGTGACCAAGTATTGGCCAATGGTGGTGCTGGATTTTCGTTCTTTGTTTCGAACGGTCGAATCTGTTTAGACTATCTTGTCTTAACACGTACTATTACAATCTGGTTAACTTCCACAATAATGAATCGACGTTCAATGCCATAAATTTAATGATAATCATTCTCAAACGATGCAACGATGCCGGTCACCGGTGACCACCGTTGCATTCAACGTGTTAATATTATATGATTTATCTATAACATATTAATTTGTAAATTAATAAATTATGTATTAAGTCCCCAGGGACTGATATAGCATTCAATGTGTTAAACGAATGAAGAAGTTTATGGTACAGACGCCTAGTGTTCCGCTATTTTTGAGGAACCGTCCATCTGAAATGCCAGCAGCTGTTTTAAATTAGTATTTTTGCCAGAGCTTGGAATGGCGGTTATTAGGGTTGTCCTTGGTGAACACATGCGCCTCCGAGACTTCGACTTTTCCACTCTGTAGCAATGGACGTATACTCCGGGACAAAAAGCTATTAAAAAATTCTATGAATCTTTGCCAAAGGGAACGATGGCTGTTAAATTAAATATCATTCGTTGATTTATTGTTATACATAATTTTAAATTAAACGTGCTATTATTTTGCCCACTATATTTTCTTGAAAGTTCTTCTTTGTCTTTTAATAAAATTGTATAAACTGGCGAAATTCAATTCAATTTCATTTATGTATGTTTACAGAGGTATTTTATAAGAATGTACAAAAACGAAACCTTGGGTTGTAACGTTAAATAAATCAAAATTACGTTAATTTTAAAGTGTGCCACCTTTTTGTTCCGGAGTGTATCAGCGAGTGCGCGACCACCCCCGGAAAATGGTACCTGAGATGTACCATTTTTGGGACATTTCGCTGCTATTCTCACCTCATCAGTGCAGGGTGGGTGGCAAATTAAGAAGTCAATCAGGATTTACGTATAATTTTGTACGTGTTCATTGGTAATGGATGTTTACACCCCATCGATGAACACTAGTATAATAAGTATCCGGTCGTGCGACGCTCGCGCTACTGTTTCATCTCACAATGAGCTGTTATACTTTTACATAGGCTGTTTTACTCTATTTCACATAAGCCGTTTCAACAATACTTCATATGCTGTTCGTTTATCTTATAATTTATGCTAACATTGTAGCATACGGTAACGGCCTAGTCAGGAGTGTACGTAATCATTAAAGTTCACAAGTTTAGAAGCAAAGTTTTCGTCCTTTCTTTCCTCGCACCATCTTACAAGTTCATAGCTCACTAATATCGCTGTGCTCTGTCAAGACGCGTAAAATGTATCTTTTCTACTGTTCAAGTGCAAGCCGTGTCCTTGTCGAAGTATTTCCCCGAAGCGGACGCATTAGTTTTTCTCTCGCATCCAGCGAAACACAACTATTCCCTCGATTCAATCTGTTAGAATCTGTGCAATTAAAAAGCGATTACGACGCTCTGGCTCTGAATAGAGTCCGGCACCGCGGTCGGAGGATTCCAGCGACATTGCCGACTACGAATGTAAAACTCCGAACAATGCGAACAAAGTTAATAATTTCATTCATTTCGGAACGAATAAATTGACTGTCGATGCTAATACCAAGTCTGAAAATAGGAAACCGAAATTTGCCGATATGTGCCGTTAACTAGCAATGTAGTTACCGTCGAACCGCGTCGTTGACGCCATTTTCTTGTTTCCACATCCGGTAAAGATTTCCAACACTCGTCGAAATAAAATCCGGTTGCGACATTCGTTTTTATCGAAAACGTATTTCTTCTTCTACACTTTTTTCTATCAATTCATAATAATGCTCAGGGTTGTACAAGTAATTTGCCATTTTTTATTTTCATTTCTATCAACCCAAAATCATTCATTTCTTTAAATTTTTTACTTAGACCACTTTAATAATTAACGCTAAATAAAATTCATATAATGCTTGAAATTACAACCACTATCTAATGGTTCATTTTTGACGATATCGTAAAAATTACATTGAATGAATTTAGTTTAAAATAATGTGGTGTGAAGTAACTGATAAACTCATTTTTTTTTTAATTTTGACTTAGACCACTTTCATAATTATGGGCACAAATATCTTTGATCGCAGCAGTCGTCGTGTTAATTTTATTAGAATCAAGAGAAAAAGTAGCGTACCCGCAAGACACGGTTTCAGGGATATAGTAAGAAATATTAACGAAAAGTGTAAATTTGATGAAACGAATGAAAGAATGTGGATTCACAAAGATGAAATGTTCGTTGCAATGTAGGAGTCCTAAGAAATGGAAGCTAGATAACAATAAATTTCTTCTCTCGGTAATTTTAACAAGCCGAGAATAATGTAAGATTATAGTTTAAGTTCGTCATTTTGTTTATCGTTTATCTAGTATTGTATAAATGCATGAAATCCGCAAGTCTAGTCACGAGAGTAAATAAAGTGGAACATCGTCCAGACACTTACGACGCGTTCTTAATGCAATTTTAATGTATGTATCTGATTGTACGCGTTTTGAAGAACGATCATAAAACATGTCGTCGTATAGAAAATTATACATGTTTTCGAGTACCCGCAAGTAACGATTAAATAGGAATAGTTACGTAAAGTTCCGACAAAAGAATGGAAAATTAAAAACAGGACATTGGAGTCGCGTGGAATTCGAAAAGTCATTCTAGCTACATTTTATTTCGTATCACGCTTCTTATTTTTGAAGAGATTAAACATGTGGCTTATCGCAAAAACACCGATGTCGTAACAACCGATTACTTGCCACTCTGATTTTTTCATTTTCATACGTTGTAAGCGCCGACTCGAATCGCTTTTATGCAATCGTGTAATTCGTAATGCGTTCACGACTATCCGCTACTGGTCGTCCATCGCATGAACAAAAGTATGATAGTAATCGAAACATGTTTAAAAACGAATTCTTTCACAGAATCTTGTAGATTGGTCCCTTAAAAAAGCTGTAAGACGTGTCCAAATTGACATTTTAAACAGTACTGTCCACAAATAAACATTTTAAACAGAACTTACAGAATTGGAAATTGTATATGGAACTATTTGTATAGAATTATAAATTTGTCTGTTCGAATGTAAGTTTTGAACAGGTCTATTCAAATAGTCAATTTGAAGCCAATCGTCTGACGCGATCATTAATCGTTTCCATTAGAACAAACAGTGTGCTATGTTTAACCCTTTGCACTTCAAACAATTTCAATTGCAAAATCGAAACATTTTCTTTACCTAGAATAGTTACAGTCTGCATGGTTCATCTTGTTTCCTGCATACAAAATTTATTACTATTATTCGCACGTACAACGCTTCAATTTTCATCAATTTCTTAAATGCAAATATGATAGTGTAATAGTTGTTTCAAATAATAGTATTGCAATTTTTAGTGTCTCCTCAGAGGAGCAATTGGACTGCCAAGAGTTAATTTGTCACCGAATCGATCGAGAACAATCGAACGTTTCAACCACACGGAGAAATTCATGCATGTTGCGAAACGTTTTCTGCACTTCCGGTGCAATTTGTCGCCTCGTACGCACACCGGCTTACCGTCCACGGCTTTCGGGGACTGCACGACGGAACAGATTAAGAAAATTACGTTTAATGGCGCGAAAACGTTAAACGACATTCAAGTTGCTTGGCTTCGCTAATGTAATTTACAAGTCGGTAAGTTCTTTACGGAATTTGCGAACTACTCCAGCAAATGCACGTGGAATACCAAAACAGTTGGCAACTCCATCTACGGGGGCGAAATGTTTCATCCGGCCGGATGCGAGGGGGTCTTTGAAAAATTGCATAATCGAAAGACGCGGTTACCGGAAGACAATAAATCGTTGCGATATCGAAAACACGTGTACAGAGAGTGCTGCTGGATGTGTTACTGAACTTTGCACGTTCATGCAACGGACGAGCAGTTACCTTTTTTATCGTATTCGAATTACCGGCATGTCGGAGGTCGTTTTAAAAAATTTGAGAGATTCTTCCTGTGAATTTGGACATTGCTTTCTTAGATGCGCGCAATGATTGAAATTCAAACGAAATGGTTGAAGGATTCAGATATTTGTCAAAGGTTGTTCTAAAAATTGAGTTTGCATGCTCGATCGTGATCGCATCGACGTTACTTCATCAAGTCTTTCTCAAACCATCGAGGAATAACCAAATCTCACTATGTTAAACGGATTTCGATCACAATGAATGGAAAAGTTATATTTAATAAGGAATTTCTTAATTGAAGATTTCTATTGATCCTCCGATTCGACAATTTGCTAGGCCATAGGTAAACAAACAATTTTCTAAAATTGCAATCTACCAGGACCACACAAAAATGACTAAGGGTTTGTTTCATCAAAGAACTTTAGGTACTTGAATATTTTTGCGAGTCGTTCGACATGAAATTGACACAACTAACTATTTTAAATCGAATTAAATTAATTTTCTGGAGAAGTTAAAAGGATTAGTCTATTCGTCTATCGAATGATGTGTACCATAAAGTTTAAAAAAATGCCAATCGGTAGGGGTAGTATAGAAACGACTAAGGGTTGATTTTTACAAGGAACTTTAGGTACGTGAATCATGCTGTACATGACATTGACACAACCACATATTTTAAAATCGAATTAAATTAATTTTCTGCAGACCTTGAAAAATTCTGAAATACTCGCCGGGTCGATAAAGTGTTAAATAAGACTAAGGGAATTTTCAGTGTCGCCTTGGAGGCGCCATTGGAGCCGGTTAAATCTAGGATAAGAAGGCAAGGCTCGTCCTTCGCTCTGAAATCAGAGCCTGGATGATCTTGCGGGACAGAAGGAAGACTCTATAAAGTCATGAGTTTGTTCGGCTGTCCTGATTCAGGAGACAGGCGAATGCTGCCAGGAGATAAGGGATATCCTAGAATGATATCGAAACGAAGCAGCGAGACGAATCTGCGATCCTGATCCGATCCTGATCTTGTTGACCGATCGACGACGCAGATTTTGCCTGTCTTGCTTGACCAGACGACGAGTTGTTGACGGACGACGTTGAAGCGATCAGGCTTTCTCGCCAACCCCGTTTCAACAACCCGGTTGTACAACGTACAACAACCCGGGTGAGATTATGGTTGTGCAACAACGCCGCACGATTACTCGCAGATTTTCGCGGTTAGGCGACACAGGCATGTACCAACGCAAATACGAAACTTATGAACTTCGATGAACATATGCTGGTAATCTAATGTGACATAATCGATTTCATAAAACCGTCAGATTATATTGGCTCGATGCATCCGAGGGCAACGTGATTGATAAAGCATTCAACACTCGGTTCGATTAAGTTGTTAATCTGTCGACCACTTGAAAAGTGTAATTAATAATTAACGTATCGAACTGTTGACATATAGCGACAGATAAAATGCTACGTCGTGTACTTGAGTTTCTTTTAAACGATGCACGATGCATCGTAATCTTCTCCGATATCCATCATTTTGATGGTTGATATGCTGCCATCTTAAGGATAGCGTCGCTATACCGTCGGTAAAGAAGTCAAAAACTAAAAGAATTGTTAGACGGTTCAATATTTAATATTAAAGCCTACTCGTGTTATCCCATTCTTATAATATATAATATAATATAATATTAATTTTATAATATTATAAAATTAATTTTAAAATATATTATGATATATAATATAATATTAATTTTATAATATTATAAAATTAATTTTAAAATATATTATAACATATAATATAATATAATATTAATTTTATAATATAAAATTAATTTTAAAATATATTATAATATATAATATAATATTAATATTATAATATAATATAATATATATAATTGTATATAAAATAATATACACAATTCTTCTATTATTTATCCAACGGAATGAAACAAATTAGAAATGAAAAGCAACATATTCCTTTCTTCGCGTTTCCATTCGTTCCAATTTTCTACTAAAAATTCACGTTATTCAACCATTGATTCGAACTTCACTCTGTTCCCTTTTTATGCTAACGAAATAAGAGAGCGCTCGTTTCTCTTAAAAATTTGAAACGTCAACTCGGTGCAACTTACAGCGCGGTCACGCTCAATTCATCATCACGGCGTCATCGAAAATGGCGCGTCAAGGCTTTCGGAATGAGACGCGAAACGAACCGAATCAGCGTTATTCGAAGATCGATGTCACAATCTTTCCTCGTAAAAGTATAAAACTAGTACCGTAAAAAAGGGACACCTTTCCTCGACAAACTACGGTCAAAACGTGCATTCTCAAAAATGTCAAGGTCGAACTGATTCACGGTCAAGCAAAATGATCAGCGAGCCGGTCAATTAGCGCGCGAAACACGCAACTCGAATCGAAAAGAGAATTTAAATTTAAAAGAAAAACAAAGGCATGATCGGACTTAAAAAAATGCAAGTAACGAGTTACATACAATGTAACAGTTAAATACTATAATAAATATGAAATCGGACTCGAAAGAAAAATTTGCAAATCATGGAAGCACGGCGTCAAAGTTGCATGTCATTATAGAGTTTCGAAATGCTGTAAAAAGAAAAAAGAACGAAGATTGCGTGAACTTTTGTAATTTCCACGCAGATCAACAAAATATATTACCGATAGGAGCTGGGGAAGAGATTAATGACATTCGTGATCAGGCTATTCTCAATTAGGTCAGATCGAATGTGACGCGAATCGCGGGCTACGCCATCTTAGCAACAATAAGATAAGTAGTAATTTATATACACAATAGCGACACGAGAGCATACGAGAAATTACCAGTCACTGTTTCCCTCGATTATGTTGCACAACGTCCGAAGGAGTTTCCATTGACATTGTATGTCTAGATACTAGAGATCATTTTTCTTTCTTTGATTCATGCTCGCCGATTACATTCTACTTCTCGGCCTCTTATCAACCCACTTACGATTACACGAAAGTTACTACGTAAGAACAGTTCTCGAATGTCATGCCGAGAAACGAAAATATCGATAGCTGTAGAAACTGCTTTCAACTATTTTTGGAGAAATCTCCGCCGCGATTATCGTACTTGTAAACACTTTTAAAACTATTTTCGATGAATTGCGCGAAACTGTCGATGGAATCTTTTCGCCGCGCTTTCGATGAAATAAACGGCGAGTCATTTGTAAACGAGAACGATAGCATCGATAGCACCGTGAATTAACGAGAGATAGAGCATACTCTATGATTATGGGACATTTGTATTTCACCGAATGATGAAATATGAGATGATGTGTTTCGAAGGGACTCGACAACGTTCGAACGTTCCGCGCACGCAGCGGCCATTTTCCAATCGTTCCCCTTTCTGTTTCCAATTAAAACTGTTTCATCGGCTGCCGGGGATCGGCTCATGTTCATTTCAGTCCGCTTTTGTCTCGATCCGAAGTTTACTGTACTCCGTCATTTTAACTAATTCGAACTTCATTCCGCGAGGACAAGAAACTCATCTCGACGAGAAACAGCGAATTCGACTGACTTACTTCGCACAATGGACGCATTTTTGCCGGCACTTTACACGCAATTATACGGATTCCTGCAGTTTATCCTTCTTTCCGATGGAGAAACTGCGGGAACTTTTTTTTTTGATATTCCGACGAATGCGCGCATAGTTAACCCATTCCAACGTCTCCTATAAGGAGACATTAAATATTGCCATTCTATGTGGCATAATATACCAGAATATATATGAATATACTAGAATGTACCAGAATATACACGAATATTCTGGAATATACTAGAATATACATAAATATTCTGGAATATATCAGAATATACACGAATATTTTGGAATGTACCAGAATATACACGAATATACACGAATGTTCTGGAATGTACTAGAATATACACGAATATATTTGAATGTACTAGAATATACACGAATATACACAAATATTCTGGAATATACACAAACATTCTGGAATATACCTGAATATACACGAATATACACGAATATTCTGGAATGTACCAGAATATACAAGAATATCCATAAATATTCTGGAATATACCAGAATATACACGACTATACAGGAATATACACAAATATTCTGGAATGTACCAGAATATACACGAATATTTTGGAATGTACCAGAATATACACGAATATACGCGAATATTCTGGAATATACTAGAATATACATAAATATTTTGGAATGTACTAGAATATACACGAATATTCTGGAATATACTAGAATATACATAAATATTCTGGAATGTACCAGAATATACACGAATATTTTGGAATGTACCAGAATATACACGAATATACACGAATGTTCTGGAATGTACTAGAATATACACGAATATATTGGAATGTACTAGAATATACACGAATATACACAAATATTCTGGAATATACCTGAATATGCACGAATATTCTGGAATGTACCAGAATATACACGAATATACATAAATATTCTGGAATATATCAGAATATACCTGAATATGCACGAATATACACGAATATTCTGGAATGTACCAGAATATATCAGAATATACATAAATATTCTGGAATATACCAGAATATACCTGAATATGCACGAATATACACGAATATTCTGGAATGTACCTGAATATGCACGAATATACACGAATATTCTGGAATGTACTTGAATATGCATGAATATTCTGGAATGTACCAGAATATACATAAATATTCTGGAATGTTCGAGAATATGCTAGAATTCACTAGAATGTACTAGAATATACAAAAATATATCAGAACATACAAGAATATACTAGAATGAACAAAACTATAGTATGCTATACTATAATATACCAGAACATATCAGAATATATTAGAATGAACAAAGCTATACCTGGATATACCATAATATACCAGAATATACATGAGTATACTAGAACGTACCAAAATATACTACAATATACACAAATATTCTCGAATGTTCCCAAATATACTAGAATTGACTATAATGTACTAGAATATACAAAAATACACCAGAATATACTAGAATGTACCAGAATATGCCATAATAGGGTTAGTGGCCTGCCATAATTAACCCTTTCGCTACGGGCGACTTCTTCGTCGCGACACTCTCCCTAAACGAACTGCTGCGCTGAAACTGTGCATATTGCTCGAGAATGATTGCCAGCGACCGCGTTTACGCCTCGCTGCAACTCGCGTTGTTTTGACGATGTTTATTGAAAAAATGAATCTTCCTGTTAACCCTTCCGATACGAGCGGTCCGTCCACCGCGACATTCTCGCTGTACGAAGCGAAATGCTGCGAAAATGCACACATAAAGCGTGGTCGGTCCTTTTTTCTACGAAAACTTTTCTACCAGATATATCCGGCGCTCGTACCGAAAGGGTTAAAGATTCGTAATTTTCTAAACACGTGTCAACGATTGCGTCCCATCGAGTGTCTGCACAACTTCAAGCCGTCAGCCCTCGGCGAAGACCCTTGACCGGAAGCGTCTTCAAAGGTTTCAATTCGAAGGTCGAACCTTCCACCTTGCCATAAAATTACCGAAAGCGAAATAACATCATGTTATCTGCCTGCGATTTAGAAAAATAAAAAAAAATAAGCCGACCCTAACAGACTCGTATACAATAAAACTATTCTAGGTGAAATTCTTTTATGTAACAGTTAATTCCTCGGCAAACGTAAAGGAATTATTTCATAATTTTACGGTAATTCAACTTAATTAAGATTTGAAGTTTCCATTTGGCACTGGGTGCAGCGATAATCTTCAAAGCGAAATTCTTTTATGCTCTAAAATAATTATAAGATTCGCTTTCGTGCGATCTCTATTATAAAACCTGCTCGACTAAAGAAATTCATTTAAAAACGTCCCGCAGAAAGATTTTTATAATGTTTAGGATCTGCGAAAAGGAAGAACGAAAAGAAAATTTGTTTGACTCCTTTGGAATATCTGTTAGTAGATTTGGTTGTTTTTAATCAACGCTATTAACTCGTTGATGCTTCATAGAGAAGCAATCACGATTGATCGAATGTAAAACAAATTAATATTAATTTTCAATCATAAAAGGGGTGGCCATGTTTTTTATCAGTGCTCCCAACATCTGCCAGACACCGAAGATTCAATTTTCCTCGGGGCGGGGCTATTATTCAAGACAATCGCCACTGAAAATTCTCTCTCTTATGTCAACATCTCGACATTATCATATTGGTTAAATTGTTTTTGTAATTCGGCTCCTATAGCTTGTGATTCGCCTCCATTCAATTCAGTTCCTTTTTCGCTTGGACATTGCGTGGACGGATTCTCGATAGCAACGCGATGGTTACGAAATGATTGAGGGTTGCTTTTTCGTAATAGTGATTGTCACAGTGAGCCAGTGTAAATGAAATTAGTGCAGAGAATTATATTCAAATTGTACCAAATAAAATTATATTTAACAATCTGGTTGGAGTAGTCTAGTATACGGTGTATAAAGAAACTTTTAAGAAATGGTAATGGGTCGAAACCGTTTTAACACTTTAACTGCTCAACCAACGACGACAAAAATCCCATAAAATCAAAGTAATTTATTCAACGAAGCTACAATTGAAAACTTAAAATGTACAGCACAAAGTGATCCTTCAAGCTTCTTCTATTCTCCAGATCTCAACTAAATTTAGTGCAATGAATAGATTAATGTAAAAATCTATTTTTAAACATGGACAAACAATTCTGTCACCCATATTATGGGTGACATGGCAGTCAAAGTGTTAAAAGGATTTTTCTGAGTTGATTGTTGCTGTGAGTCATTAAATTGACCCAACAAACTGTTTCAAAATCGAATTAAATTAATTGTCTGGAGAAGTTGACAGGATTAGTCTATTCGTCGATCGAATGATCTGTACGATAATGTTTCAAACAGTGCCAGTAGGTAGGGGTAACACAGAAACGACCAAGGGTTGATTTTTACAAAGAATTATATAGACTTGAATGTTGTTGTGAGTCGCTGTATGACGCAACAAACTGTTTCAAAATCGAATTAAACTAATTTTCTGGAGAAGTTAACAGGATTAGTCTATTGGTCTATCGAATAACGTGTAACATAAAGTTTCAAAAAATGCCAACAGGTAGGGGTACCACAGAAACGACTACGGGTTGATTTTTACAAAGAATTTTATGTACTTGAATGTTGCTGTGAGTCCCTGTTCATGAAATTGGCGTGACAAATTGTTTTAAAATCGCAATAAACTGAATATTTAGAGAAGTTAAAACGATTAGTCTAATAGTCTATTAAATGATGTGTATAATAAAGTTTAAAAAAAATGCCAATTATGCCAATTGTGTCGAGGCCATACAAAAATGTCTAAGGGTTGGTTTCTACGAGGAACATTACGTAGTTGAATGATGCTGTACATGAAATTGACACAACAAACTATTTTAAAATTTAATTAAACTAAACATTTGGAGAAGTTGAACGAATTAGTCTATTCGTCTATCGAATAACGTGTAAAATAAAGTTTCAAAAAATGCCATTCGGTAGGGGTAGCACAGAAACGATTGGGGGTTGATTTCGACAAGGAATTTTGTACACTTAAATGTTGCTGTGAGTTGTTGTACACGAAATTGACGCAACAAACTGTTTTAAAATCACAATAAACTAAACATTTGGAGAAATTGAACGAATTAGTCTATTTGTCTATCGAATAACGTGTAAAATAAAGTTTCAAAAAATGCCATTCGGTAGGGGTAGCACAGAAACGACTGGGGGTTGATTTTGACAATGAATTTTGTACACTTAAATGTTGCTGTGAGTCGTTGTACATGAAATTGACGCAACAAACTGTTTTAAAATCACAATAAACTAAACATTTGGAGAAGTTGAACGAATTAGTCTATTCGTCTATCGAATAACGTGTAAAATAAAGTTTCAAAAAATACCAATGGGTAGAGGCCACACAGAAACAACCAAGAGTAGATTTCTACAAGGAACATTACGTACTTTAAGGATGCTGTACAAGAATTTGGCACAAGAAACTGTTCAAACTCGAAATAAACGAAACATTTGTAGAAGTCGAACGGATTAGTCTATTCGTCTATCGAATGGCGGGTAAGATATACGTCTAAAAAATTATCAATCCGTCGGGGCCACATAGAAATTACCAAAGGTTGCTTTCTGCAACAATTTTAACTCTGCTAATTAATACCGAAACTCTCCGTACACAAATTCGACGCCAGAAACTGTTCTAAAATCGCACTGAACGAAATTCGGGAAGCCACCAGAATTACACTACATTGTACCACGTGTAAACAAATTAGAAAATAATGGCACTTGGTTGTAATCCCGGTGGAATGACCGGGGCAGTCTTTGGTGTGCAGTTTCGCTTACACGGGAACATATTCAAACTGCGAATATCCGATTTTGATGAAACTTATGGGAGCTTATAGTTCTTTGAAAACTATTTCACACGTGTTTTATGTTTATCGACAACCATCCACTTTGATAGGGTGAAAACAGCCCTGAAATTTGAGGGTGTTAAAACCATATTTTTTGAGATCAGAAACCAGAGGTCAACAGAATTTGTCTAATCGCGCAAGAAATTTAAATTTAAATTTAATCTTAATCAAGAAAATTTTCACAAAAGTTTTCTGTTTAAACGCTACATTAAAAATTTGACTTTTTCCGTTTCATCTGAACCATCTGAACATCCGAATACGTCCCCTTAGCGTATCATCAGTGCCGAGTGATGATCAGTGAGAATCCATTTTTCACGGATGCACGAGAAATCGTTCATTTCGGGACCATCCTTGAAAATGAAACGAACACGACAGAGGTTAACAACACAAGACCGTTCTAAAATCGCACCGAACGAATCTTTTCACTAAGTAACATTGTACGATACGTAAACGAATTTCAAAACAAGTGGCTATTGATTCTAATCACGGAGGAACGACCGAGATTGTCTTTGGTACACAATTTTGCGTGACGCGTTATCGTCGCCGCGAGCGACTTCGAATGGAACGAACAGAACAGAGTTTAACCCTTTGCAATCCTTACCTCCACCAAGACTGCATCATAAGGAGGATCATTCGGCGGGTTTTTCACGAGCTTCTGTATCCTGGGGTCGCTCAAGGAACGGCAGACCTCGACTCCTGCGAGCGTGGCGACCGCGTGGCTCGCCGATGAGGACAGCATTTGTCTCATATCGTCGAAGGTCATGTTGTTCATGAACTTCCTGGGTTCGGGTAGCACAACTACATCATTGTAGTTCTTGTACGGTTTCTTCAAGGGGAACGTGCTGACGACGTCCACCTGGTGTCCTTTTCTCGCGAGAGCTTTCATCAGATGCTCGAACATCATGAAGTGACTCTTCCCGTTGAAAGGGAACAGGCCGAGGATCCTGTAGCCTTGGCAGCTGGACACGATTGTCCATAGACAAATCAACGTCAGCAGCCTCATCTTCGTTTCACACCTTTCTCTCTTTCTCGCTGCTACTCTGTTTGCCACTAGCCTAGTCCACGTTGCTCCCAGGGCACATCGGTTGGAAAAGATCCTATCGGCTGTCGAAGAAGAACTGATCTGGTTGATGGGGGGATTGCTTACTCTCTTCGGCTGCAACTCCTCGGTGTACAATCAGCTGGTCATGATAAACGAGGAAAAGGGAGGAGAGCACGAGGAGTCGCCACTTCTCCGTGCGGTTAGGTGGATTCCATCGACGTCACAATAGTTACCACGATTTCACGGAAGTCAGATAGGACAGCGTTAGCTTCTAGTCACGCTGCTACACTGAGCTTGCGTCGTGCTGACACTGTCGCAGATAAATTTGACCTTCTAATGCTCGGCTCTGGGTTAGATAATAGTTGGCAGCATGATATCGAATCGAAACGGTTAAACGAATCTCTGTTCTCTGTGTCGAACGATCCCGATCTTGTTGACTGATCGACGATATTCCGTCTATCGGTCTGACCGGCTTGCTTGACCAGACAGACGACGAGTTCTTGGACAGACGACGGAGTTCTTGGACAGACGACGTGGAAGTGATGAGCGCTTTCTCGCCCGCTCCGTTTCAACGGCCCGGTTGTACTATCGGGGCGCTTCGCCGAGATCATCGGTGTGGATCAACGTCGTACGATTACTCGCAGATTTTCACGATTACGTCACACACATACGCAAACACACACACACACACACACACGTCTAAGCAGAATCGTGACGTTTAAGCAACCGGACAAGTATGCTACTGCGGATTTGTAAATACTGTTTACGTTAGCACATGTCCAACGGGACTGGAGCGCGAGTGCGGACCACGATCTGTAAACAATCGCAACCGCTGCGAGGATAAGGTCGACGAATTCGAGTTGCCGATGGGGAATCGTTTCTGCGGGGTTTGCCAGATATATCGTGTTGGGAGATACGGGAGAGTTATGCGAATCCTCGATTGATTCTATTTAATCCCTTGACTACTGCAGACTTTGATACGCATCGGCCGTATCATACGGCAGAAATTGAGTTACCATGTGCGCCGGGATCGGCGAACTTTTCGGTGGGGTTGCATTTTTGTGAAAACATATTTCGGTATGTCAAAAAACTGAATTTCACTACGTTAAAACGAATTATTTATTTCTTTGGACCGAGTGAGTATAAATATTAGGAATTTCATATTAACGTAAAGTATTTCACGAGATATTTTCACAAGCCAAACTATGTCGAGCGCCTATAGGCGCTTTCAGTAGCCAAGGGGTTAATGCTAATCCTACCACCATTGATACAACGATCATTTCGAACCTGCGAGTTTGACGGTTTTAGTGAAATTAGTGTGGCAGCTGAAACTCTTGCGCTCACCGACAGAGGGACGGTAGGACGAGACTTTCTCGCTAGTAACTGATTTAAAAAATATATATATGTATATATATCTTAGATTATGGTCTTAATCGTCTTCCGGTATCCCAGTGTCTAAAGCAAGGTGTGCTAGGTAGCCTTATTGATGAGTCTTCCTTTTCTCTCTCTCTTTCTTTCTCTCCACAACATTTATAGCCAGTTCATTAGAGAAGCCTTTTTAATATGTAAATTCGCCCGGCTTCGTACCGACCAGAAACTCATAAAACACCCATAAAACCCGATGTACACCCGATGACACCTTTTCAAACCTATTGTTCCGCGTTAGGTGACGGAACATTTCAATTACAACCGCTTCCGACTCTGCGGGCTTACTTCTAGTAACGACTCGATCTTTTTCATTGACACTCCGACTATTTGATATTTCCTCTACTATTTCCGACACATCCTATAACCAATCGCAAGCATTCTCACAAAGACTTTCTTTTTCAACACTAGAACTACCAAACCAGTGGTAGTAAATTGTTTTTACTAGTAATTTTCCAATGTATTGGGTTGTTCGGAAAGTAATTTCGTTTTTTCCCGACAGAGGATTTACTTGTATTTTTTTGCACCCAACTTCACACTTAAGCCGCACAATCATTATATGTTTTGAGAGCTGATATAGCAAGGCTTGTGTGTGAAAAAGTCCAATTGATTGTACGCAATAGCTTTTGGTTGGCGCCCTTTTAAATATGGAGACCAATAAGCAGCATTTTCGTCATATTTTACATTTTTACTATAGAAAAGGTAAAAATGCTGTTCAAGCCAGAAAGAAATTAACCGTTGTGTATGGAGAAGATGCGTTGACAGTACGCCAGTGCCAGAACTGGTTTGCAAAATTTCGATCCGGCAATTTTGATGTCGAAGATGCACCACGTTTTGAAAGGCCGGTTGAAACTGATAAAGACACGATAACGGCATTAGTTGATGCAAACCGGCGAATAACAACACGTGAGATCGGTGAGAGGTTAAATTTATCAAATTCAACTGTTTATGACCACTTGAAAGGCCTGGGTTTAACCTCGAAGCTCGATATATGGGTTCCCCGTGTTCTCACAGAGAGAAATTTGTGTCGTCGCGTTGACGTCTGTGATTCGCTTCTCAAACGTCACGAAAATTATCCATTTTTGAAGCGCATCATTACTGGGGACGAAAAATGGGTTGTATATAACAATGTCAAACGCAAGAGATCGTGGAGCAAAAAAGATGAACCGGCTCAAAGCATTTCCAAAGCCAATATCCATCAAAAAAGGTGATGCTGTCTGTTTGGTGGGATTTTAAAGGAATCGTTTTTTGAGATTTTACCGGATAACACAACAATTAATTCGGAAGTCTACTGTCATCAGCTGGACAAACTGAATGATGCACTTTAACAGAAAAGGCCAAAATTAATCAACAGAAAAGGTGTACTGTTCCATCAAGATAATGCGAGACCTCATACAAGTTTGGTCACTGCCAAAAGCTTTTACAGCTTGAATGGGATACAATGCCACACCCACCATATTATTTGTTCCGGTCAGTGCAAAATTTTTTAGACGGTAAAACCTTCGCTTCAAATGAGGAGGTGAAAAACCACCTCGATCAGTTTTTTGCCAGCAAAGACCAAAAATTTTATGAGCGTGGAATCACGCTACTACCAGAAAGATGGCAAAAGGTATTGGACCAGAATGGCCAATATGTAATTTAATAAAATATTTGTTCATTATACGAAAATTGTCTATCATTTTCACAAAAAAAACGAAATTACTTTCCGAACAACCCAATACTTCTTTAATGAACCATATGTTCCAATAAAAATTGAATGAAGCTTTAATAGATGCAATTTCGTTATTATTACAAAGCAATGTGTATCGTTCGATTTATTGTTCGGTAGTTCTACTTTCAACTCTCAGCAGTGGAGTAACGACTCCGAGGCGCCACGAAAAATCGCCGCACGATTATTTAAAAGAATTTTAACAAAGCGATCTTTATATCTAAGAAATTGATAAAATTGATAATCCTGATCTTTAGAATCAAGAAACTCTAATACGGAATTTTTCATACCGTTTAGCCCGTAAAAACTGTTCTAAACGTTTAACCCTTAACGCTCCAATGGCTCACCCGAGAAGACACTAAAAATTGCCATACTATTATTCGAAACAGCTTTTGTATCACTATATTTCCGTTTAAAAAATCGGTAAAAATTCAAGTGTTGCACGTACGAGTTATAGTGACAAACTTTTTCTGCACGAAAAGGAATATATACAATGGAAACAGTCATTTTGACCATTCGTCATAAATTTTGAATTTTAACATTATTGCTTTATTAAAAATAAATTACTTTGCTTTTCTGGAATTTTTGACGCTGTCAGTTCGGCAGTTAAAGTGTTCAAGGTGAATAAAATGTGACGCGAAAAGTTAAGCAAAATGGCTCCGCACTCAACGCGTTAATCGAGCCGTGCATCGTCATAAGAATTGCACAAAGGACAAAAGAGAAATAAGGTTGTCTTTGGCATGCAATGTTCGTGGCCCACCCTTACCGTGAGTCCATTGTACGAGAAATAAACGCAGCAGTGGTTGAAAGAGACTCTTGGAATCTTACCTCCACCAAAGCCACGTCGTACGGAGGGTCCTTCGGCGGGTTCTTCAGGAACTCCTGTATCCTAGGATCGCCCAAGGACTCGCAGAGGTCGTTTCCCGCTAAGGTAGCAATGTCGTGGCTGACAGTAGAAGTAGACAGCTGCACGTTCATTTCGTGGAAGGTCAAGTTGTTGGTATAATCTTTCGGCGAGTTTAACGTAATTGCGTCGTTATAGTTCGGATACGATTTCTTCAAGGGGAACGTGCTGATCACGTCCACCTGGTGTCCTTTCCTCGCGAGAGCCTTCATCAGATTCTCTTGCATCATGAAGTGACTTTTCACGCTCAAAGGGAACACGCCGAGGATCCTGTAGCCTTGGCAGCTGGACACGATCGTCCATAGACAGAGCAACGTAAGCAGCCTCATCTTCCAGTTTCATCTAACCACGATCTGTGCCGCTCGGTTTCAGTCTAAACCACGTTGGGTCCGCAACTCGCGGATCGGATGATGTGTCGGTCGGCTGTCGGTGACGAAACTGTTTAGCTCGAGGGGTGATAATACGTACCACACTCCGTAATCAGCTGATCGTGATAAACTGGCGCCGGGGTAATAGGCGGAACGCGAAGATTCGCCGCTTCTACGCAGTGTGACAATCTATTTGCGTCGGGGCACGGTTGTGCGAAGAGAACCCAGCTCCTATTACTTTGTGATAACTAAAAATTGCTCGAGAAAGCATTTTCGTAGTTCCCGTTCGGGTTACAGAGGACGCCATAGGTCCAAAGAATTCTATATATATATTGTTGTGACGCACTCGAAGACACGAAAACCAGACTACCCTGCAATAGATTACGATAATCCATCATTGACCGTTTCCCACTCCTTTAGGTATACTCGTTCAGGCACGCGTCTTCAATCGCACTCCTTCCACCATTTCTACAACCAATTAAACATCGCAACATTCCTCCGCCTCAAACTATCCTCAACCAATCGCGACAAAACCGAGGTGACGACCGGCAGAACGCAACAAGACTCGTCAGACAATCTAGAAATCGCGAAGAAGACAATTTAGAAATCGCGAAGAAGACTAACAAGAAATCGCAAACAGATGATTGCAGACCACCGCGAACAGAACGGAACTCGAAACATAGAAATCGCGAACTACTATAATCGTGTAGTTGTTACACGACCCAAGGTGCTCAGCGACATTACTAGTACGCTGAAAAGAAGGTATCACGGAACTGACACTTTCGCACACAACATTACATATATACAGTTGCACACGAAAGTATTCGGACACTCTTCAAACCTAAATAACTTTTTTAAGATTGGACCAAACGTCTTGACTTTTCTTAAGCAATTAGTTGCATTGATTTAATAAATGATATACGAAATAAATTTTGTAAATATTGGAATTGATGTGAATTACATGACCAATAAAAAAGGAACTTTAAAATATTTTTTATTTGAGCCACGCACAACAAATTTTAAAGACGCATCTGGTAGATCTATGATAGCTATACGCATACAGAAACATTCATTAAAATCGATCGACGTACACACGAGCTACGTGCCATCGGAAATGGTGAAAATTTTTCATGATTCTTGATCAGTTTCTGCTTAAACTACAGAAATTCTTACATCTTTCTACGCGTGCCATTTTTTCCCCGCGTCAATCGATTTCGGTGAGATTTTCAGCATGTGTATAACTAACACAGTTCTGAAAAACGCATATATTTTAAATTTTCATTACGAGTTGAAATAAAAATGTTTTAAAACATGTCTTTTCTACTTTCCCACGTAATTTCTAGCAATTAGAATTATTTCAAAATTATTTTTGCATATCATTTAGTAAATCAATGCTGTTAGTTGCTCCAGAAAAGTCAAGACGTTTGGTTCAATTTTGAAAAAGTTATTTAGGTTTGAATAGTGTCCGAATACTTTCGTGCGCTACTGTATGTATCTTTCGTATATGACGAAGTTGTTATATTGTTATGGCATTCTTTTGTGCAACTCATATTTTAGAAGTTGTAACGTTGCACACGTTGCGTGGACCACCCTGTATAAATAGAATGTTATGGCGGTTGTTCGTATGGAAACGCCATAACGAAGAATTACTTCATGGTGAACAACCCCTACGAAAATAATAGAAGATAGGAGTTGTCACGAATCTGTTGTCCCGATAGAGAGAGTAATTGAAGTTTGCCTGACGAACACATTAGGCAGCGAATTCAATAAAATCAATCGAAACTGTATTTTACTGTAAATAGTTACTAATTTGTGAATAAGTAGTTAGGTTTTACGTATACATATATGAAGCATATATGTGAAGCACTTAAAACCAGTTACTTGAATAGCTTGGCTGCTATTGGAGATAGGAAGAAATGCATCAGGCCAAAATTATTTGGTTATCGAGGGGATGATCATCCGATGTTACTAGCTTTTTGATAGAGGGAGGCGACAAGGAGATGCGGAGATCATCTCTGGTTTTTTTTTCTAATAAAACGCATAATAGCAGAAGCATAATTAAGGCAGACATTGGATCTCTCGGTAGCTTCTGCAATTGTAAAAGAAAGAATTAGAAACAAGTTGTTTCGACCCATTCGGCAAATCTAGTTTCGACATTTATTATATTTGTCGGTGGATTTGTTCGTTTTTATTCGATGCTAGTGGCTCGTTCGATGGATGGCTAGTAGATTCTATTTTATGGTGTCTAGGCCAGTAGGACAAGTTAATATTCTCCTTCGACTATAAAAGGTACGGCCAAAGTTTTTCGTTCAACTCTTCCAACATCTGTCAGATATCTGCAGGATTCGAGTTTCCTCGAGGCGAGGTAATTATTCAAGGCAATCCCCATTGAAAATTCTCTCTTAAATCAACACCTTCACGTTACCATATTGGTTAAATTGTTTTAGTAATTTCGCTCTTACAGCAGTTTGATTCGTCTCCGATCGATTTAGGTTTCTTTTTGATAGTTAGGTCTTGCGTTTGGGAACATTTATGATTTCATAACAGATGTGGTTAGATTCCTTCAAACGATTCTGCCTCGTTAGATAAATCTTATCGTTAGATCTTATGGTTTCCTTCTTTGACGCTTTAATTGCTGATACCAATCGCATACAAGTGGTACAATCGTTTTACCAAACTCTAAAACTAATATTTCATACAATCCATTAGGTAAATTCAATTGTTATTATCTACTTATCGAAGAGTACCAAAGCAATCCCTTCAATAACTTTATCTTTCCTATCCGAGTAGTATTATATAAATTGTTCTGATTTTATGAAACTTTTGCAGTCATCGATGTACTAGCTAAATTCACTCAAAAATAGAGACGTTTTTAGAGTACCTTTCAAATTTTTTCGAATACAAACTATTTTACTAACAGTGTGCATCGACGTTGATGATAATACAGATTTTAAAAAAAATCTTTCAATGTCTGTTAACTATAAAACATTTTACAAACGATGTTCATCGACGTTGCTGATAATAGGGATTTTTAAAATGCCTTTCAAAGTTTGTCAAATACAAAATATTTTACTAATAACGTGCATCGACGTTGTTGATAACACAGATTTTAAAAAATCTTTCAGAGTCGGTCAAATATAAAATATTTTATCAACGATGCTCGTTGAGATTGCTAATTAGAGAGATTTAAAAACGATCTTTCAATGTTTATCACATGTAAAACATTTTACTAACAATCATCGTCAACGTTGATGATAATAAAGATTATACACGATCTATCGAAGTTTATCGCATATTAAACATTTTATTAACGATATTCATCTACGATGATAATAATAGGGACTTATTAACGATCTTACCAAATTTATTGTATATATAACATTTTATCAATGATGTTCATCGACGTTGCTAATTAGAGAGATTTAAAAATGACCTTTCACATATTTATTACTCATAAAACATTTTACCAACGATGTTTA
>CM052089.1:15492642-15504039 GCA_028453745.1 Agapostemon virescens
TCAAAGTTCGTCGAATACAAAATATTTTGCTAACAATGTGCATCGACGTTAATGATAATCCAGATTTTTAAAAAATCTTTCAAAGTCTGTCAAATAAAAAACGTTAAAAGACGTTGCTAATTACAGAGATTTAAAAACGATCTTTCAAATATTTATTGCACATAAAACATTTTACCAACGATGTTTACCGACGTTATTGATAATAGTTTGTCGAATAGAAAATATTTTACCACCAACATGCATGGACATTGATGATAATCCAGATTTTTAAAAAACCTTTGAAAATCTGTGAAATATAAAACGTTTGATCAACGATGCTCATCGACGTTGCTAATTACAGAAATTTAAAAACGATCTTTCAAAGTTCATCGCATATAAAACATTTTACCAACGACGTTCATCTAAGTTGCTGATAATGGAGACTTACAAACGATCGTTCCCAAGTTTATCACGTATAAAACATGTTACCAACGACGTTCACCTACATTGCTGATAATAGAGACTTATAAACGGTCTTTCCAAGTTTATCGCGTATAAAACATGTTACCAACGACGTCCATCGACGTTGCTGATAATAGAGACTTATGCACTATCTCTCTAAGCTGACTCAATATAAAAAATACATATTTTCAATCAACCTCTTCAAATACTTTCTCAACACATTCAGCGCCGGCGACATGCACGCTATTTAATTAATTATCAGCTCGTTTGCTCGTTTCTGAACAACGAGCAGCTAAAGAAAATATTTAAAACCTACAGTTTCGCAAAATAGTATATTTTCATTTTCTACCGGATTCTATTCAAATGGCAGACTTACAAAACTCGCATAAATGTGTCTGATAAAAGTTTCACCAGTGAGAATTCAGACACATAAATTGTTCCTCTGCATGGAAATTTCTACTAAAAGACAAAAGATATATGTGCGTGTAAGTAAAAATTAATTCAGGAAGAATTCCGTGTCGTCGAGCGCGACGTGCAAAATGGCGGCCATGATGGGTCCGATTCCATTGACGATTATGGTGGTTGCCCGCCAATACCAAAGCCACGGTCCACTCAAATTCCCTGACATAGGGTGCATCGTGACCCAAATGCTTTCTCACTACTTCGGTTTCAAAACGGCAAAACATTTGCTGTTGCTAGAAATTCAAGAGAACGGGTCGACGGTCGATCGATAACAGTGGCCACCATGGTTGCCCGTGAAATTGTCGATATCCTCCGCTCGCATGAATGATGTGAGCGATCGCTATTGGCGCGTTCGCCAGACGACCGAATCCCAAATGGCACATCGCGCCAAAATACTGAAAATGATTAATGACCCATTTGCATATTTCCTTGATACGCTCCGGTACGTATGCGGCGGAGTTTCCGCAATTTTTCGCAGCTCGCTGCAAGAAGCGGTTCGAAAATCTTTCGCAAAATCTGATCTCCTTTGAAGCTTTCGCTGGCAAACTGAGAACCACAAAAATCCCATAAAATCGAAGCAATATATTAAAAGTTAAAAATCTTGAATCAAACGAATATTAAAATTTAAAATTGGAGAAAATAGAAAATAGAATATATTCGCGTCAAAATTTATTTAAAAACGTTCAAACATACCGAACCTTTGACATAGCGAAGAATATCCTTTTCCATTCTTATTTTTACAAATTAATAAGTTAATTTAAAATATTTTTAAAAATTAAAAAAGTATTTAGTAAGAATTTAATAATATCGTTTCACCGTTCAGACTCACGGACGAATAAATTTTTATTTAACTTCTGCCCGGTGCAATTATTTTTCGAAATTCTCAATTTCGCAGGAGAATCTATAATCCGATAATAAACGACGAAACTCGATTCTACACTGAGAACCTATAATTCCCAGTCTCGCGCGCGTGTCGTGTTGCTTCTCGTTAAGATTCGTTCTTAACGGATCACGGCGAATCATTATATCAATTAGGTAATCCTGTGTAACTCGCGCTGAGAAATTTGCCGAAATTCCGATTCGGTATCGCAACGGCGAATCGGTGATTAAATAACGAGTACAATAGCTTCGTGCGAAAGCTGCAGCGGGATTAATGATGTTCAAGGATTTTATGCAGCTGCCTTATTATCGCTTTCAGTTAACGGAAGGGTGAGTAACCTCTTAATTGGACCATGCACGCGGACTTCTTGAATCAACGCCGTAGTTTTGCGTTAACGATCCGTGCACAGTGCGTCGACATGTCGTATTGATATATTTGAATATCAATTTCGAAACATTTTGATGAACAAAATAACGTAGATAACTCTCAACTCTTAGCACTCGGATGCTGACGCTGAGCAGGCAATAAATATTGCCATGTTGTTGTACAAAACGACTGTTCGCATTAACCCTTTGACTGCTAAAGGCGTATATATGTATAATGTTGTTAGGACGTAACAAATAAAGTGGTGCAGTTATTCGTATTTAGAAATAATAATTAATCTTTTCAATTATTAAATGGGATAAACTGTTTCAGTAAATATAATTAAATAATGGTTAAACGAAAATTTCTTTTCGTTCAGCGTCGTCTTCGGAAATGCTTTTAATAATCGCGTTCCGTTTCCTCTAATGTCTGCATACCGCGCATATTTTTCTTAATTTGCATACGCTTTAATGAATTTTCATGAGCGTATCGGTGCAGTTAGGAGCTGGAACATCACATCTCCTAACCGTAAAAGTATGATACTCGGTATACAGTGGCACCGTGTAATATATACCATTATTCAATTCGTAATTCTTAATTAACCGCGCGGGAGCGTTCTTAATACAGATAACGGGGTCATAATTTATGAACAGTCTGAGGGAACGTGACATTTTCTGCAAAACTGACACGGAAAACGTATAAAACATTCACCACGAAAAATTCGAGTTTCCATTCCGAGGTATTCATGTCGCCGTCGCAAAATTATTCTTTGTTCCGTTGAAAAACCTCCAAACCAATATCAGTTTCTTTCATTCGTTCACTTTCCAAAGAAATTTTTATTTTACCTTTACTTATTTTACTAATTACTCGCATTTTTCTTGCGTCTATTCGATTAATTTTTCTCGTATAAACAATGTATCCGTTCACGCGTAAATTGATAAGCAGATTTTAGGCAATTCTATGGTCATCCGGCATTTTACATCGACCTTGAGAAACTATTTGGTTCTGCTCCAACTCAATTCACAAAGATAGATTGCGGTCAATCATAGCACGCGCAGTTCTGGTGTAGAACATCTGTTACAGTATATATTGCATAATGGAAAACACGTTGCGAACTCGGCGTGTGCAAGAGATCGTCAAGCTGATCGTCGTTTATGAGAAAATTGTCAGCAATTGGAAACACTTTGACGCTCTCGTATTTCGCGTTTGTCGATATTACGGGGATAGTTTATGGATCGCGGTAAAGACGGTACTTTGGCGGTAACAATTTTTTCTAAATTTTTTAACCTACGAAAACTTGAAACCTGTTTTAACAGATAACGTTTAAATGTCTGAGAAATAAATAAATCCCCATAGCATTCGATTACTTCGATATCAAAGATTTGCATTAACTCTTTGCCGATATTGTGACGAGTCAGAGTTGCGTCGAAGATTTTAAACAAAACTTAACAAAAGCGACGGGTTTCTTTTTAGACGAAATCGAGTTTCATTCTTTTCTAATCTATATTTATTTTTTATATATTTATATATATTCTATATTTTCTTCTCCCTTCTGTAACATTTTTAGCGAAAAGAACGTTATAGTAACTGTAGTTGCAAAAAAAGTTGTATGACAAGGGGTTAAATGTGGGAGATTTGATATACATATATATATATTTTTTTAAAATTGATTAACCCAAGATCATTTAAACAAGAGAAACAATTTATTATGAACACAATCATAAATGAGAAACTACACAAAAATATTTGTTTGGACTGGACCATGTATATTGGAAGAGTGAAAGAAGTGTGTCTAAGAAATCAATATATTTATATCGTTAAGGAACAATTCGCTTTTCTTTTTATAATTAATTAAAAATATAATCCACAATTTTCCCCACTTTTGCGACATTTATATTTTTCTTTTTAATATTTCATAGGATATTTATGAACTATTCTTTGCCGTATCATTGTTTGCTTTTTGCGTTTGTCGGTGTATATTTAATTTTTACATTACCAGCTTTTACAATGAACAATTTCTTATACGCAATTACCGCGGGATGTGTGAGATTCCGAGTGCAATTAGAGAATGAAGACGACAAGAAAAACGATCAGAATGGCTGCCACCGACACTATCTTGCCGAGGAGAACACTTTTAACTAGATTAATGACTTGCTGGAAGTTCATCGAAGTATAATTGAACGATGAGCAGACCGTATTTAATCATTTTAAAAATGCGTAAACACTTGACGGACCCACGGACGCTGTTAAACTTTTATATCACGGAGCTTATCGTGCACCGTAACGCTTTTACGTAAAGATAATGAACTAGCCACGTGTTTATTAGTTTAAACAAGTAGAGAACAGTGTCTGCCGCGAGGTTTGCGATTTTAAAACGCGTCTCGGGGAAAAAATTTCATTGTAAAAAATGTCGCAGGATGACAGGTTGCTTTTTGCAATTTACTTCGCTTCTTTGCCAAAGCTTCTCCTTATTAAACGAAAGCTTGGTTTTAATACAGCGAGATGTTTAAAGAAATAATATTTATCCGAACGGTACCTGAAAGTTTTATCAATCTTGTACAATTATATAAAGAGAATGTAACTTTTGCAATTAAAAACATTCCGGTTGTATCAAGGAAGTTTCACGTAGTAAAAGATTCCTATTGCTTTTCATCCAAATGGGAAAAATACAACAGTTTTGTGCAGCAGAATTTCGAAATTCTTTGTCGTAGATGTTTTCAGAATATTTTTAAAAGTTTAACTTAACGAGGGTTGTTGCTAATGATTCGCGCATCTCCCTTGGCAGCACGCAGAATAATAATGAAAAATTTTCTTGCACTGCAGTGTCCAAAGGAAAGCTTTGTTGTGTTCGCGCGTAATTAATCACACCACGCTTTAACGAGCTCGATTCACAATTACAGTATAGGCGACATGTAAATTCAATTCTCTTTTCTCTTTGACGCTACGCGTAAACAATCTCGTTCGAGGTTTTACCTTATCGTCTTGGTTGGTCGATTAATCCGTTTAAATCGCTGCATTAAATAAGTAAGCAATTCTAATTCCAAAATCAGGACAATTCTTTAGATCGACATTTTTAGTCTATGTTAGCTGTTGCGACGGCAACACCGATGGTTGGACGTGCCTAACCCTGTCCTTGGCAATTTAGAAAACACATAAACGAAAGGAAAGAAATGACTAAAATTTGGAAATTATTAAATTCATTACTAAATGCACGTGCGACGCACTTGAAGAAACGAAAACCAGACAACCCTGAAAGAAATCACGATAATCCCTCATTGACAGTTTCCCACTCCTTATGGCACAATCCTTTAGGCACACTCCTTCCATCATTCCTACAACCAATTAAAAAACGCTAGATTCCTCCGCCTCAAACTACCCTCAAGCAATCACGACAAAACCGAGATGACGATGGACAGATCGCAACAAGACTCATTAAACTATCCAGAATAGCGAACGAGACTACAGTGGCTCACCAAAGTATTTGGACACTCTTTAAATCTAAATAACTTTTTCAAAATTGAACCAAAAGGACTTGACTTTTCTGGAGCAACTATAATCATTGATTTACTAAACGATATGCAAAAATAATTTTGAAATAATTCTAATTCCTAGAAATTACGTGGGAAAGTAGAAAAGACATTTTTTAAAACATTTTTATTTCAACTAGTAATGAAAATTTAAAATATACGTTTTTCAGAACTGTGTTAGTTATACATATGCTGAAAATCTCACCGAAATCGGTTGACGCTGGAAAAAATGGCAGGCGTAGAAAGATGTAAGAATTTCTGTAGTTTAAGCAGAAACTAACCAAGAATCGCGAAAAATTGCGATTTTCACCATTTTCGATGGCACGTAGCTCGTGTGTACGTCAATCGATTTCAATGAATTTTTCTGCATGGGTATAACTATCATAGATCTACCAGATGCGACTTTAAAATTTGTTAAAGTATACATCATGCATCATATCTTTAAGAAGAATTATAATTTAGTTATCAAAAACTTCATTCCAATGTTGTCTGCCGTACAGACAAACTGCCCCGCATTAAATTCAACCGTGCTTAAGAGGTTAATCAGCTTTTAACACAAAATATGGGAAAATACAAGGTGTGCTATCTTTTTGTCCTGGAGTGTATACCTAAAAAGAGCTCTTAACAAATATGCTTGCCAGAAAAGACATCGGCTATTTCGGAGGTGTAGAGTTTTCTACAAATGCAGGGATTTTCAGTGCATTTCCTCAACAACAACAACAACAATAATAATAATAATAATAATAATAATTAATTTAACTATCCATGTTTCGCGTGGCTTACCGTCAACGTAGCCGGACAATTGATATCAGCCCACAAGGGAACATATTCAGATGCGAAAATCCGATTTTGGTGAAACTTATGGGAGCTTATAGTTTTATAGTTTAAACAAAAAACTTTTGTTAAAATTTTCTTGCGCGAAAATTTGTTCGACCTCTGGTTTCCGAGATATCTCAAAAATACTCCAACGTTGAGGGCTGTTTTTACCCCTTCAAAGTGGATGGTAGCCAAAAAAAAAAAAAAAAAGACAAGTGTAAAATATTTTTCAAAGAACTATGAGTCCCCATAAGATTCATCAAAATTGGATTTGACAACTGAATATGTTCCCGTGCCAGTTGAATCGTCAATTTTCTCGATGCCGTGGTCGCTTTACGGAGACCCAACGGCGTCCGGTAGCTAACAGATTTAATCAAAGTATTCTATAGTGGTCTAGGACATTTATTTTCCAAGAGGGACCTTCTCATCTATCCCCCGCGGTCCAAATCGAATTCTACCAAATTCACACCAACTGGGAATCGCCCCGGAACGACCGCCGGCAGTTGTAGTCCCCGGATCTCGTGACTAGCTGCCATAGTCAGCAGTTCGGCCACTTTGCGATTGCCATTCGGATCCGAGTAGTACGAAGCCCCCCTCCGGCGATCCTCAGGAATCGGGGTTAGTTAGAGTCTAGGTCTCATGGGGTGGCGAAAGGTTCCTCGGTATCGACTGCTTCTCGCTCATACGCGTTACGGTAATTCATACTCGAGAATGGCGATTCCGCAAGTGGACTATGAGTTTCGACTGCAAACAGTGCCCTAATGCGTATTTGATGGGGCAAACAGACGGAAATCGGCTGATTAAATTTCTAGGCTCTTCCGAGCTCCACGGGGATCCGTTAAGTACTGATCCCAAGGTCCTCTCAGGATCTTTATGCTAATGCGCGTTTTGAAGCGCTGGGTCGATCGGGAACAGGAACCAGATAACAGTTTCGATAGACGTTTCAGGTTACCGAAGACGGCGATAGCTGCGATGAACTTTGTCCGAATTTTCGTTCGGACGACCTTTGGCTCCGGCAATGGTCTCTGCACATGCTTCGGCACGAGAAAATTAGTTGAACTGTTCACAGGTTGTCTGCCAAACGACCGGCGCAAAGTAACTTGCGAAGGGAAGTTTGTTGGACTGGCCGAGCAAGTTATGCCAAATCAACCCCATTCTTTCGTGCTACTTCTCACGTTAAAGGGGTGAAATCTACTCTTGAAAAAATAATATCGATGTTCTCTTCTTCGTGAGATATCTCGGGTTTGAAAATGTTTACGAAACTGTGAGAAAATTAACTCTTTTGTACTCGTGATTTTTGAGATGCAGATATTTTTTTAATGTTTCGCAGGAAAGAAATTTTTCCAGAGGCTGTTAGTGTGTTAGGGATAATTCATTACATTTGTGTGCAGAGTTTAATAATTTTTGGAATTTGCAAGTTCGCGATTTTTTCTTGTTTATCTTTATGATCGAAGCTGCGGAGCTTCTTCGTTTTCAGCTGTAATCGATTCTCGAACTGTTTTGGAAACAGAAAATGGAAGCGAAAATTCTGACGAAGTTCAAACGATTGTGTTACGAACGAAATTTATTTTTAAATATGGACAGGGAATTGTGTCGCCCGCATGAAAACTTTTTTGCGATTCTCAGGAACATATGGCACTCCATCTGCGCAAGCATATCATGGATGCTGTTCGTGACGCCTGTTGACAGTCGTTAATTTGATATTCATTCGTTGGCTAGATTAAAAAATTCCACGTCGGAGAAAACCGTATAAATTAAACGCACGTTTGATTTACACTTTTACATGTTCCCCTTAAATTAACAATTGCTTTTAATATTTAACATTTATCGTATCGCTGCTAAAATATAAACCGTATCGTTTTTTTTTACCGACCGATTTAATATTCAACCCTCTCTTATTCGCGTAATTTACATTGTTCCTGTACCGCGAGCGGTAATAATTGTTGTATTTATCGGGAGTTTAAATTATTTAAAATATTGTGGCAACGACTGAGTGGCACTGAACGAACAATGTCAAGAACGTGTCCATTATTACAATTTCCCTACAGAATATTTACGACAAATGCAACTCGAGAGTGGCACATCGTTTACGATTATTTGCACGATCTTCAGCGTACAGCATTTATCGAATTAACAGTTAATCAAATCGTCCGAATTGTTAAATTACATTTAGGTAATGTCTACAAAATCCGTCACTGTGAACAGTTTGTCAAAAACATTCATCCGAGAATAGTTTTTAATATGTTCACCATTTTGTCTTCACCGAATGCAGCTTAACACGACAAACGCGGATCCATTTTGCGTAGCTTTCGCGTCACATTTTATTAAACTTCAAACGGGCAAAAATGTCCGTGTGAAAAACGTGTGGCCAAAATTACAAAGGAATCGGAGACCTATGATTTTTCCCCAATTTTTCGCGATTTTTAGAAGGGGGTTACCTTCAATGTTTAGCAATATTTGCCAATATTTGGCAAATCTTTGAAGTTGTGCCCCGGCCAAACTATTAGAGCTATCGACATGGCTCAAACGCTAAAATCTTCTCCAAATCTTCATCTTTAAGAAGAGCTTTCAACATCTAGGCTAGCATATCAGGGGACTTCAGGAAGCTACCTTTTATCAACCCCATTTTTTCCCATTTTCGCCATTGATCGCCTCGACATTTCAAAGTCGCGCCACGGCTGCAATTCGATTCCGATCGACCTGAAAATTGCCATACACTCTGAACGCGCGTCTAGAAACGTGTTGCCAAAATTACAAAAGAATCGGAGACCTAAAGATTTTTCACGATTTTAAGAAGGGGGCTACCTTCAATATTTAGCGATTTTGTGGCAATATTTGGCAAATCTTTGAAGTTGTGCCCCGGCCAAACTATTACAGCTTTCGACATGGCTCAAACGCTAAAATCTTCCCCAAACCTTCCTCTTTAAGAAGAGCTCTCAAAATCTAGACTAGCATATCAGGGGACTTCAGGAAGCTACCTTTTATCAACCCCATTTTTCCCATTTTCGCCATTGAACGCCCCGAAATTTCACAGCGCGATTTGTTCTTTTCGGTTTCAACCAAATCTATTAAAACAGTGTGAAAATTTCTTAATATTCTACGAATTATATATAATACATATTAATTTGTAAATTCGATAGTTATCAGTGCCCAGGGACTGACACAGCGTTTATAACGCGTTAAGGAGGAATTAATAAACACGAGGAAAAAGTTCGATGCATTTTGCGGTGACAGATTGGAAACGCGCGAGATTAAGCATTCGATAAATGCCAGCTATTTTTTATTGTCCACGATGAAAAGCGAGTTTAGTTCTTCATTTCATCTGTTAATTAGCGGTTTCCTCGAAACTCCCCGGAGAGAAGCAAAAAGCACGACGCTCGGCGTCCCGACGCTCGATGAGAGAATCGATAGAACAGCTAATGCACGCAGCTGCGCCAAATGCGCTGCAAATAAAGTGCATCACGTACCTAGAGCCTGTGTACGTGAAAGCAACGCTTTTGTGTCGGAGCAAGGAAATGCAAATCGATTGACTGTCTCGATCTGTTTCGCTTCTCGTCATTGCTATAAACAATGCGTAGTTGCAACGGAAGATGCACTTGCGCGATCAGTTTTTCGCAGCTTTTTTAAATCGATATATCAAAATTTCGTCTATCGCATATTGCCCCTCGTTAGCAATAATTGCAATTCGTAAACGCATTTGGGATTCATTATGGTAATGAATGGCAGCACGTAGGAGCATGTAATTATATTTTTATCAGAGTGCCAGCAACGTGTGTGTAATCACTGTAATTCCGCGTAAAATATATTATGGACTCCACCTTAGACGGAACGCGCAAAACATTAAATTCGTAAACGTAATAACGTAATGGCGATGCGAATATTTGCATAAAAGATACGAAAGAACGTTTTCTGTGGAATACGATATAGCAAATCGATGAAAATAATGAAACGATGCTGACGAGAGTGAACTTCGTCTTGAATGGATTTCAAATAACTTCGTAATTCGATTTAATGTAATATTTAATCATTCGGGAACACGCAGAATTGCGAAATTTGTTGGATAATGTAACCACAATTGCTGCACAATTATTCTACGTTCCGTTAGACAGAATTTCAATTACAAAATACTAAGTTATCTCATTTGACGAACACATAACGACAGACTCTAGAGGGAAATCATATTTATGTGCAAATAACCTAACGCGGTTATTTTGGAATGACATCTAGTCAAATAATGTATTAAATTATTCAAAGTTTAATTTTCCAAATGCATTATTTGAATAATGTTCGAACCTGGACCTCGAATGCATTGGAAAAGACAATTATTCATATTAATAGTATTATCGTGTGTCTCGTCGAAAATATTAACAATCAAGAAGAGAGACGTCGAATATTTTCATGTTTCCTTCATCCCCCAAACTAGAAATCATTCTTCAACATTGTTATCTTCCAACTGTGGTTTCTATCTAGCCAAATAGTGTATTAAATTATTGAAACATCCATTTTCCAAATGCATTAGAATTATGTTCAAACTTGGATCCCGAATGCATTGGAATATGCAGTTATTTGTAGAAATACTGTTAGTGTAGGTCTCATCAAAGATTTTAACAATCAAGAAGAGAGACATCGAGTGTCTTCATGTTTCCTTCATCCCCCTACTTGAAATCATTCTTTAACATAATTATCTTTCAGCTGTGGTTTCTCTCTAGTCAAACAATGTGTTAAATTATTCAAATTCTCATTGTCCAAATGTATTATTTGAATAATGTTCAAACTTGGATCCGGATTGCATTGTAAAAGACAATTATTCAAATCAATAGTGTCATAGTGTATCTCATCGAAGATTTTAACAATCAAGAAGAGACACATCGAATACTTTCATCCCTCAAATAGAAATCAATCTCCAAT
>CM052089.1:15504049-15519620 GCA_028453745.1 Agapostemon virescens
ATAATTATCTTCCAGCTGTGGCTTCCATCTAGTCAAATAATGTGTTAAATTATTCAAACTTTCATTTTCCATATGCATCTGAATTATGTTCAAACTTGGATCCCCATTACATTGGAAAAGACAATCATTCAAATTAATAGTGTTATCGTGTATCTCATCAAAGATTTTAACAATCAAGAAGAGAGACATCGAATGCTTCAAACTCTCAAGTAGAAATGATTCTCCAACACAATTATTTTCCAGCTGTGGGTTCAACCTAGTTAAATGATGTGTTAAATTATTCAAATTTTCATTGTGCAATTATTCATATTAATAATGGTATCGTTTGTCTCGTCCAAAATTTTAACAATCAAGAAGAGAGAGTTCGAGTATTTTCACGTCTCCATCATCCCCCAAGTAGAAGTAATTATAATTATCTTCCCGCTGTGATTTCTCTCTAGTCAAACAATGTGTTAAATTATTCAAATTCTCATTGTCCAAATGTATTATTTGAATAATGTTCAAATTTGGATCCCGATTGCATTGGAAAAGACAATCATTCAAATTAATAGTGTCATCATGTATCTCACCAAAGATTTTAACAATCAAGAAAAGAGACATCGAATACTTTCATCCCTCAAATAGAAATCATTCTGCAACATAATTATCTTCCAGCTGTGGCTTCCATCTAGTAAAATAATGTGTTAAATTATTCAAACTTTCATTTTCCAAATGCATTTAAATTATGTTCCAACTTGGATCCCCATTACATTGGAAAAGACAATCATTCAAATTAATAGTGTCATCATGTATCTCACCAAAGATTTTAACAATCAAGAAAAGAGACATCGAATACTTTCATCCCTCAAATAGAAATCATTCTCCAATATAATTATTTTCCAGCTCCGGGTTCAACCTAGTTCAATAATGTGTTAAATTATTCAAACTTTCATTTTCCAAATACATTTAAATTATATTCCAACTTGGATCCCGATTGCATTGGAAAAGACAATTATTTATATTAATAATGTTATCGTGTATCTCATCGAAGATTTTAACAATCAAAAAAAGAGACATCGAATACTTTCATCCCTCAAATAGAAATCATTCTCCAACATAATTATCTTCCAGCTGTGGCTTCCATCTAGTCAAATAATGTGTTAAATTATTCAAACTTTCATTTTCCAAATGCATCTGAATTATGTTCGAACCTGAATCTCGATTACACTGGAAAAGACAGTTAATAGCGTGATCGCGTGTCCCACCGAAGATTTAAACAATCAAGAAGAGAAATATCTAGTTCTATCGTCTTTGCTTCATCTCCCAAGTAAGAAATCATTCTCGCAACGCAATTATTTTTTCGCTATAGTTTCCTTTCCGCAGAGTCTCGTTCGTTCTTCAACGACGCCTGCGACTGAAGCGTGTTTCTGAAATATTGTTACGTTCCTCATTCGCGATTTAAATCGTCGAATTATGCGACTGCTCGCCGAAGATAAATCGCCGGGAAATCGAAACTTGATTACGCGTGAAATTACTTTCGAATTAATTCTGTCCGGAGGAAATCGCACCGGGACGGAGAAAAAATGGGAAGAAATAAGACACGCAGCTTGCGAATTACATAGTTCCCGGTGGCCAATAAATTCAAACTCGCCGAGGAGATTTATTATTCCAATCGTGAACCGTTTCCATTGTCCGTAGAAATCCGCCGTCTTCGCCTTCGGCGTAAATTGACACTTGTTTAAAACAATCGAAGCATATTTGACTAATTCGTTCCTCTGGGAAATCAATAATTCGTAATCATTTAACAGAGCAATACCGTGGTCTGGAACGATTCGTTTTCAACTGATGTACAAGGCAAACTCAGGATAGTTCTTTGACACTAAAAGTAACTAATTACAAATTTCATTGATGTATATCGCTTTGTAACAACGACAAGACTGTATCTATTAAGATCTGATATAATGTTTATTGTAATACGAGTGCAATAAGTTCATTAAGCTTTTTCCTAATTTCACTAAATTCAGGATAAATGATAGGACTCTAAAAATAACGAATAATAAATTTCATTGATGTATATTGCTTTATAACAACGACAAAACTGCATCTATTAGAATCTGATACAATGTTTATCGTAATACGAGTGCAATAAGTTCATTAAGCTTTTTCCTAATTTCACGAAATTTAGGATAAATTCTACAACTCTAAAAATAACGAATAATAAATTTTATTGATGTATATTGCTTTATAATAACGACAAGACTGTATATATTACGATCTGGTATAATGTTTATTGTAATACGAGTGCAATAAGTTCATTAAGCTTTTTCCTAATTTCACTAAATTCATGATAAATGATAGGACTCTAAAAATAACGAATAATAAATTTCATTGATGTACATTACTTTATAAAAACGACAAGACTGCATTTATTAGGATCTGATACAATGTTTATCGTAATACGAGTGCAATAAGTTCATTAAACATTTTCCTAATTTCATTAAATTCAGGATAAATTCTACGACTCTAAAAATAACGAATAATAAATTTTATTGATGTATATTGCTTTATAATAACGACAAGACTGTATATATTACGATCTGGTATAATGTTTATTGTAATACGAGTGCAATAAGTTCATTAAGCATTTTCCTAATTTCACTAAATTCAGGATAAATTCGACGGCTCTAAAAATGACAAATAATAAATTTCATTGATGAATATTGATTTATAAAAACGACAAGACTGCATTTATTAGGATCTGATACAATGTTTATCATAATACGAGTGCAATAAGTTCATTAAAAAATTTCCTACCATCATTACTTGCGAAAGAAGAAAAATTAAGAACTAATCATTTTGACCAGTTAGGTAAAATCTAAGCTAAGAAGGCAAACAACAACAATTAAGTCAATAGAATCACAAGAGGGAATAAAACATTAATCGACAGAAATATATTGTTTAAACAATACTTTTAACGAACAATTTACTGGACTTCATCTCACGTCGTTTCAAAATCGGAGGTCCACAAATTTTCCGTCACTGAGATATAACAGTACCTAATCAATAATCCGTGATTATCAGTAAGATTTCTGCCTCGTCGAATTGAGACAATGAACTCCTTATTTTTGCTTTAATGAGAGACACAGACTTGTCTCATGCATTGGCGTGAACGGTGGAACTGCCGCAAGAACTTCCGCCATGTTTATTGAGTTACGTCGAGAGTCAGTGGCGAAAGAGAATGAAGTACATCTTTAACGCGTGGCGGGAAATTTGCCACGGTCCAACGAGGACAAAAAAAGAAAAAGAGAAAAAGAAAAAAGAATTTCGTTCAACTGTCACAATAATAATGAAATTCCTTGGCACGTGGGCGAAAATATATGGGGGACGTACGCGCGTCACTCTTTATTTCCGCGCGGAACAGCGTCACGCCTCGGAAAGCCATCAGCTTTCTGGTCACGTTAATTACAACTACCTTCGGCCAGTAATTTCTGTCGACCGTGTCGCCGTAGAAAGTGCATCCACGTGTAATTTAAGTTACAAGTGGCGCACGCGACGTTTACATTAATCAGAGATACATATGTCGGCTGTGTTCCGCGTCATGATACCCCGAGTTTAACCATTTCGCCAAGAAAAGCTGGCACGTGCGCGATTAACGAAGCGTCCTGGAACGCATCCTATTTTCTGAAAAACTCGAGGATCACGTAAAAGCATATTGTATACAAGGTGTCCGAAATATCTTCAAACAGAAAGATTCCTGGGATTATGCTAAGAAACTTTTTCCTTTGCAAAACTGTCGTACGCGGCTTCGTTTTCGAGTTATTAGCGAAAAACACTGACCAATCGGAACGCGGCTACGGCAAACGGGTTCCGGCTCGGCGACAGGTCGCGCTAAGAGCGGCGCTGCCATTGGCCAAATTGAAACACGCCTGCTGCGCTCTGATTGGTCAGTGTTTCTCGTTGGTAACTCGAAAACGAAGCGTTGGTTCGCGAAACGGCGAAGGAAAAAGTTTCTTTAAATGACTCCGGGAATCTTCATTTTTGATGAGGGATTTTTGGGATGCTTTTGAGACACTGCGAATGGGATATTGCCATTGGCCAAGTTGAAACACGCCCACTGCGTTCTGATTGGTTAAGTAAGAAGTTTTTTAGATAAACTCTATCGATCATCCCTTTCAAGAAGACCCAATATTAGCTTACTACATTGTATTAATGATAAATTTGGTACAGTTTTCTCTCCCTAAGTGTCGTCTTTTTGGGTGTGCCGAGCGACAGTTTTAGAGGAGGAAGTACTTTGTAGTGTGCCAAACGTAGAGGAGGATAGCGATTACAAAAGAAAGAGGAACTAAGGTTCGGCGCTTTGACTCTGTCTGTCTTTCTGTTCCACGTGCGTTCTATTTCACGCTAGAAAGTTAAATTGCTTGTCACACGAGTGTAATTATAATCGTAATTAAATCGTACTAGGTGCAACTTTAATTTAATATAGGAGGCGAATATGATGGCGAGAGTTCCATTGACAAAAAAGACAATAATAGTAATAGACTTCCATCTTTTTCGAACGTTTCTACTCTCTTCCTTTTTCCGCCATTGATCGGCCTCTCTCAGTTTCAATCGCTTATTACACGAGAAGTTATAACTCTGATTAAATCGTGTTTAGTGTCATTTTAATTAGAACAGTGAGGCGAATACAAAAACGAATTAGAAAAGCAGCAATCTTCTAAATCAATGGTGGGGCACAATTTTGATAGTTATGGTAGAGATCTTTCCCACAGTTACGGAGAGAATATTGTACACTGTAATTAAAAGTTCCGTTAGAAGCGTTTCATAGAAAGCGTCAATAATTAATTCTTATGACATAAATTATATTACTCAAATGAATTAGTTAGCGAATTTACACAAAAATAAAAAACAATTATCTTACTCAATTATCAAGAATTTTCAATGAACTAATCGCGTTGAAAATATATTAGCCATCGAAATTACACTATAATTACACTCGAATAACTGGAAATTCCATTGGAAGCGTTTCAACCAAGAGAAGGAATCTAAAAATGCTTCCCTTTCATCACGGAATACCGCGTCGTTTTGTCCGATTATTAAAAATAAAGCTCCGCGAAGGAACGCGTTGTTAAATAAGCAAATCGAAACAGTACAAAAATAATTCGATTATACGCAGACAATGATCCCAGAAATCCTTCGCACCGAGACGAAATGATTAATTCCTTCGTCGCTCGTCAAAGACCACCGGATCAAAAGGAATTACGGTTCAGGGAGGCTGATTGAATTCTGCAAAAAGGACTGTTTATTTCCCAGTCGGATCGTTACTAGCTTTGTAGACATGATTCAATTTCTCAGCCCTGCGGACACATTAATTAGGTAGACATTTCAGTTCATATCGTTGCCCGCAATCTCTCTTCTTTGAAGCGATTCGAGCTTTGCGCGGAACTTCGCAATTCCGATGTCCTGTGGCACTTTTTTCGAAACACGTCAACCCTTTGCCACAGTATAGCGAGTTAGACTCGTCTAACAAACACGAATGTTACGGCCTCCCTTTTTAGGCGAAATCAAATTTTCTTCGTTTCTTATAAAAGGAAGCCTTGAGATTAATATTTATTATGTAACATAATTTTGGCAATAAAATGCAAAATATAACGAGTCAAACGTCGTGGACAAAATAAGCGAAGAAACGATGAAGATGGCACTCAACTTCGTTCTTATCAACAGTTGCAAAAACTAAGATTAGTTGCACAGAAGTTAGTTAACTTTTTTAATATGCAACTGTCCATTAATTCTAAAATCATTTACTATAAATGTCTGGCTTTAACCAAATGACCCACATTCGTAACGAGTTACAACTAAATGATATGACCTAACTGGCGAGGAAATAACGTGATAACGAATAAGAATAAAGTCAATCAATTTTAAGCGTTACTTAACGTATCCCTTATGCTCAACTGATATACTAATTATGTATTTATTCAACCGCGATATGTACAAAATTCTAATGAAAATCCGAATGCCATAGTTATCACAAAATGGCGGCTTTGCGCTAGAGATTGCAAAGATGCATCCATGAGTTACGAGCAAACAAATTTATTTCTTTGGATATGCGTTAATTTAAAAAATAGTGAAAACTTTGGAGACATCCTATTTTTATAAAATAAATAAGTAATGTTAGATGGGAATAGATAGAGTCCCCTTTCAGCTTTGAAACGTAGCGTTTATCGTGTCAAAATCCGAGGTCGCCGAGGGATGTACACCTCAGTAGCCGGGATAATAGTGTAGCAATTATGCTGCAGTTATTGAAGCAGTTAAAACGACTTTAGCGTTCGAGGCTTCTAGGTGGCGGCATGTAACGCGACTTCGCTGCAATCGCAGTTTGGCCAGTTTAGTAAACTGAAAATATCATTGGTTTTTTCATTTCGTAATTTCGTTCGGTCGTTCGTTTCAACTTCAATTTTCCTTGGGGATCTCGCGGGAAGGCTGCTGCATATGCAGACAGTTCACTTTTAGTTACTTGGCCAGTTAACTTGGAAGTTAAATATCTGCGATTGAAGATTTCGTTGGTCTGCGCGCGTTGGAAATTCCAGCGGTCAAACTGGGAAAGTTTCGAGGGATCGATGGGAATTTCGGTCGTGTTGCTTGTAGCAGAAGTAAAGTTACCGTCGGGAAAACGAAGTGCTGAGATCTGTGATTGTGGAGGAACTCCGTGCTACTTGTGGTCGTAAGTCGCGAAGCTTTCCTTTAGATTTCCTTTGTATAGATTCACAATGTTGGCTTCCTGAATGTCGGTAATCAATTCCGTATTTCAGGTGTTTCTTAAGCGATAACTTAAGCATATTAACCCTTTGCACTTCGAGCGATTTTAATTTCATAATGGACACATTTTTCTGACGTAAAATAATTCCGTCATAATTATTTTACCTCTTTTCTACGCGAAATTATTTATACTTTTTATTTGTTCGTTTTATTTCGTCTTGACCTGCAAATGTGCCCATAATTATGAAAGTGGTTTAATTGTAAGTCATATATGTATTTCTTGTTTCGAGATATTTAATGAATTGCATTCGAATAAATTAGAAAATATTTTTATATTATGCAACATTTTAATTTACAATTTTATTAGTCTTGATTAATGGTAACTTATTATGAATATGAAATTTTGTGTGAATTTCATACGAAAATGTTGTTTTTGAAGTTTCAATTGACTTACAGTATTTTCAAAATTAACTGAATGTCCTATAAATGACTTAAAGCAATAAAAGCTACGAATTTTAGTAGAAACAATGATTTTAATGAAATAAAATATATGACATTAAGTAATAAATCTCTGAAGTGAAGCTGAACCTCTGAACTGAACCTCATGAAAATTAACTGCTTGTTTTAATTAATTTAATTGTTTTATTATTAAATAGTTAATAATTTAACGTGGCTGCTAGAAAAATAGTATATAGATGGAACAATGACAATGATAAGATAAAATGGAGTCACGCCTGATTTTTAGTAGAAACAACTCCAATTGTATCGTTTATCTCAAGACAAAATGGAGTGACGCCTAATGTTTAGCAGAAAGAATTGCAATTATTAATAATAATATTCTATATTTAAATAGTTAATAACTCAACGTGGCTGCTAGAAAAATAATGTATAGATGGAACAATAACAATGATAAAACAAAACGGAGTCATGTATGATTTTTAGTAGAAAGAACTGCAATTGTATCGCTTGTCTCAAAACAAAATGGAGTCACGCCTAATTTTTAGCAGAAACAACTGCAATTGTATAGCTTATCTGAAGATGGACTCACATTTCTTTTCCAGAGCCATATTGTAGAATTACGTTCGACGGATGGTCGTGTTGGCCTAACACCGCAGCTGGGACAACCGTGTACGCGCCATGTCCAAATTTTATCACCGGTTTCGATGCCTCGCGTAAGTTACATTTATACATTTCTTCTTGAACTCACTCAATAAACCGAATTCACGAAAATTCCAGAAAAACTCGAGCAACTCGTTCAATGAAACAAGAAATGAAAAATAAAAGTTAGAAAACATCCAAACTATATTAACAATTAAATGTAAAAATAAATCTCTACGTATTATAGCTTGTGTACCTTGCAATTGCTGCAGACAATTTTATTATGCATGAAAATCTTCAGTCTACTTAGACAATCTTGAAACAATACAACAAGGAATGAATGTTTAAACAACTGTGTGACTGGTAACGAAATAACACTAGGCGTAACGACACGGGATCGAGTGCAATCAGAAAATATAATCAGTCTTTACATATGTTTAATAGTACAGATATAAACATGTATATATATATATATATATAAACAAAATAGATAGGAATGTGTAGAGAAGTACAATCTTATTTAAGTATGCACAAAGTTTTTATAGCTCCGCCGGTATCACTTATAAATATCATTGTTTAAACACGCGAGATAATAATAAAACATTCTATCGTCCACATAGAAAAATACGTTTCACTCTTATCGATTTTTTTAATATAAATTCGTTTTCGAATACAAAAAAAAAAAAAAAGAAAACAAAAAAACCGGTTAAGCGAATTCCTCCCGTCCCTTAAACCTATACGTGACTGTATCATCATAATAACGACCAACAATATCGATAATAAATAAACAAATCACCGAGTTCCATCGGAAACATCCCGAACCAACCACGATCCGAATTTACTCATTCTCAAAATCGAACTCGCTGTTGCTCTCTTTGTTAACATTATCACAGGCGATACTATTAACCGCTGGATGACCGTGCTCCATGAATTTTCTCATCAAATCATCGTACCTCTTCGCGTACTCTCTCTGCACCACCGGAGTCATCAGATAAACCGCTATTACGGTAGCCTCAACGGTTCCCCCCTCCACTAATCCCTCTATAACGCCTAATCTCGAGTCGTCGCTGTCGTACTGTTCGAACCGTCTATTGGACAGCAGCTTCTTCAAGATGGAAGTTATGAAGCCAACGAACAGAGGCGAGAAGATTCGCAGCAGTTCTTGCAGCTTCCCGGCCAATTTCAGGCCGAAGTCCTTCGGCGTGTTCGCGGCTACCTGTTCCCTCCTGAAGACAAGCAACAAGTACGTGGTTGGGTCTTTCTGCGGCGTCAACGCTTTCAGGAACGCGTTCAAGACCCCGTCCAGCAGGCGCAATTGATTGCTTCCACTCAGGTTGAAGATCAAACGATTCACGAACAAACGAAGACCATAATTCGCGGTACGCAAGTGCGGTTCCTTCGGATGCGGCACGTTCCACCTGGTCTTCAGAGCCTTCACGAACACATCGCTGAAGATCTTCATGCGGTGTTCGAATTTCTCACCGGCTGCCATTAGGTACGAGGACTGCGCGAAACTGGAGCCTACGCTGGAGTGGTTCATCGACTCGACGAGCAAGTATCTCCGCAAGATTTGCTCGTTCACCTCCTCGGGTAGAAGGTTGCAGACGTCCGCGTCGATGGCCGAGATCAAGGAGGTGCGGTTGTAGGATTTGCTTTCCGGCAGCTTCTCCACCACGTCCAGCAGAAGCTTCACGAAATCCGCGATGTACTCGTAGGAGACAGAGGGGATCATCCTGATCGCGTCCGAAATAGCGGTCTCGTTGTTCTCGTTCAACGCGGAGATCATCTGACTGATCAGGGACCAGGTGGTGGGTCCGGGTTCCACGGAGAACAGCTTCTTCGCGGTGGAGAACAAAACGTCCCGGATCGAGTAGTGCTCGTCGATTTTCCATTGGGACAGCAGGAACTCGTACAGTTGGTCCCGCGGTGCTATCAGGTTCATTATTCTGATCCCGTGCTTCCGGATGGACACTCTTTGAGTGGTCAGCGACCGACTGAACGCCAGGACGTCCGGCATCAGGCTTCTTCTGCACAGGTTGACCATGGCTATCAGAGCCAGCGACAGGTAGTCTCCTTCGCAGAATCGAAACAGCATCGTGAAAGGGATCGGCGGATTGGAGGATTTGGTGCAGCTGATGGAGTGAATGGTCAGCATGTAATTGCTCTTCGCTTTCTCGTGGTGGATGTCCAGCATATGGTTGGACGGCATCAGCGGCTCGAGAATCTTGACCAACGTTTGACCGTGGACGAGCAACGCTATAGTCTGTAGACAGACGCCGTCCTGTTTCGACCTTAAGTCTTCCAGGCTCTGTTGCAGAAACTTCACCGGGATCTCGTTGTACCAGCGAGCCGTTCGCATGAACGTTTTCGCGAATCTTTTGCCGAAGTTTCTTTGGAAAGCGTCCAAGCACTGCTTCCACATCGACAGGACGGACTTCGAGTCTTTCTTCAACAACGCGAACAGCTCGTAGTCTTTCAGCTTTTCCTTCCCCAAGACACGCTCGCTGTATTCCTTCTCGTTGTTGCGCAGAACGGTTTTCAAACTCTCGCTGATGTGGTAGTTGTCCTCATCTTTCGTCTGTATTATCCTCTCGATCTCCTTGAGCAGCCAAGGGTAGTTCTTGACGGACATCGACTCCACTTGGGTATTCTTCTTTACATGGGACGCGTTGAAAGCGTAGATTGACATGGTGAGATCGTGAAAAATTCCGTCCTTACTTTTCTGCCAAGTGCTCTGATTGGAGTTCAAGCGTCGCGACACCGCAGCTATACAGGCTTCCAAACACCTCCTCTCGTACTCAGGATACTTTGTCAGTACGTTCCAAGTGCCACCTCTCTGTGAATGCACGTCCACCAATATATCGATCTCCTTGTCGATCGGTAGATCGTTTATGATCCTAAAGTGAAGAGCAGCTTCGATGATCTTGACGATGACGAATATCGATTCGTGCTTCACGTGGGTGCGTAGTACGATGTCCATCACGACTGGCCACACGTCCTTGTTCTGGCGGGGTAGATTGTAGAGGTCCATCAGATCGTTTAGAACCCTACACAAGAACGTAGGAGTCTCGTTCTTGTGCCTGTCCCTGACGTACGTCAACACCTCGAGCAGAGCTTGATCGTCGTTGTTCACTCTGCAGTTGCAGATCATTTCAGAGACCAACGCTTGCCTGTGGTTCCAGTTCGAACTCTTCGAAATTTCTTCCTTGATCTTGGGTATTGCCTCGTTGGTGGGCAAGTAACATCTCCACGTGTGTCTGTAGTCTTCGATACTGTAGTACTGCGAGTCGGTTTCCTTCTCTATCTTGATTCTGGCTTGCCTTATCCTTTCCTCGGCGGGCAACAGCCACATTAAATTGGCCGTCACCGAGCTGCTCGCATCGAGAATGTTTTTCTTGTAAACGTTGCGGTAAGACTTGATCAGCAGATCGGCTTTCTTCTCCTCCGGATAGTGAGCCAAGTAATCCAGCATCGTGTCCGTACTGAAGTCTGCTAATTTCTCTGGGAACAGTTTCGGGAACATGACTTCCATCCGCGAGGCGCTGATCATTTGCAACGGCACCAGGTTTATGAACAGCTTCGGCTTCCTTAGCAGATGATCCTTCCCGTTCTTCAGGAAACACACGGCCTGCTTTCTGCTGAGCTTCAGGGACAGTGGCTCGCTCTCGTGCATCTCGAACAGTTCGACGAACGAGCTCAGTCTTTTCTTGATCAGAGCTGCCAGGAAATCGCCCATGCAGCTAATGTTCACGTTGGGAAGGTTCCTGTCGTCCGCGTTGTTCCTCGGTTTGCTCAGTTTCAGATAGCGGACAACGAAGTCGGGGTACTTCCGGAAGATCGTCTTCATCAGCTTCCGGCTTAAGACGATCTTCTTGCTCACGACCGTGTCGAACATGAAGTCCTCGCTGCAGGCAGGCAGCAGATGCAATGCCTGTTCTAGGCCGTAGGTCGCAGCAATGGCGGTGAAGAACTCCTCGGCGAGCGCGGTGTCTTTCAAACGGATCGACAGATTTTTGATGATACGTATCCGGGTGTTCAGAGAGACTATGGGCAACAGTTCGTTGAGAAAGTAGTTGACGTTGGTGAACATTTTGTTGCTACCGTCGAAGAAGCTCTTGACCTGCAACGCTTTCGACACGACCTCCGCGTTGTCGGACTTCAGAGCCTCCGCAACGGCTTTGTAGTTGTTCTGATCCTCCGGATCCCGTTTGTTCAACACCTGAGCCGCTTGCACCTGTATCAGAGGTGCCAATAGTCGAGGCACCTTCTCGTCCTCGACTACTTCTTCCAGGTTGTTGCATTTCGTGACTCGCTCCTTTATCAACTTCGCTATCCATTTATACTTCTCGCCACTCGTCTCGCCGGGAATCAACTGTATCGAGTCCAGGTACGGCGTCTGGATATTCATCTTCCTTTGGTTGGGCTTAGGTCACTTGAAAATAAATGCTCTGTTAGGTGAAACTTTCAACGAACACCGGCGACGAAGGATTTTCCATTCAGTGTACGGAAGCGTAAGGAGAGTTCGATTGGTTCTTCGTTCAAATCCGAACATTGCTAACGAGAAGATTGGAAGCTCGCGTCGACCATAAATTATTTAACGTAATATCAAATTAAACATCAGATTTATCTTATGTCCACTGGGAAAGAAGTTCGAACGAGTTATTGATCACGCCATAAATTTTCTGAGTTAGTGCCGCCATTTTATCAAAGTTCGCGCCTCGTCGAGGACACGATTGTGTTCTACGCGTGCACTGAATGGACAAACGCTTCTTTTCAAGAAATTATGCGATACTTGGACACGGGAAATGATTTATGGTGTATTCTTTAAAGTTGGTTAATTAAATACGGTAAGGAAATCTTGTGGGTGTCTTCCGGGTGGACTTTCGTGCAGGAAACATAGAATTTTTTAATGTCTTTTGTGTGATACATACGTATATTCTCTGTGGTTATTTTTAAAATCTTTTTGAATAATAAATTTATAAGAAGGTCTTCAGATTTATGCAAATATCCTTAAATTGATATGAATGTCTTTAGATATATGTAAATATATCTATAGATATCTATATATATAGATAAATGTCCTCAGATTTTTGTAAGTATCCTTAAATTTATATAAATGTCTTTAGATTTTTGTAAATATACTTAAATTTATATGATCATCTTTATATTTATGTAAATATCTTCAAATTTAATATATCATATACTTTATAATAGTATAAATACTTTTTTTAAATTTGCAGAATGAATTGTAATCACTTTAATCTTTGAATTACAAAATTTTTATATTTTGTCAGCTGAAATGTGCATAAATTTTTTAATTAAATTTTCCAGATTATTTACATACATTTATTTAAATTATATCCTCGATTTTTGTGTAGAATTATCAGCAAGCCTCTAATAATGATTCTCTAAGTTCCTTCAAAATGGCTACTTCGATAACTTCCGGTTAGGTCATCTACAATAAAATCACCAACTTGAAACAATTACTTGTCGACTACTATAGCTGTGTAAATCATGAAAAAACCGAGAGAATCATTTCAAAATTGTATATATTAAAAGATATGAATTTTAATAGTTATGTAAATATCCTTAAATTTATATGATCATCTTTATATTTATATAAATATCTTCAAATTTAATATATCATATACTTTATAATAATATAAATACTTTTTTTAAATTTGCAGAATAAATTGTAATCACTTTAACCTTCGAATTACAAAATTTTTATATTTTGTCAGCTGAAATGTGCATAAATGTTTGAATAAAATTTTCCAGATTATTTACATACATTTAAATTATGTCCTCGATTTTTGTGTAGAGTTATCAGCAAGCCTCTAATAATGATTCTCTAAATTCCTTCAAAATGGCTACTTCGATATCTTCCGATTAGGTCGTCTACAATAAAATCACCAACTCGAAACAATTACTTGTCGACTACTATAGCTGTGTAAATCATGAAAAAAACCGAGAGAATCATTTCAAAATTGTATATATTAAAAGATATAAATTTTAATAGTTGGAGAATTGACTACGTACGTACCGTATGACAGAACTCGAACGTGATTGGTTAAACCGTTCAAAGAAATTGTGGGAACGATCTAGGAGGGCGGATAAGGTTAGACGAGTAATTCTTTATTGAATAGTCGAGTTAATGTTACCGATTAGAGCCTACAAAAATTCATAAACGCAATCCATATGTGCGAAAATATTTCTGCTAGGTTTCGCAACGATTCTTTCGTTCATAAAAAAAGAAACTAATTTCCAAAAGTGCGTCGAGAAAATAAGCCGAAATATGGGTAATACTCCCTTTAACGGGGTCTCTTAACAGCTGGCGAAACGACAGAACTAATTAATTAATCGCCGCGCGAAGAGACACGTCTATAGTGTACACAGACTATACAAGCAAGATGTCCCGATACCTTTATCTACTTCACCCACGCAGAGTAGCAAAAAAAAAAGAAAGAAAAAAAGGCGGTGGAACCCGTTGCACGTTCACACTTGTTTTCGATTCGGTTAGATCGGCCGAGGGAAATTGAAATTTCTTCTGACGTTTCACAACGAATTTTATTCCGCCATAGTTCGAGATATCGCGCGAGTCTCGACAAAACACAGGCGAATCGGTTCTGGTCGGGACAAAGTTTACCGTTCACTGTGTGTAATCTTAAATGCTTACGTGTTTTTTTCCGGCCGGTTATGTTAGGTTAGGTCCGCGTCGAAAACATCCACGGACCAACGGCGACTCTTTCGCCAGAGGTTCGTTTTATCGTGCGGTTCGTGGCTCAATTGCTCGATAACACTTTCCCTCTGTGTATTAATACTTTCTTCATCGAAAATATCACGCGGATACCGCGGCCAGTTTGTCACGCAGCACTGATCGCACCACGGACCGCGAAGCGCATGCGCGCGATGCACTCGCGATGCGCGATACCGATGCGCGCCTAAATATAACACGTTTCATTGTACTCGGCCAGGGGCGACGCTAGGCTAGTTCGGCACGCTTGCCGACACCCGGCTCTTGTTTCAAATAGCCTCGCGATCTGCGGAAATTTATTCGACATTTTGCAATTATTATCTTTATTAATTCGAAATTTATTCGACACTATCCAATTGATCGATGGCAACTGGCTGCACACTGACAGCGAGTGTAAGCTTTTCTCTCTCGTGTTTGTACTAAAATATTTCGTTGCAGCGTGTTTGCTGACGTTAAATGATGATGGTAAATGTTGTAATTTTTGGAACATGGGCGCGGAAGACGGATGGTAAAGAAAATTATGTAATATTCTTCTTATAAACAGTATATGTAAGAATTCTTTGTAGTTATGATAAGCGATTCTTTATTGTGATGTTTAAGTATAGAATTTGAATGTGTATTCCAGGCGCCGCATGTAGTTACGCCAGCCCTGTAGTCGATCCTATGCTTGCTACACAGATGACTAATCGGCATATCTGATACCTGACGCAACTGGACTTGCCCACTATGAACTTCTAAATTTATAATTTTCCTACTACATTTTCTTGTTCCGCCACGAACACAACGAAATCGTTGTCATTTCCACTTATTTTATCATTAGATTCAGTATCTTTTTGCAAAAGAAAAATTAGCTGCGTCGGTTGTAGGAAATGGGAGGCAGTAGAGTTGTAACTCTTTTTTAAATAATTTCTATATTTTCTTGTGCAGTTGTGTTCGTCAACTAACTCACAAACTACTCCACTAGTTACATTAGCAGACTGATGA
>CM052089.1:15535811-15547606 GCA_028453745.1 Agapostemon virescens
GTTAATGTTCCCATTTTTGTATTTCTTTAACACTTTCACTACCATGAATTATCCATAACAAAATTATTTGTTCATGTTTAAAAATCAATTTGTACATTAATGTATTCGTTGCACTAAATTTAATTGAGATCTGGAGAATACGAGAAGGTTGAAGGATAACTTTGTGTTGTACATTCTAAGTTTTCCACCTTCACTTCATTAAATAGTTACTTTGAATTTGCAGAATTATTGAGGTTGTTAATTGAGCAGCTAAAATGTTAAATGTAAGACTGTGTTCACACCGAAGCAACAATTATTGAAGAAACGAAAAACTACATCAAGAAGCTACGAAAAGTTGCTGAATATTGATTCACTGTGGACACAGCTTGAAAGGATTCGATCAAACTGTTTTAGGTTCGTGTCAACCTAATTGGGAACATGCTTGACCCCATCGCTATCGATTTAGGAAGAAAGGCATCGCAATTGTCAATTGTCGATTCTGACAAATTATAATCTGGTGAAAGTTGACGTACGAGAAGGTTGCAAGATAACTTTGTATCGTACATTCTAAATTTTCGATTTCTGCTTCATTAAATAATTATTTTGAATTTGTAAAATTTTTTAGGTCGTTCGTTGGACAGTTAACACGTTAACTGCCCAACCTCAACCTTAACTGACGACCTCAAAAATTCTATAAAATCAACTTAATTTGTTTAATGTACCAGTAATTGAAAACTTTAAATGTATGGCATACAGTTATCTATCAATCTTCTTGTGTTCTTCGGATATCAACTAAATTGAATGCAACGAATGTATTAACGTACAAATTTATTTTTACACATTGACAAATAATTCTGTCACCCATATATGGGTGACATGGCAGTCAAAGTGTTAAAGTGTTAAATGCAAGACTGTGTTCACACCGAAGAAACGGTAAAAAAGCCAACAAAATGTGACAGAACGCCCCTCAACGTTTCTTCAGTGTGAATGTAGCTTTACACTTGGAGTTATGCGAGAATTGAAAACGAGTGGTTGTCGTTTAACCCTGTTATTTTAGATCTTCCTGCAAATCCCAATTTTTAAACGATATTTGCAACTAAGAGAAAATATTGAAACAATCGGTCATCTAGTCTTATCTTCGTACCTTCGAAAACTAATTTATAAATAGTTGGTTGTCAATACTAATATTTTCATAATTGATTAATAAGTTTTCTAGCTCAAAGATGAAACGTTTCGACCACATCGCTCCGTGACAAAATTCAACAACCCTACGAACGTGACGCACTGAAATTCGCCTATAGTTAATAATGTTGACCTGGTCGTTATCCAAACGATAAGAAAAACGTTAATACATAATGCATGTAAATAATTTATGTAAAGCATTCGCGTTAAATGAGATTTAAACGATCGTTCTGGGTTACACGGACTCGTCAGTCGTCGTCGACGACCAATTACTTTCAGCTATCGTAACCATTTGACAAGGATTGATAATTTCTAACCTTTGGATATTTACGATTTCCAAAATGCGTCGATCATTCAATAAAATTCATCAAGATATTTCCCAGTGGACGTGTTAGATCCATAATTTCAGTTCTAAATCAGTCGACTATTCGCATGCTAACATTTTTTACACCTTTATTTAAATGATTAACGTACATTACCCATTCGAATCCTGAATAATAAATAACGCGTTTTCGTTTGCGTAGGAAAAGAATTTACGACAGCGATTTATTTTACATTATTTAAATAGCCGTCATTATAAATAATTATAAATATTTCCAAACCATTGGGAATATAGAATTATTCAAGATAATTATTAATTGGAAGAAACTACGTTCAGCGAAGTCACAGACTAGAAGATATATTTAGAACGACGATAAGGAAACAATTGATAACATCGTTATCAATTTATTAAACGGTCTCGATAAATAAAACTATGTGGTTACTTGTTTTAATGTGGTGTATTTTCAAAAGGAACGGTTAATTTTATTTTTCTAAGTGTTCCTCCTCGATCAGCGTTATCTCGTACAACTTTTGAATGAACATTTTTGTTGCTTAGAAAGGGAAACGAATTTATTGCAACCGGCTACCGCTGTTTCACCTCGTTTTTCAGCGAAATATACAGCAACTAGCTTTCGCACACAAAGACGATGCCACCGTAACTTTATCATCGAAAATGTTTCCTTTATTCGTACCGCGAAGATAAACTGCGCTTCTTGTAGGCAGTATTCATCCAAGAACGTAGGAAATAAATCTTGGTATACGTGTATACACGTGTGTTCGATGGTATAGCAATATTAAATAATATTATTACGCATGGAATCGCTCGAGCACAGGAATTATTGCTGAATAATTAGTAAACGGTTGGTATTAGAACAAAAAGAAAATCAGGAGACGAAAATGTATCTATTAACACTAAACCTACCGAGCATTAAAATCGACTAGTGTACATTGTTTTATAAAAATGGCAAAATACAATTTATTTAGAATTTCTGTAATTTTTATTACAACGTATGATTGAATAAAGGAATCTGTTGAATCGATTCCTATGAAGGCAATTTTATAACTTCGATAATAATAGCAAAATGGAAAATCTAAAAACGGTTATTTGGCCCACTGTGGTAGGTTTAGTGTTAATAATGTCAACAATATTGTCAGATTCAATTTTTCTAAAATAAAACGTTTGAAACATTTCTGTATTGTTAATAGAAGCTTGTGAAACGAATTTAATTGTATGGAGCCAGTACATTGAAATTAATTTACATTTTACGGCATTGCGTTTAGCAGCGGGCTTGAAAAACATTTTTACCTGGTGTACTGTAGTTCATGAAAATATATGGTTCATTTTTTTAAGAACTGAAGGAAATTTAAATTTGTCTCATGCGAAATGGCGAAATCGTCGTGTGCCTGTTTTAAATTAATTCACGAACACTGGTTCTCTTTTAATCTTCTAAAGTATGGCACAAAATTGTATAGTAACTGCATATTCCTTTATTTATTCCACACGAATTTTGAAATCGTTTAGCTAGAAACATTTTTAGAAACGAATCTTCGCGAATGCAATTTTAAACTTTCGTCGGAACAGAGAAGCAAATATTATCGCGCAGGCGATAATAAAATTCTACGTTCCCTATGAAACCGTCGACGAGATTCCATTTTCAAATAAACAAAAAGCACATTGCAAATTTCGAAGCCCGGATTGATTTATCACGGGATCACCCTAAACGGATTATTTAAATTCCTCGTCGTTTGTTTCGAGCTAGTTTTCTTGACGTAACAATATTTTCTCGTTTCTCGGCTACGTGCAAATGTGGCTTTTTAGAAAATTAGTTCGCGGTTGAAAGAATGCGAGTTCATCGGAATTAATGAAAAAAAATTTTTTAATACAACGAAAACCACGTGTACTTTTTTTATCGCAGTTGTTATTTACAGAATGAAATGTCGGAAACAAAGCGATGCAAGCGATACGGCATTTTGTCCGATTTTAATTCGATTTGTTGTAAAATCGTATGAAGTATCGTTCTACATGTTTGTACATGTGTACATTATATATTAGCATTCGTTAATATTATATTCATTAATTATTACCTCTTAAATTCTTTTTTTTTTAATACACACCCCTTCACAACTGATAGCCGGAAGATCCATTGTGGTCATCAACCATCGACTATCGCCAGGTTCTTTGGAACATAATTCCAATTCTTTTAGGCAACGCAACCTCGGCTCTCATGTCCTGGCAAATTTCACTTATTATTGCCTCTTTCTCTCTTTCTCTCTCTCTGTATCTCTTGCTCCGTCTATTTCTCCCTTTCTCTTTGTGTGTGTCTCCCGTTCTGTCTCTTTCTCTCTCTCACACACACGAGCACATACACACTCTCTTTCTCTCTCCCTCTCTCTCTACCATCCGTGTGCAGAGACCGACAGCAGGATGACCCAAAGCGCTCAACCACTACCACCACCTGACGACAGTTCTGTCGAGTCTCATGCACCCCATTCAAACCTCATGCAGGCCAACGCCCTGCCACAAATCCTTCAAAATCTAAGTGTCACCACCGTAGAGGTTCTCGATTTCGATTGAAAACGTGGCTAGCTGCTATGTTATAAAAGATATTTTATAACATGGCTGAAAAATATTTACAGTAGCGCACCAAAGTATTCGGACACTCTTCAAACCTAAATAACTTTTTTGAAGATTGGACCAAACGTCTTGATTTTTCTTGAGCAATTAGATGCATTGATTTAATAAATGATTTTTAGCATATTGATTGTTATTGATGATTTTTAGTGTTGAAATAAAAATGTTTTAAAAAATGTCTTTTCTACTTTCCCACGTAATTTCTACCAATTAGAATGATTTCAAAATTATTTTTGCATATTATTTAGTAAATCAATGCTACTAGTTGCTCCAGAAAAGTCAAATCGTTTGGTTCAATTTTGAAAAAGTTATTTAGGTTTGAAGAGTGTCCGAATACTTTCGTTTGTTCTTAGATTTAGAAAGTCTTATATTCTGCTACACAATATCAATATAAATTCTAAATTTGAAGCTATCAGCTCGATATTATTCACTATTCTTAAGATATTAAACTGTACGAGTTACAATATTTTAAAAATTGTGAATAATTATCGATTGCCCAGGTCTCACCACGAGGAGGTTGCTTCACAAGAGACCCAAAAGAAAGTTGGAAGGAAGTCGGAATTCCTTCTGGCTCACTTCCTTACAACGAAGACACTTATATGCTTATCGACAAAGTTTCGCAGATATGTCGAGTAATTATTACGGGCAGGGGTGTGAATCGGGGAAGAAGTCTCCGATCCACGGGGGACTAAAGGCGAATCAGGCAAAAGGCTCTGATTCTTTCGAAAACAGAAACAAAAGCGAACCAGAGCAGAAGGCCCTGATCAACAAAGACAAAAATCGTGAAATTCTGTAATAATTCCGAGTACGAAGCTATTAGCTCCATCTTATTCGATATTCGTAGAATATTGCAACGCATACAGTTGCAATTTCAATTTAGAAAAGATGAGCTTGGAGTTGGATATCCTTATTAGATTATTATTCGAAAAGAACTGCTGATGAGTGAATGAAGCAAGGTAAATGAAGACAACATTGAAAAAACCTTGGCTTACCCCGAGCTAGGTTAAGGTAGGCCAAGGAAACTCGGAAGGCAGCCAGGTATTCCCAAGATGAGCAAGGGTGGTTCCACGCCAGGAACTCGACCACCCTTGCCGAAGACCCCGGCCAGACTGACTGAGCGCGCCCACTTCACTCAGGTATACCTGCCGCCGATACGCACTGGTGGGTAACGCTATGTCACCTTCCCCACCCCTACAAATTTCGGTAGATCTTGATCATCGTGATAGTGATTATCAATGAATTTATTACTTCGAACTATATAATGTTTATAACAATTTCTTGTGCGGGAAAAGTTCACAAACACTCTCTTAACTATCTGACCACCTAATTTTTAAATAAAAATTGTTAACAATACTCGAAATGCGCAGTAACTTATCGATTATGCATATTTTCATGCATTGTAGCAGTGAACGCAATTTACTGGCAAATAAAATACCCTTATTTAATTAATGTTTATAATAATACTGTTTGGCAGTGATGTTGACAAGCATTGTCTTGACTTTCTCGTCAGCTAATTTTTAAATCAAAATTGCTAACAATACTCGAAATACAGAGTAATTTGTCGATTATATATATTTTCACACATTATTGCTTTAAACGTAATTCAGTGGTAAATATATTATCTGTGTCTAATTAATGTTTATAATAATGCCGTTCGACGGTGATGTCGTCAAGCACTGTATTGACTTGCTTTTCACCTAACTTTTAAATAAAAATTGTTAACAATACTTGAAATGCGCAGTAACTTATCGATTATGCATATTTTCATGCATTGTAGCAGTGAACGCAATTTACTGGCAAATAAAATAACCTTATTTAATTAATGTTTATAATAATACCGTTCGGAAGTGATGTCGACAAACACTCCGTTGACTCTCTCGTCACCGAATCTGTTTTATAAAAATTACTAACTATCAATTTCATATATAAAAGTTTTACTGACACAGCCTTGACGTCTTTCCAACCGAAAGGACACCAAACATGGCACACATTGAATCCTATTTCCTCGGCTAATCCGCATTATAGTAAATTCCCGTAATTACAGAGGAAAACAAAATCGTCGTTTCGCATAATGTAGGTTTAATATATGTACGTATTAAACAAGTAAATAATATACAAATTGTACCCTGTCCGCTGCTCCGTAATCAGGAAACTGTCACAAACGTGCTGACAAGAAGATAATTAAAACCGAAACACTCCGTGGTAGTAAAGATAAATTATCGCGCTCGTCTCCTTCGCACATACCGAGACATCTTTCTTTCCAGATTCTCCGATAGTCTGTTAACAAACGAAATTAGGCGAAACCGAAATAATTCGGTTAAATAATTTAACCGAATACATTCGCCGGATCTGCACGCGGATAAAATTCACGGTTTAATTTAAAAACGTTTTTCTCCGTAGCAATGCAAAAGTGAGGATCCGTCGTCGGTAAATGCTGATCTTTCTCGCTGAGGAGGAAAGGGTGTTGTTTAAAATGACACTGTCTGACTCGCGGAAATTCACAACTGTCTGATAGATGGTAGAAGTAATTTTTTAACAATTCAAATAGCTCCTCGAAAACTATAATCGACCGATCACGCCCGTGCTTCGGCGACAAAGACGCGAGGTCCGATGCCTCCGCGCATTTTATTTGTTTTTTCGAGTTCTCGAATCTTCGATGACCGCAAAGGTCGCTACGCATCTCGAAGCTTCTCGGATCATCGATGCGCCTCTATCTAACACCATTTTGAGATGCGAATCGCGTACCGCTACACTCGCATTTAACCTTTTGGCCTATAACCACGAGTCTGACTCGTGGTAAAGAATTTATGCCATAAGCGAAAACCACGAGTCTGACTGGTGGCAAAGAATTCGTGTCATAAATAAAAACCACGAGTCTGACTCGTGATGAGGAATTTTTTTTTATCCACTTTGAAATAATAAATTATTTTTGTTAATTATTTTTGATTATGATCACGCCCTAGACATTTTAAAATTATTATTTGTACCCAAACGTTGTTTATTATTTCACAATTCCTTTTGTTGCACCGAAATATACATGTCATGAAAAGTATACATTTTGCGCCAGGCAGAACAGCTGAATGGCACAGCGCGTAACCGACGTTCTTGCTTACTATGGCTCGCGCAATCGGCAGATGCCGTGTAGGCCAAAGGGTTAAACAAGATCTTAGAGTCACCAGGGTTGATACAACAATTTCACTTGTCGTTCTGTCAGCTGCAGTCATATCCGTTGCGGAGCTTAAACTGACTTTGAATTGAACTTCTGGTTCGCGAGTACGGCGTGCCCCAGTGAGTGCTCCATCGCCGAAGCAAACACGAGATAAAAATCTATGGCAACTGAGCCGCCGGTTTCGGAAAAATCGATAACAAGGAAAAGACGAGTCGGATAAAGATATCCGTTTCCGTTCCTGTCGTCGATCGCGATATCCGGTTTTCCTCCCCATCCCCGATACCACTTTTGCCGAGCCCGGATGATCCTTATCCACCGTCGTCGATTCGAGCTTTCGAATACCTTGTTATCCTGCAAGAAATTGATTTAATTTCCTACCGAACATGGTATGGATAAGTTCGAATGGAAATTCAGCCGGTTAGGATTTCTTTGTGGAAAGAAATTGACACATTGAGTGGCGTGTCTCAAAATAATCTCGAAAAATCAGACAAATAACATTCACCGTTTGTGTACTCGCAGTGAAGTATATAAGTATAATTTATTTTATGTTATGCTTGTATGGCGTTCTTTTGGTGTACTCTTTTGGTATTCTGGTCTTTGGAAATTTTTAGGTCCCCGATTCTTTTGTAATTTTGTCTACACGTTTCTAGACACGCGGTCAGAGTGTATGTCAATTTTCAGGTCGATCGGAATCGAATTGCGGCCGTGGCGCGACTTTGAATTTACGGGGCGATCAATGGCGAAAATGGGAAAAATGGGGTTGATAAAAGGTAGCTTCCTGAAGTCCCCTGATATGCTAGCCTAGATTTTGATGAACTCTTCTTAAAGGGGAAGGTTCAAGGAAGATTTTCGCGTTGGATTCATGTCGATAGCTCTAATAGTTTGGCCGGGGCACGACTTCAAAGATTTGCCAAATATTGCCATAAAATCGCTAAATATTGAAGGTATACCCCTTCTTAAAATCGTGAAAAATCTTTAGGTCTCCGATTCTTTTGTAATTTTGGCTACACGTCTCTAGACGCTCGGTTAGAGTGTATGGCAATTTTCAGATCGATCGGAATCGAATTGCAGCCGTGGCGCGACTTTGAAATGTCGGGGCGATCAATGGCGAAAATGGGAAAAATGGGGTTGATAAAAGGTAGCTTCCTGAAGTCCCCTGATATGCTAGCCTAGATCGTTAGAGCTCTGCTTAAAGAGGAAGGTTTGGGGAAGATTTTCCATTTTGAATCATGTCGATAGCTCTAATAGTTTGGTTGAGAGACGCCTTCAAAGATTGCCAAATATTGCCGAATGTTGAAGGGACGTATCCCCCCCTGTCTAAAATCGTAAAAAATTGGAGAAAAATGTTTAGGTCCCCGATTCTTTTGTAAATTTTCCTACAAACTACTAGACGCGTGGGTAGAGTGCATGGCAATGTTCAGGTCGATCGAAATGAAATTACGAAAAATGTGCAGATCGGTGAAATCCGCCAACCCCCAAACTGATATTTTCTGAGAGGGATAGATGTCGGTCGAAAAACTTAGTTTCCCAGATTCTTTTCTAAGTCTGGCTACAAGTAATTGGACTTATAGAAATAGTGTATTTCAATATCCAGCTCGATCGGAATCGAATTGCGGCCGCGACGCGACTTTGAAATTTTCGGACCGCTCGAAATTTCCTTTCCTTTTCGTGGTTCTTTGAAGGAGGAAGAACGTCTTAGTCACTGTTACCACAAAATAAGATCGTATGGCAAATGGTTGATGCAAGGCCTTCGCAACAAATCACAGGAAGAAAATTAACAATAAAACGAACGATTTAAAATATTCTACACACGCTGCTATTTTCTATACAATTCGTAACGACGTTTAAAGAAATACTCGAAAAATTTCATGACGGAAAAAAATAATTAACAGAGGGGGATAATTAAAAAAAGGAATTCTGTACGCGTTACGCCGCGATATTATTCCAGGGTGAAATACGTTTTCATTTAACACAGAAACTCGTTTCGATGATTAAAAAGAAAAATTTCCGTCCCTCGGTAATGTTAATGATGGAACAAACAGTTTGAAACGGGAGATTATTAAAACAATGCTAAACGCGTTACGCGATGCAGCCATTTTTTATGAAACACAAAAATACTCCCTTTGGAACGAAGTTCCATTTACAATTCAAATTAGACATTTTTTGTTGCACGAACGTGGCTCCTCTCTGCGTGCGGTGACGATGTTTTTCGGAACGCTTCTCCTATTTTGCCGCGTTAAAATATCGCGCAACAATTTGCAGGGGACCGGTCGCCTTTTTGAAATATGCGATCGACCGCGTTCGAAATAATTTCGAACACGACGCGCGACACGCTGAGCGGAATTGTATTAAAATACGCTGGATTAAAAAAATAATAAAACAAAACGAACGGTGTACAATTGAAACGGAAGATATGTATTTTTCCACGCTGAATGCCTCACTGGGTCTTAATAAAAACCCTTTATGCTCGTCGAATACTGAGTTTTGTCCCGAACTAATTTCTCCGTTCGATTCTATTGTCCGTCGGTTACGTTCCATCGGAACTTGCACCCCCCCAAGGAGTTAACGCAATATTAAAGTTGTATTTCGTTGACCGGTTAACGAAGAAATGCACGGTGAACAAAGAAAGGAAGAAAAGAAAGAAATGGATAAAAGGAATAAGAAACGGTGAAAACGTTTACAGAATTTTAAGGATTTAATGACTGACGCATTATTTCCGTATTATTGAAATTATTAACGCTACCGAGCAATAAATGCTACCCATACAATAGCTGACGAAGATATTCATTTTCTTGCACTCTTTTCTTTTCTTGACACTCTTGAAATCTAAATAACTTTTTCAAAATTGAACCAAATTACTAGATTTTTTTTTTTGGAGAATTTAGAAGCATAATTTCACCAAGTGATAAGCAAAAATAAATTTGAAATAATTCTGACATTTCAAAACTACCTTGAAGGTAAAATGTTGGATTCAAAAAAGGACTGCGAAAATCTGTCGGCCAAGTTTTTATGGCTGTACCCCAAAAATGGCAAAAGGTCATAGATAATAATGGCCAATACATACTTGAATAAAATTCACTTCGAATAAAAGAAACATTTAATTAAAAAATGACAAAAATCTCTCAATTCTTTTCCGACTATCCAATACAATATAAGATGTAAAATGACAATGAGCTCTACACGACGGCATAAACGAGACTGTGCTCGTTACATAAAACAAAACAGCATAAACTCGTGTCGATAAAACATAGCCTGTGAAATGAAAAACCTGAAAAACTAATCGCAGAACTTTACGAGTAAATATGACCGCGAATTTAAGATACCACAAATGCTTCGCAAAGGAACATCGTAAGAATGTAGAGATTTGCCGGATTTGATATGAGACACCTGAATTCTAGATTATTACTGGAAGTAGATAGCGTGTAAAGCGATATGACACTTCCATTTTGCTCGAGCACTCTACCACCCCTTAAAATATTTCAGTGTCTATCTACGACACCCGCATATGAATATAAACGAACCCGCGACTACTATGTTCCTCATTTGCCCAGATAAAATGTCTAAATCGAATATAGACACCTCAAAACGATTTTGTCACTGTCGAATCGTTAATAATTCGCTAGACTAAAAGCATAAACTCCGCGTCTTCTGTAAATCTACGTTTATCAACCCTCGTCTACGGATCGCCTTAAATTGACACGTTTTTCACGCGTTCATCTACTCGCTACTTGAACCCTTTCGGTACTACTGCCGCCTATTGGTGGCATCCACTAAACATTTAAATTGAAAATAATATAAACAATACTTTGAAATTCGTCCGATGTTTCCTCCGTGAGGATGTATTCGCAGATAATATTTGTCATAAAATCTGAAGCGTTATTGTTCGTTCATCTCAGCCTCGTGGCTGTGAAATACACTTCGTTTACACTTTCTAACTAATACAGAAAATCCACAATGTTATCGCTCGCTTATCTCAGCCTGGCGGCTGTGAAACGCACTTTGTTTACACTTTCTAACTGTGAAAATTCTGTCTTAACTATCCTGTGCTGCAGCATCGCGAATCGCTCGCAGTTTCACTCACTTTACGATTTGCTTTACGGATAATTAATAAACTGTGTAGAATCCAGTATTTATTAACAATTTGCCGGCCGCTGTCACGTTTTAATTCTTTATACCACACCGAAGTACTGTGATTTACCGAGAGCATGCTAGCCGTAAGCTTCGACAAGCATTCGATGCGATACCGCAGCGGTTTTCTTCGAGTGGTAACGGAAAATCAATGCTGTCAGCAAACCGTAGTTTCCAAGCGGAAAATTCGACGTGTTCAATGCTATTAAAAAGTATGCTGTACTATGAAATTTGTACGGTTGCGAGTTGAAAATCTTTGTCAGATGTGAAAAGAAGAAAATGGCGTCAATGATGCGGTGTGATGGTAACTACGTTGATAACTAGCGCCACGTATGGAGAAATTCCGGTTTGTTACTTACAGACCTAGTAATATTGTTAATACAA
>CM052089.1:15554481-15576638 GCA_028453745.1 Agapostemon virescens
TGTGACTCCAAAATAGAAGAGAAAATAATTATATATAGGAGAGTTGCATTGTCCAGAAATATTTATACAAAATATTCTCCACAGATTATTGCACTTTCTCCATAATTGTCATCTGGTAGATTTAATCTTGGCTTGGAGGCAATCATTCGAAGCAGGACCTATAAGTATAGGTCTAAGGAACGTTCACCGTTTGAGGGAGCATTTTCGCGTAACTGATCCTAAAAGTAATTTATTTTTAATTGTATGTTTAAAGTATAAAACCTTAGAAATGCTTTCCCAAAATTTTGTACTGAAACTCAGCAATTTCAAGTGATCGGTCAGCAAGCCACGCAACTGGTCGCCACCTATAATGTAAACAATCATGTTCGTCTGCTCATCAAGCCCAAAGACCCATTGGACAACTGCCAGCAGACGCAATGTTGATGATCACAATGCCGGACTCGACGCAAGCGGATGACAACTGGACGTCGTCGATGGACATGAACAGCATAATCCAGAACAACGTTAAAAATTGTTGGACTAAACGATGGTTTTTTAAAGGAATCCCGAAAGGATATTGTTAAAGATTAAGATTATTAGTGATTTTTTATTAGATGAGATGATTGACGACTATCTTGTTAAGCTAAAATGGTCTGGGCTGACAAGGGAACATATTCGGATGCGAAAATCCGATTTTGATGAAACTTATGGGAGCTTTATTATTTAAACAAAACACTTTTGTTAAAATTTTCTTGCGCGACTATATTTCCTATTAAAATACACACAATTGAAAAATAAATTCAAATTTTTCGGACTAATAACAAAAATACCCCAACTTTGAGGGCTGTTTTCACCCCTTCAAAGTGGATGGTAGTCGATAAAATAACACGTGTAAAATATTTTTCAAAGAACTATAAACTCCCATAAGCTTCATCAAAATCGGATTTCCGCATCTGAATATTTTCCCGTGTAAGTAATAAAAATATAAAAATTGATTATGTTATAAAGATGGTTTGTTCAAAAATTGCAAGTGGAAGATAACGGAATTTGGAGGGATTATTAACCCTTAAGAGGGCTTTAGAAACCACCGTGATTCTCATGTTTATACTTATAATTACAATATGTATTAAAAATTGAATTCAATATAATTATTTAAAGATTTCAATAAAATCTCAGTACATGTTGAAAAATAAAATTAATTTTCGTTTACTAATTTAATCGACATGATTTTATTGAATGTATCAATTGAATTGGCTGTTTTCAAATTCATGTTGAAAGTCTGCTTAAGGATTAAATATTTGGGAAACTTGTATGATATTCGAAGCTAGTTTGGCATTCTGTTTAAAACAGGAATTAGTCAAATACATGGAGCTCACATGAAGATGCTAGTGCACTAGAACGATGATCTAATAAAAAAATTAAATATTTGATCTTTTTATGATTGAGTTGAAATTAAACGAAACATTGAAGTAAAACGCATTACCACCCAACTATGTACAATATATTGTTGAATAATATAGTTGATAAACGTTGATCGGCCTTGAGGCAAAATATAAATTGTATATATATGTTAAAGAAAAATAAATTTAAGATAATTTATTGTAAAACGTTGTATTAAATCTATTGAATTTTCTTGAAAGATTGATTTTCAAAGAATTAATTATTGTTTACATAATATATATTAATTACACATTTATGTATTCAGTTCTTACATTGGCTAATAATGTAATTTGTAAATGAAACGCTTCTCATCAAACGCACACAATGTCTGGAAATAATTCAACAATTAATTGACTGCCAAGCGAAACTTACGTGATGAGCACGACGTTTCGGATTAAGTAATTCAACGATTACTAATTTACGTACAAGTGGCCATGTTATAAATAATGTAAAAATCGACTAAAATACTTCGTTTCAAAAACGCATGTTAGAATGAGTAATTTATAAACATACATTGTGAATCAGTGGTATTGTGTTACTATATTCAAATCGTATGAATAAATATTTAAAAATAATAATTTTTTTAATAGAAATAAAAAGTTGCTGAAGAGATATTTCTTTTTTTCGTCAACATGCATTTTTGAAGTGGCTTTCCCATGTATACTCCTTTATCCAATAATTCATTATGGATTGTGTTCTTTTAAAAGTAACCAATTTCATCGAATATAAATTACTGAGGAGTAATTAAAAATGAATTCATTAGAATAAATTTCATCTCATATCCGTTTCATTATTTTCCTGTGTACGCTTCCTTGATTCTTGAATTCAGCAAAAGTACAAGAGAATTGCTTTGAAAGAACACAACGTCGGTTCAAGAGAAAGAACCAATAATACAGTTCGTCATATCAAATGGGTCATGTAATTTTTATACAAAATGATTCTGTAGAAAAAAAGATATAAATATATTTATGTTTGTTAATATGGCTAAAAAAATAAGAAAATGTAAATATATAAGAGCTATTGATTCATACTAATAATGCCATTGATATCACTATTCTCAAATTAACATTCGAAAGAATATATTTACAATTTAATTTTAAATAACAGGAGATTCTTTAATAATATATATCACATATTAATATTGTAAATAAAAAAAACAAATATTTTAACAGTGCAGTTATTAAAATTGTTATAGTTTTCATTAATGCATGTTCAGCATGACGATTTACAAACACCAATAAATGTAAATTAATATTTAATTTTTCTTTTTAAGAATATGAATCCCCATTCTAAATAGTAATTATAAATAAAAATATGTAAAATGAATGAACCAAATTAATATAAATTAAATTTTTTTTAAGGCCAAATTAAATTTGCCATTCTCGGTAATGTGAGTGCTACGATGACGCTCGACAAAAGATTGACACTGTGATTGTCCAAGATTTGTCTTCCACAAATATATCTCACTCGTTTTGCAGGACGTTCTACCACTATTCCGTTCTCGTTAATTCCTGTGACATAAAAAGCCAAGATTTTTAGTACTATTTTTCAGTGTGAAACGTTATTTAATATGGTAAAGCATAATTTACCAGAGTATTGTAAAGTAGCTCCTAAAATAGAATCTATAACACTCCCAAAGAGACCTCCACAACCTCCAACAAGAATAACTGGCCATTGTGGTGCAGCTAATTGAAGTACAGCCGAGTCTACAGTATACAGTACAGTAAAGTAATAAAACAAACCCACTGTCAAACCGCCAAGCACGGAAAGCAAAAGACCTACCCAGGAGACACCACCATTTGTTCCTATTAATAGAAAAAAATATTACAATTTACTGAAGTCTTGTAAGGTATAAACTTTTATAATTTAATGCATATTTACCCCTTGGTACTCTTTTTCCTGTAGTAATTAAGAAAGGATCGCTACTACCGATAACAGTTGCAATCTCTGAAGCCCAAGTATCTCCATTACAACATGCGATGGCTCCTACATTATGACGATTATAATAAATGGAAATATTATTCCAAATAATGATTAACAATTCAGTGTAAACTGTGATTTCTTCTCTTCTATAAACGTACCAAGAATACCGATCGACAACCAAGAACTCCTGTAATACTTATCAAAATCTACAGGGTGTTCTCCACAACCAACATCCAATAGGTACAAAAGTGCCAACTGTGTTGCCATACCGCCATTGCACAAGACATTAATCCAATTTCTTTGACCTTCCTTATAGTCTGCTTCAAGTTTTCTCTTTTTGTGAGCACGAAACTTTGTTGCATTGGAAGATGTGAAAAAGAATGTCAAAAGACAAACCAGGTGAACATAACTTGTGAGTGTCAGAATAAAACCGATGAAAAATCCTATAATATAATATTCTGTTATTATTGTAAAATGACTAAAACTTCTCAAAATGTAACTTTCACCGAACAACAGCTGCATCTTGTCTGAATAATAAAATGTATCTTGAAATGCTTTGTATATATGTTCGTTACTTTCTTTTTAAATCGACAAATCTTTCATTTTGCATACAATATGCAATCGCATTAGAAATAATAATTCTTTCATTTGAATATCTAAAGAACATTTTTTTACCTAGAACACAGCCAGTGATATCCAAGGTTTTTTTTCTGAAGCCCCAAAACGCCATAAATGTAGGAATTGCGACAACAACCAACCACCTCCATGGTGATATTACTACGTGTTCTAAAAGTGAAAAAGGTTATGTAAATCAAAACAATCAAATAGTACGAGAGAGGAAGCTGAGTTCGTACCTTCGAAATGATTATCGGTGTCTGAATGAAATGTCGAGTAAACTACGTTTACGATCCAAAACGCCATAGAAATTGGAATTGCACAGGCACTGATAAGTACCGGCACCAACACACGAGACCGTTCCTTTTCCATTTTTTCCAAGTATATATTTTATTTGATATATTGTCATAAATATATCCGTAAATACTAAGATTCATTCAAATTACTCGATAACTGAATTCGATTCATAATATAAAAGATATACGATAGAGTACCGTTTGTCCACGAAAAGAAGCCACGTAAAAAGTTACCCTATGTATCTATACATCATACCCCACTCCCTGTTATCCCTACTTGGCGCAAGATTTACAAAAGCATCATTTTTTCTCATAACTTTATACGTATACGTGATAACTGTTTACATTTACATGAATCAATCACTCAGTCAGTTATAACATACATGATAACGGTCTATCAGAGATTATGACCAAAAAATGAAAAGAATGTATTCTTGTTTTTACTATGTTTTTCTAGATAAGATAACATTTAAATCTAGTAGAAATGCTACAATACTTCATTTTTAAGCTATTTTTTTTAAATATTGAAATTTGCAAAAGAGGAGAAGAAGGGTGTTCACCACTACTGCTCACAGTCAGGGTGGCTTCCTATTCGTACGCGCATGTATTATGGAAGTGCGAACTGTAAACTTTATCCGCAGAAACTAAAAAGGAAACATTTTCGGGTCACTTACAAATAACGTTCTTCAAGTAGGTTTCAAGAAAAATAATTTTTAAGTTTATTTTGCAAAATACTTATCAAATTTGTATTCAATTTTACACGCCGCCAAATGTAGCAGGACAAGCTAGTTAGTTTTGCTTTTTATTAGGAAGCTATATTTTCATAAAAGAAAAAGAATTCAGTAACAGATTATTTCAACTAACAGAATTCGATCGTAATATGTATAAACCAACAGCCGCTGACCAACGGAAGGAGCGCCTCTCCAGGCGTTCACATAATGATTTTTTGTGAGGAAACTGTGAAAGCCAGCCTCCTGAAATTTTCCACACGACAACCTAGATGTATGGATCCTGATTCCTGTATTGTTTCCCGCCGATAGCTTTCTAAATTACGGTTGTAACTGAAACAATTGACAGCGCTAGTTGTTTCGAGACTTCGTAAGTCGGTGCGTACCTTATCTGTGTCAAGAGTCCTTCCTAGTCGACACTCTGACAGATATTGAAACCAACTTCAATTAATAGCATAGCTCAGAACCATCTTCAACCATTTACCGTGTACTAGTATCGACTATTTTCACCAGGGACGAGATTTTCTGGCATATATTAATTCTCTGGTAATAAGTAAACTATAACTTTGTTTTAGATATATTTTAAGAGCAATAAATAATCAATAAAGAGGACCTGTAATACAACATCGCTAATTGATCCTTATTCCAGTGTATTTTAGTTCTATGCGTCCACATTTGACTTCTATAAATTCACAACAGACTATCGCAGGCGCAGTAGCGCTCATGAAGTGATGAAGAAAGGATCGAAGCAAGTGAATTGCTCACCAATTCACTGACAGTTATCCAGTTTGTAATGTAAGAATAGTGAAACAAGGTAGCACTGATATGCAATCATAATAGAGATGGTGTAACCTAGTTAATCGTACCGTTTATTTAATTGTATTTTTAAAACAATGGAAAATTAAAAAGTGATTTTCACTTAATATTCATTTGAAGTAACTTGAATTATGTAGGCGGTAGCGTGCGTCTTATTGAAACTTGTAAGCGCATACTTTATAAACAGTTGTTCGAAACGATGGGTATATTTATGACATGGATAAATATAAGTGCATGTGAATGACAGTAATTGACAATTAATCAATTGTGCTATACATGCCTCGCAAACGAAAGAAAAAGTCAGATACGTGAAAATATAATGATAGAAATGTGCGAGTTCAAGGGATAAGCGATCAATTTATCGAGCTTCAGGTTTTGTAGTTTAATTGTACAAACGATGGCACCTACGAGAGACAAATGGATGAGGCGTTTTATTATTCCTGTAACGACACGACACAAGAAAGGCTTTACCATCTACAAAGTCACTTCTGTGGTATGACATACAGTGCACATTATCTTTTTAATACCTTGTGCAATCGTAATTAAATTTTACTTTCTTTGAAACTAATTGAATCTAATTAATCCAATTAATCTCCTGTATTAAATGTTAAGTGATCCTTATTTGTAATACAAATTATATGTACATTTAAAAGCATATGTATGCAAGTTAATATTTTAAGATATCTGTTTCTTATTTATCTGAAATTGTACTCACAGTAATTGCTATGTTTTAGGTATTTCTAAGGTCTTCTCATGAAGAAATATCTAAAGTGTCTGTATGGAAGCGTTACAATGACTTCAAGAAACTTCACTCAGAATTAAGTATTCTTTATGCAAGATCTCAAATTAAGGAGAGTTATCCCACATTCCCTAAGCCAAAATTTTTTGGTAGGTTTGAAGCCGAAGTTATAGAAGAAAGAAGGGAATGTGCATTGAAATTTTTAGAATTTGTAGGCAAGCACTCGTATTTATACTCTAGCGATATTTTCATAAAATTTTTTGAAACTAGTCACGCAGATCATTCCGTGCATGATTGTTCGCAATCTCTTAGTTCCGATACATCAGTGGAAGATGATCGTCATGCTTATATAAATCATTCACCACCTAATGATATTATTTCTCAAAATATTTTTGAAGCTAAAGTTATTCACAATTCTATATTACCTACTTCCACAATTGAAAATGAAACAAAGCAATCTCAAGAAGCTTGTAAATCTAAGGAATTACAATATGCACAGTTGAATGACACAAATTCTAAGATCGAGGACAAAAAAGCATATATGACAAGAAACACAGATGACAATTTACCTGTAAGAGATAATAAAATAGAAAAAATTATATCTGCTTTAGAAGATAATCAATTAATTTGTAATAGAAATAACAATTGCTATGAAGATTCAAATCATAATCTTCAAAATGACAATGATCGTGTAATTATTCAGACATCAAGTAGCAACACAAATACCGATGGATTTACAGTCGACGCGAATTTTTCACCAACATCGCACGACGGCTCTGATTTACCACAAGCATGGACAGATTCGTCTCAATACATATTAGTTGCAGCTGCACATATGAACGCAGCCTTTAAACATGAAGATCTTACAGAGTATGAGGAAGCATTTACTCAATACAAAATGGGAATCTCTAGTTTACGATCTGGTGTTGAATCTGATTCTAATAAAATAAGAGCAGAAATAATTAAGGAAAAAATATCAAAATATTTGGAACGGGCTGAAAAACTTTACAACAGATATCTGAATTGTAACATTTCTTTGTTAAGCAAGAACATTTCAGAACTTCAACATTATAAAGTAATAAAAATTTTGGAAACAGTAATGCTTGTAAAAGACATACGCAAAAACTGCTTCAGTATTGTAAAGGTATGAATGATTCAGAAATTATTTTGGACTATATATAAACTAAAGTATATGTTCAAACAACTAAAATAATAAATTTATCATTTCAGACTGTAGAGAAATCAGCAACCAACAAAGAAAACATAAGTGATTATATACTTCGTGGACAGGTACCATATATGGTACAGTTACATGCATGCATTGATACAGAAACAACAGTATTCTTAATTTTGCAACACCTCAGGTAAATGTACTAATACCCATGTGGTATACGTTATAATTGTCTATCATTTATTCTAGCCAACTTAAATGATTTTGTAATTTGTCTTTCAGCCGTGGGAAATTATGGGATTTTATATTATCACACTATACCTCTAACAACACCCTATCATGTGATAAAAGAATTGCGGACACTAATATTGGAAAATCAATCAATGATAGTTATATTATTTTGGAGAAAGATAATATCGAAAATGAAAATAAAGAAACTGCATCTCTAGATAACATGAAATTAACTAGTACAAATTCCAAAGTACAAATAAAGATAGACCCAACGACAGTAGATAAAACAAATGAGATATATAGAAATCTATCTACTACACAATTATTAGAAAAGGCGCAAATACTGCTACAATCGGTTAATGCAACATTGAAAGAAAGTAATACTGTAGTAAACCGAGTACGTGAATCCGATTACTTGCTAAACCATGAACGTAACACTAATTTATTGAATTTAAAAAACAGTATAAACCAGTCCAAAAATTGGACAGATGCACCAGTGGACATTAATAAGATATCAATAGAAATTGACAGTATAGATAAAAACATTATGACAGAAAATATACCCGAAAACAATGTGATAATTCCTAATTACTTATCAGTAAATAATATTAAAAAAGAAAGGAGCCAATATAGTACTGACAATTCATCATTAAGCGATAGTTTCAAAGATTTTTGTTATGATGACAAAGAATCAACAAGTTCATCAACGGACAGCTTAAAAACTATCGATGCGCTTGACACAATAGATGATAAAACTAATAAAGCAGATAACATTACAAATAATTCAGAGTTTAAAAACTTAACAAAATATCATGGCAAAAATGAACTAAACAGTTGTTATACACCAATCAGTCAACAAGTACAGTACATCGACATTACACAAAATAACAATGTAGACGACGTTGAAAAAGTATTATGGACGATACCAGAAAATGTAATTCGTCTTTGGGCAGCTGAAATACTTTTAGCATTAGAAGCATTACACCAACAAGAAGTTACAGTGTTTGATTTAAAACCAGATAATATATTACTGGATGATAATGGGCACGTTCAACTGACATACACTGTGCCGACACATAATATAGATCTACTGAAGTATAAACACCCTTATGCATCTCCTGAATTATGTATGTTCTCGCCCATGACTCCCCTTACTCCAGCCACAGATATCTGGAGCTTTGGTGTTATCTTATATGAATTATTAGTAGGCAATGTAAGTTGAATTTATGGTAACAATATGTGAAAAAGTAAATATATTATAAGCTACATTTATGTTTCAGAAATTTCAAGCAAAACATCCAAGTGTATTTCACTCACATTCCCTACTTAGTATTCCTTGCAAATTATCCAAGAATGCCAAGTCCTTATTGCTTAATGTAAGTTTCTAAATAGTATCTTAAATAATTAATCAATTATCTATATATTTTAAGTAAATTTTAAGCAACAAATTTCGTAAATTTTCAGATATTGAAATATCAACCAAATGAAAGGTTGACAATAGCAGAGATAAAACAACACCCCTTCTTCAAAGAAATTAATTGGTCAAGTTTGGTAGATACATTTTAGAATGCAGTACAGTATGTAAAATGTTTGGTAAGAAATTTACTTGCAAGTCTGTACAAATTTCGGAAAAATGCTTAAGATTTCAAAATTTTGTAGTATACTTACGTACTTAAAAACAGAAATAATGAACATTTCGTAAAAAAGAATTATAGATGCATAACAATTAAAATTTCGCAGTAACGGATTTCTCCATGTTTCAAACTTAATTTTATTTCGTAGTTTCATAAGAAATGTAATGTATTGACTGTTAGCAATTATAACATATTGTAAAAATATTTGAAGAACAAGATCCACGAATCGTAGTCACTACGACTATGATGCTGTTCTAATTTCTTAATGTGTTCTAAAGCTTTAGGAATGTCTTAATTCCATGTCAGTTGTATAAAACACTGTTATTTACAAAACACTGATTACTTAAGTTATTATATTATATTACATAAGTCCTTTATTTCTTATCATAGATTATAAAAATATTAATGTATTTGTACAAGTCAATGTTAATTTAAATTTATATTCAATTATGTCTTATTCTTTCGCTTCTAGATATTGTTGACATTCCATCAACAAACCTAGTCGTAAATACTGTATTGGCATTGTTGAACATTCCATCCTTCAATGATACAACAATAAACTGTGAATGTTTAAAATGTCTTTTTAACATAATACCAATATTCTCCGTATGAGAAAGATCTAGAGCAGCGTCAACTTCGTCCAGAATATAAAGAGGGGCGGGTTTGAATAAAAGCATGGCTAAAATTAATGACAATGCTACTAAAGATCTCTGTCCACCAGATAGTTCACCAAGCGATTCTTTCCAAATACCGGAAAAGGCAATTTTTACTTCTAGACCTTCCGTGACTGTTTGATTTTCAGGAGCTTGTAATTTTGCATCTGCTCCTGGTAACAAACTACTGAATATCGACCCAAAATCTTTATTTACCTAAAAATTCATGTTAATTAAATTTTTCTATTAACAATTATATCTCGAATTATACTAATTTTTAGAAGGAAAATAGTTCCGATTTATGGACGAACTTCAGGAACGAATTAGTTTGTAAACCCAAATTCGATTATAACACCAATATTGTTTATATTTATTTTTGTAAAAATATTAATCGACAATACCTGTTTCCAAGCTTTGAGCAAAGTTTCTCTCTTCTTTTCATCCAAGTGTTTAATTGTTTCCAATATTTTGTTTCTATCATTTTCAACAATTTTCTTTTTCTTCACCATTTCATTATATTGCTCTTCTTCTTTATCAAATAAACTAATAGCACGAGTATTTATGTTCCGACTTAATTTTTCATGGAATGTTTGCAATCTATGTACCTTTTGTTTCATTTCGTCAGGTTTATTAACTTCAAAATCATAAATACCACCTATTAAGAAAAAAATTTTAACTAGGTATTGAGATTTAAACATAATATACTGTTTCACTATGTATTGCTAGTTACCAGCTTTTCCAAAATAAATCTTATCTTGTTCAATCCATTCGTACTTCCGTAGAAGTTCCGATACTTTTTGTTTGCAGTCAGTGGCACAACTTTCAATTGAACCGATTTCGTGGTTTAATTGTTTAATGTCTAATTCTGCATCTTTATTCTGTTTTATAATTTCATCTTTCTTTGCTACAAGCGTTCGCAAATGAGCATTTTGTTGATTAATAACCTTTTTATGTTCTTCTACTCTGGATTGTACTTCTGCCACCTCATTTTTTATTTTATTTAATTCTTCTTCCAACTTATTTTCTATTTCTTGCTCTGATTTCAATTTCTCTTCAGAGGCTTGTAACTGTTCTTTTCCAATTTCGATGCTTTTTTGCAATTCCGTAATTTCTAGTTCAAGTGTCTTTGCCTCTTGTTCTCGTTTTTGCCACTCATTATGACTCCTCTCTGCCTTCTTTTTTAGTCTCTCTACTTCCTTTTCAGCTTCTTTTAATTGTTTCTCACGAATATTAGCAGAGTTCTTCAGTTGGTGTTCCAATTCTCCAGCATGTTTGAGATTCGTTTTTTCATTTGTTTCTGCAGTTGTCATTTTCTGTACAAGTTCTTCAATACTTTTCACTAACTCGTCTATCTAAAATACAAATATATATTGAATTAAAAAATACTTATATTTACAGTCGAGGACAAAATTAAGATCTACAAAAGACATATTTCAAATTTTTATTATAGGCACAGATTAAAAAATTAAAAATCACGATTTTCACTGTTTTTCGAGATTCCGAGCAATAGCAATTCATTATTCGTTTTTAAACGATGTTCACTTAATGTTGTCTCCGACTATATTTCATTGCTTTAAACTGTTGTAATATACCTCTTCTTTTATTTTATAGTAGACTGTCTGTTCTAATCGCTGTTTAACCATACCGATTTCATAATTCCGTAAATCAAACTTTTGTTTTAACGACATATACTGATCAGCAACGCTAGTTAAACTTTCCAAATCGGCCTCAACCTTTTGAAAATTGTGTTTTTTCATGTCTAATTCATTCTGTATAGCTTTCAACTCTTCCAACTTTAATAAAACAGAGCCAGACTTCGATGCTGCACCACCAGATAGTGTGCCGGCAGGATCAACAATATCGCCTTCTAAGGTAACGCATTTTCTCATAATCTTCTCATGAAACGCAATCTTTTTAGCAACATCGATATCTTTGCAAATAAAAATTTGTCCGAAAATCCAAGTCATGGCTGACCGTGTTTCTTCTGGATACTCTATAAGTGACAACGCTGGCTGCACATTCTCTGATCCGCCTATCTTTTGTGCCAAATGAATCATTTGATTGTCCATTGTTCTTCCATTTACTTTGTTCAATGGAATAATAGTAACACGTTGTTGTAACTGACCACGTTGAAGTAATTTCTTGCTTGTAGTTTCCGTATCAACTATTACATTGTACAACTGAAATATAACAAATCATATGTAACTTTAATGTCCTTATAGTAAACCAAATTAAGAACTTTACTTAAAAACTGAAATATTTATGTACCTTTCCTCCTGCAGCAATATCTAAAGCGTATGCAGCTTTCTTATCCTTAACTGTAATTAATTTACACACCACTCCTTTTACAGATTTCGGATTGAAATTAGGTTCAGGTTTTTGATATTCAAATCTAATTTGTGGATATCTGGATTCAAAGTAGTCTACTTTCTCTTCCAACGCTCTTATTTCATTTCTCAGTGTATGTCTTTGTTGTCTTAATGCTTCTACAGTTCCATCTTGATAATTTAATCGTTTCAGTTGATTTTCCAAATTTTTTAACTCTTTTTCTTTATCATCAAGATCTCTGGTATATTTCTTATACTCATCTTCAGTATTTTTCAAATCTGCTTTCTTAATTTTTAGTTGTTCTCTATTATGATTTAATGTCATATCACATTGTTTACGTTGTGTTTGTGCTTCGGAAATTGCTTGTTTTGCTGCTATTAATTGCTGCTCCAATGTTGCATTTTCACCATCTTTACTTTCCAACAAACCAGAAGTAATTTTTTGATATTTTTCTTGTGCAGCCTGCAGAGCTTCACAATCTTGTTCATCTGTCTCCTTCAATTGTTTGAATAATCCTTCGACTTTAGCATAGTCTTTTTGCCTAGATATGCAAGTATTTTCGTCATCTTTTATGTTAGTCTTTAATTGTTCCACAGCCTTTTTAGCAGCTTTCATACTTTCTTTGCTACTATTAACTTCAGCCGATAATTTAAATTGCTTCTTTTCTTCCTGTACTAACTCTTTTTCCAAAGTTTCTAGTTGACCCCCTGTTTCCTAAAAGAAATAAATAATTGGGGAAAAGAATATAATAATTTGCATTTTCAATTGAAATACATACTGTGTCCCTTTTCTTGGCAACTTCATTGTATTCTTTGTCTATTTCTTTAAGTTTCTCTTCACCAGCTGCAATAACTTTTGTTTTACAATCTATTTTATCCTTAACTGCTTGTACATTTTCTTCTGCTTGTTGACTCTCATTTATAGCATTCACATATTTCCAAGCAAGACAAATTCTTTTACAGTGTTCTAATTCTCTTTCTATTCGTTGAAATTCCACATATTGAGTTTTTTCTTCCTTGAGTTTTTCTAATTTTGGGCCTATCTCTTCTTTCAAAATCTAAAACAAATTATACTTCTTAATATGTACATAAATCAAGTTAAAATAAAAATAATGAAATTATTTCATACATTATTCATTTCACTTAATTTACTGTCTTTCTTTTCTATGGTTTTTAAGGCAGCCACTTTCTTATTCTCGTACATTCTTGTACCAGCAGCTTCTTCTATCATAGATAATATTTCTACAGGTTTCATGTTAAGAACTTTTGTAATTCTCCCTTGCATAATTAAAAAATGAGGATTATTCACATTCAACTGGACAGAACAGAACATATCTTGTACGCGTTTGTTTGGGACATTGGCACCATTGATCAAATATTTATTTTTCCCACCGATTACAACCTGTCTTGCTACTGTTATTTCTTCATAATGCTCATAACCCATTGGAGATAAATTTCGGTCATGATTGTCAAATGTTATTGTAACACTAGCTTTTTTAACACCTGCTTGACCAGATTTATAAACTAAATCTTGTAATGATGTAGCACGGACCTGTAATTGAAAATTATTATTACAAATTGATAAATATCCACTTTTGGTAAAACAACTACATTAGCAAACATTACATAAACAGAAACATGTAAATAAAGTTTATGAAAAATACAATTTTATATTATAATACCCAATAATATTTTATATTATAGTGCCCAAATTTTTTTAAAAGGTTAATTTTATTCGTAGATGTGAAATATACAAATATTAGAGATATGTAAAAATAAAATAACATAAAACACTATAATTATACCTGGCCAAGATTTGTAATACCCAAAACAAAACATATTGCATCCAAAACATTTGATTTCCCGGTACCATTGAATCCTGTGATCGCGTTGAACTCTTTATCGAAACCAGTTATTTCAATTCTTTTTCCGTATGACTTAAATCCTTCTAATACCATACTCTTAATATACATCTTGACATATAAAAACTAAAAATGATAATTTTTAAGTCGAGTAAATAAAACTACAAATTCAAATCGTCATAGGGACCGGTACGATACATGTATTTTACAGAACATAGAGGGGAACCAGTAACACGATATATGGATACATAATCATTCTTTAATATAATCCGTTTGGTTATTTCTCTAAACTATGTTATTTCCTTTTCCTTATTTTAAGTAATTTTCTTGTATATGAAAATGTTCCCTGCGGCTTTATTGAGAAGATATTTTCAAAAAACACTGCCAAAGTGCAACTACACGAACAGACTTTGGGTTGACCAATGGCAACGCTATTCTCAGTTATAATCACAGTCTGATTGATCCATGATTTTATTAATTTCCTAACAAATTCGCAGAGAATATCTTCGTAAAGGAAAAAATTACTTCAAATCACCTTAAAAATCATCTCTGTTAAGGAAGTACAACATTTTTAGGACAACATATAGACGGAAAGTCTCATAACTAATAATGCTATATATAACTGATACTACTATAGCTACATAAGTTATTAAGAGATGTTGCTGAATAATTCGGACGCAGATAAATGTTATTACAAATTATTAATATTTGGTTTTACAAGGGAATTTTGGTAGCAAGTTGGTAGCATGATATATCTTGAGTTTAACTTGTGAGAATCGGTGTAGCGGTTTTAATCACGAGACCGATACTAAACTCGGATGTAGGAGCATCTGTGATCTAGACAGGCAACACGTGGGGAGAAATGAACTTTACGAGAAATAACGTAACAAGCAACTCTTTATTAACCGAGCAACAACGGACATCTCAACTCGATGAAGGACCTGAACGAAGTGTCTTGCAAGAGGGGAGAGCGTTTTCTCTCTTGCCGCTTTCTTCCTCAACTTGAGGCGTAGTGCTGCCAACTGCGTGTCGGCGATTCCCCTAGGGATGGCCTAGGGGAGCGGCGCATGCGCGGGACAAATTCCCTACATCGGTTGTACGGAGTAGCCCTCTGCTGGTTAGTTCCATAAAACATTACTATAATACTGTCAACTATTTAATCTTACTCTTCAGTCGAAGTTAAAACATATTTGAACGTGGTAAAATGTTTTGAGTATTCTGCGGCTATTTTAACGAAGTGTAGGTAACAATTTTCTTTATGTATTGTATTGCAAGTGTACGTAAAAATACTTTAAAATTTAGCTATAACAAGAAAATCTATATGTAATTAATCGCAATTCAATGTTACAATTAAACTATTGAAAAATTGTAGTATATATAGCCTAATTCGTAGATTTTGAAAGGAAAGTTGGGACATTTATAATAAAAATGATGTAAAAGATACACATGATTTTCTTCATTGTTGCATATGATTGCGTTGCTAGGTTTACAATGAATATTCCACCTATACAACAACCAGGAGCTATCGGGGTAGGGCAAATGACCCAGTCCGTAAATCCTCAGATTCCTCAAAATCCACAGCAAGCACAGCCACAACAGGTTCAGCAACAACAGCAACAACAACAGCAGCAACAACAGACACAAGAGAAACTTGACAATATTTCTAAAGTTAAATCTTTAATAGGGCCACTAAGAGAATCATTAGCAATAGCCCTTAAAACTGCAGCACATACACTGCATCAAAATAGTTTAGTAGACGTTGGATCCCTCAAGGGAATCGACCAACCGGACCATCGTTTCAATAAGAACATGGAAGAATTTTATTCCATCTGCGACCAAATAGAATTACATTTAAAAACTTCTATAGAGTGCTTGTCGCAGAATTCTAGTTCTCTACGCTATTTACCAGTATCCGTGATACCAACACGTACCGATACTGTTGGAGCACAAGAAGGACCAGGTTTAACGTATCCTCAATTTTTAATGACTGTAAGAGCACAAGTTTCATACGCTCGCGAGGTACACGATACTCTAATATCTGCAGCGCATACAATAACATCCGGCGAATAATTGTCTTTATTCTGTGTACATAATCGACTTTAAAAGGTGAAATCTAATAAAAATAATGTGTATCGCTTATGAAATGTAAGTTTTGTATATGTAAATTTAATTCTGTATGTAGTACGATTATACTAAACCAGAAAGTAAAAAATGCTTTCTATGTATTGTAAGATTACTTTAAAACAAAGAAACACATTCGTATATCACTTTACACGAACATACTTTTTATCGTTCCCTTTATGAATAAAGCTTGCTGGGTAAGTTGTCAATAATTTTGTTTCGAATAATACCTACACGTGCATTCCTATAGTTTTATTTATAGAAATCATTTATTATGTAATCGCGTGTACTTTCTGTAACATAAAATTTAACTTTTATTTCATTATTTTTTTGTATAGGTCACAGATACGATACGTTGCTGTAAAATAATTATCGTATCGAACACGTATAAATCGTTGGCATATACTCCAAACCGTTTAGTTCGAATGAAAGTAAGAAGCAATACGAAAACATCGAAGGATTCGAAAAAGGAACTGGTAGCAATTACTACATTTAGTTCCGTAAAGCTCACAGCTTCTTCCAGAAGAATTCATTGAATACGATTCCCGTTGAGCCATATGAATGAACATCGCAGGCTATTCATCTGGATCAACGGAAACATAATTACATAGCTTCGATTCGAACGCGAAAGAAATTCTGTTGTAAAGAGAGTTCGCCGAGTACTGCCACGCGTTAGCGATATACACCTTGACTCTGATTATTCTCGATCGTGGCTGACACCCCCACAGAAACGCGACACGACCGGTCAAACCGAACGTAAACAAAGATTGATAAAAGCACGAAAGCTCGGACGTGGCAAGAAAATAGCGGGGCCCTGCACAGAGAGCCGCTTATCAGCCTTATGTTTTAGTAAGCACGTAGAAATAGGAAGGACATACCGGTAAAAGAGAGGAGGGGGAGGAGAGGCGTGCAGGAAGCGCTACTGTCAGTTGGATTGGTGTTTTGTCGCGGCGCGCCGAGTGATCATTTGAAAAGGAAGGACCACCTCTGTTCACCATATTTGGCAAACTTTCCCTAATATGGTAACGTCTACTTCTAAATATGGCAGCCGGGGACGCCCTCTCGTCGATTCTTGTAGCACTCCGCGCGAACTTTTCCCGTCGAATTTCGTCGGACCGAATGCCCCGACGAATCTTTTGCCGGCGGTTCGGAGCCCTCGGTCGACCGATTGATTTTTCCATAAAAGAATTTTCCAAAATCTTCCCGCGGATTAGGCTATCGGGAATGGTAGGACTACTTTTTTACCGCGTGCTCGGCCGATGGTGGGGGTAGACGGTGCGCAGGAACGTACGGAGGCACCGCGTTAGCACGTAGGTCAAGTTACGATACTCAGCGCGCATTCAGTTCGCGGGGAGCGCTCGTGCAGTGCGCGTTGTTGTCCCGTGTTCCTCTAGATGGTTGATCACGTGGGAAACATTGCGCCGACTTTTCGCGATTCCGTGGCGAAGAAGGGCCGAGGGAAAGGGAATAAATGTGTGCGAGTCCGTAATGGACAACCCTAGCGGCGGAAGAGATAGTCGGTACGCAAGTCTTGGGTACAGCATGGGGATGATAGGCAGCGACGCTGGCTCGGAAATGTACGGCCGACCGTCCACCTCCCAGCTTACAACTTCTCAAATAAGCCGCGGTGGCGCCACCATGATGGCCGCGGCGGCTGCTGCAGGCGGACCAAATGCCGGCGTGGGACCCGTACAGAGAGGTATCAAGAGGACCACCACGGACGTCTGTTACGATGACAGCAACGCACGGCAGGCGCTTTCGCAACAGCAGGGCATGTCGATGTCCGGAGACTGTGTACCCGACAATTTGGAGGAGTCGTTCACCAGTTTGGGCCAGCCGAAAAAGTCGCCGCCGTCGAACGGCAAGAAGACCAAGGGACGGGTCAAGATTAAAATGGAGTATATCGACAATAAACTACGGAGGTATACCACCTTCTCCAAAAGGAAAACCGGAATCATGAAGAAGGTTTGTATCGGGCAAACCTGTTGACCTATTTCTCATAGCAAACAAACCTCACAAGGGTGCTGTCGACTCATCGAGCGCCGGGGTACCGACGATCGATCCTCAAGATCGATAATTCTGTGCTCTCGAAAGTGTTCCCACGAAACGCGCGCGTTCTGCCGTTGGTGAATTTCCAATTTACGGGTTAGATTCGAAACGCCGGTTTCCATATGCGGTACTATACATATGGGCAGTAGGTTGGTGCGCACAGTATAACGTTCATCTTTTTCTCCCCACCACCACTCTTACCGCCCACGATTAAACATTTTATTACACATTGTACTTCGTTCGACGGTCGAAATAAATTTCGATTCGTTGTTTCGTTTCCGTCGATTCGGATGCGAATGAAATATTTCTTTCGTCGAAGATACACCGAGAGTGTTGGAAATTGGTACGGGTGTATTGTGGGTAATACTTCGGTGTCGGATTTTTTTTGTTACAGTAACATCGGTTTTTCAGTGATTCTTTTTCTCGTCGCTTTTTAAGGTTACCGCGCCGACTGTCATTCCAGTTGATCCGCTATTCGCACGTACCGTGCGGTTCTGCTAGTCCCGTGCATAACCACCGAACGGTAACCATTATCCTTTGCGTTTCGTCCGTTCTTCCTTATCCGACCATCGTCCTCCCAGAGTTTCCAATCGTTGTTATAAAGTCTATCTACGTGTTCGTTCGTCGTTTCAAACGGAAATGTCCGTCTGGAAATTCGAACGACCATCGAAATAGGGAAAGAAACTTGATTATAAAAAATAATCTACTAAGATTGTATTTAACAGCGATATAGATTGATAATATAATAATCGAATATTCGCTTTGTGTTTCTAACGTCTCCTTTTCAAGACTGCTTTGAACTGTGAACTTTTAAGTTTATAGAAATATAGAAAGAAGCAATTTTAAATATTGAACATCGAATTTGAATATTTTATTTCAGTAAAATAGAGTTGATAGAAATTTTTCATAAATATAATATGAAATTATATTATGATATTAACGAGTACCACCAGAGGGCCGCTAACTTAAACCGTAGAGTACTATGATTTTTAAATATTGTTAAAAATATATTTAAATCGCGTGCAAGTTTCTCTGTTTATACTTTTTCGCGCGGGAAGCGAATGTAGATTCTATTGTTGGTTAGAAGAGTCGTAATGAATTTGAAATAAGGGAAGATTCGTTCAGGGACAATTCGATAGAAGAGCGGATGAGCGAGTTTGTTGGGAACGATAATGGCCATTCCTTTTTATCACAAATTTTCGGTATTGCGACGAAGTAACGAGTACCATAATTTATTTTTATTATGTGCTGAAGATAAATTGATAGTTTTGAGAGATTCGGCATCGAAATATTCAATTAGAAATCGAATAGAAAATCGGATGAGCGAGTTTGTTGGGAACGATAATGGACATTTCTTTTTGTCACAAATTTTCGATATTGCGACCAAGTTACGAATGCCATAATTTATTTGTATTGTGTGCTGAAGATAAATCGCTGGTTTCGAGAGATTCGCATCGAAATTTTTAATTAAAAATCGAATAGAAGATCGGATGGGAGAATTTGTTGGAAACGGTAACGGCCATGTCTTTTTATCATAAATTTTCGATATTGCGACCAAATAACGAGTACTATAATTTATTTGTATTTTGTGCCGGAGATAAATCGCTAGTTTCGAGAGATTCAGCATCGAAATTTTCAATTAGAAATCGAATAGAAGATCGGATGAGCGAGTTTGTTGGGAACGATAACGGCCATTTCTTTTTATTACAAATTTTCGATATTGCGACCAAATTACGAATGCCATAATTTATTTTTATTGTGTGCCGAAGATAAATTGCTAGTTTTGAGAGATTCGGCATCGAAATATTCAATTAGAAATCGAATAGAAAATCGGATGAGCGAGTTTGTTGGAAATGGTAATGGCCATTTTTTTTTTCTCACAAATTTTCGATGTTGCGACCAAGTTATGAATGCCATAATTTATTTGTATTGTGTGCTGAAGATAAATCGCTGGTTTCGAGAGATTCGCATCGAAATTTTTAATTAAAAATCAAATAGAAGATCGCATAAGTTAATTTATTGGGAACGATGACGGCCATTTTTTTTATTACGAATTTTCGATATTGCGACCAAGTTACGAATGCTATAATTTATTTCTATTATGTCCCGAAGATGAATCGCTAGTTTCGAGAGATTCGATACTAAAATTTTCAGTTAGAAATCGAACAGAAGATCGTATGAGTGTATTTGTTGGAAACAATGGTGGCCATTTCTTTTTATTACAAACGTTCCATATTGCGACCAAATAACAATCATCATAATTTATTTCTATTACGTCCTGAAGATGAATCGTTAATTCCGAGAGATTCGATATTAAAATTTTCAATTAGAAATCGATCAGAAGATCGGATGAGTGTATTTGTTGGAAACGGTAACGGCCATTTCTTTTTACTACAAACGTTCCATATTGCGATCAAATAACAATCACCATAATTTATTTCTATTACGTCCTGAAGATGAATCGTTAATTCCGAGAGATTCGATATTAAAATTTTCAGTTAGAAATCGATCAGAAGATCGGATGAGTGTATTTGTTGGAAACGGTAACGGCCATTTCTTTTTACTACAAACGTTCCATATTGCGATCAAATAACAATCACCATAATTTATTTCTATTACATCCCGAAGACGAATCGCTACTTTCAAGAGATGCGATATCAGAATTTTCATTTAGAAATCGAAAAGTTTCAAAGAAAGTACGAAAAGCATCGCGCATGAACTTAACGGAAGGAAAGGGGTGTGCGCATCGTCGTTGCGTGGCTGTGGATTGCGCGCCAATGACTTCTACGAGCGCGCAATTTATGACTGACAACTGTGCTTTTGCAGGCCACTAACTTCTCCGTGTATTTTCGATGAAAATACACCGAGGAGAACCGAATTACGCTTTGAACATCGCGATTAACTTGTAGTATAAATATTGATTATTATTAGGCAGCTTCGTAGCTCTTTAATCCGCGGGGCCCGTCGAACACTCTTCGCGTTCGGAACCTTAACTAGCAAAAAGTTCGGATCTTTTCAGGCTACGAAGGATTACAGATAACAAGTAACCATTTAGGTTCGGATATCGCTGACGATGGTCGTTAAGACTCCATTTAGAGTCGCCATTGTTCTTTTGTAATCGTTGAGAATACTTCTGGAGCTCTTTGTACTCTTTATTATTGTTTTTACAGGGATTTAGCGATATATTGCTATAATCCGGGATCCACTCGACGAGATTGTCGCATACAGTTGCCAAGAGGAAATCCTAATCTGAGTTAGGGTACTCCACGTTGTCGTCGATGATCGTTCTAGAATTATTCATCATTCATGAAAGTTGAAGGAATTAACTCGCCATGAAAATGTAATCGAGGCTTGACTACGTCCATTATAGTTAGGAAATTATTTAAAGGCTCGACTGTCGCTTGTTATAATTGTTTTAATCGTTGAAAAAATTCGTATAAAACTGAAAATTTAAATAACAATTAAATTAAATTGTAGTGTGGTGTTTATAATAGTAATTGTTCTTACAACATTTGTTGAAATTTTTCTGGTAGACTGTCCAGTGTAAGTAGCATATATTTTTAAATAATTGCA
>CM052089.1:15586638-15599281 GCA_028453745.1 Agapostemon virescens
TCTTGAACTCCGTTGCGCGCTAGCAGCTACTGTTCGTCCGCCATACGATGACTATCTGACTGTAGCCCGACTCCCCTACCAATCGCGCGCATTGTTACTATTGGCCGAAGACGATGACGGTGAACGACAGCGGTCATATCGAGCGAAATGGAAGGATGACTTGACAGGCTCGAGGGACAACGTCGGTGCCGTGAAATCGCACTATTTCTCTCGGTTCTGGTGTGATCGCTGTCGTTCTTCGTCAGCGTCCTCGACCAATGGCAACGATACGCGCCATGGAAGCGGTGTCAGGATAGAATCAGATAGTCATCGTATGGCGGACGATAGAGTTGCGGTTACGTTTCTCAGATTGTTAAGACAGTTAGATAAGCTAAGGGCACGTGGTTTCTAAATGCGAGAAGTACGCTGTCAGGGGAGGGTCCCTCGACAGAGCGAGATCGCACGTCTTGCCTTGGCCATCGTCATTCGTTGACGGACGAACAGCGGCATTAACGAACAATAGTCCGCGAGAAGATGCCACAAGCTTCGACAGGGGGGGGATCTACGACGATCTTCTACTCTTAACCCCTTGCCCTACAACGAGTCAGACTCGTGATCATGATTTCGAACAGAATCTTCTGAACATGTATTTCTTGAACCTTCTTTAAACCGAAATAACATTCTATTTAACTAACAATCGCATGCAATCAATAGCTACGCACGCGGTAACTAGAAATTTGCCTTTTCTTTTTGTCGTTCTGCGGAGGACAAAGAAAATCTGTTCACTGTTAAGGTGGAGTGGGCTAATCCCTTTGTATTTATTTATTTATATTATTTATTTGCTTTACTCCAAAACGAAACAACATATTTGAATGCGGTAAAAAGCATTTTGTAGCAGACATATCAATAGTTATGCTCTTGCCTCGTAGCATACAATATAAGGTATCAAATAGATTTTAACTGTCGATTGTGCACTTGCCCTATTTTCTGGGAAAGTGCACAGTTGTTGCAATTTTTTACAATTTTCTTAAAAAATTAAAATATACAGGTGGAATTGGCATTATTGCCAATGTTAATTAAAGAGTATTAACTCAAGTATTCGTTGATATCAATAAATATTAAATTATTATAAAACAAATTCAAGATATTTGAGTTGAGAGTCAAACTTACTAAAAACTGGGGTGCACTTACCCCACTCCACCTTATCATAATATAAAGCGTAGGTCAAGGGGTTAACCACCGGTGATCGCTTTCAAACGACCTATCGCGAAGTAGATGTATCAGCGAGTGGGGCATAGACACCTTCAAGTCTCTCTGTACCACGTTCTCTCGAACAAGGAAAACACAGAATCGTCTAGCCCTAAGTCGAACATGGTACCGCGTGAAATCGCGAGGACCCCCCAGACTAAAAAGACTGAAGTTAAGAAATTAAGAAAGAGCAACAGGAGGACTCCCGTGGATCGGGTACCGACCAAAGAGGTCCCGGTGTTCGATCCCGTACGTTTATTCGGACTTATGGTAATCCGACACATCATAGTCGTTGCGATATAACTTTCAGACTTTCAGAGAAACGGAAGACGGAGGGTGTACCCAACCTCCAACGTGTTCTAATCTCAAAAACGCGTTAACCTGTTAACCGGGGAATAAACTTTTGATCGACTCGTTTTACAATGGGGACTTTTTCTTTTTTTAACCCTTAACGCTCCAAATGTGCCTCCCAAAGATTGTTTTAAGAAATTCCACACATTACTCAATTATAATTAATATAAATATTATAATGAATATTATACTACTTCTAAGGCGAATAAAAATAGTTTTGAATATTATTATTTACACGCCATCGTAGTATTTAAAATCTGATACTTAACTTTTTGCAAGTCGAAGTATGATGAGAATAAGTTGCCGGTCGATAACCACAATTAAAAGTCGGAGCGTTAAGGGTTAATACTTATTGTTTATATATAATTGTAAACTTATATAATTGATTTACTTGAATAAGAACTACATAAAATGTAACGTGTTCAAAATATAACTGCAAATTTCCATGACGAAAAATGTCGTCATGACCATTCTATTGGGTTGTTCGGAAAGTAATTTCGTTTTTTCCCGACAGAGGAATTAATTGTATTTTTTTGCACCCAACTTCACACTTAAGCCGCATAATCATTATACGTTTTGAGAGCTGATATAGCAAGGCTTGTGTGTGAAAAAGTCCAATTGATTCTACGCAGTAGTTTTTGGTTGGTGCCCTTTTAAATATGCAGACCAATAAGCAGCATTTTCGTCATATTTTACTTTTTTACTATAGAAAAGGTAAAAATGCTGTTCAAGCCAGAAAGAAATTAACCGATGTGTATGGAGAAGATGTGTTGACAGTACGCCAGTGCCAGAACTGGTTTGCAAAATTTCGATCCGGCAATTTTGATGTCGAAGATGCACCACGTTTTGAGAGGCCGGTTGAAGCTGATAAAGACACGATAAAGGCATTAGTTGATGCAAACCGACGAATGACAACACGCGAGATCGGTGAGAGGTTAAATTTATCAAATTCAACTGTTTATGACCACTTGAAAGGCCTGGGTTTAACCTCGAAGCTCGATACATGGGTTCCCCATGTTCTCACGGAGAGAAATATGTGTCGTCGCGTTGACGTCTGTGATTCGCTTCTCAAACGTCACGAAAATGATCCATTTTTAAAGCGCATCATTACTGGGGACGAAAAATGGGTTGTATATAACAATGTCAAACGCAAGAGATCATGGAGCAAAAAAGATGAACCGGCTCAAAGCATTTCCAAAGCCAATATCCATCAAAAAAAGGTGATGCTGTCTGTTTCGTGAGATTTTAAAGGAATCGTTTCTTTTTTGAGCTTTTACTGGATAATACAACAATTAATTCGGAAGTCTACTGTCATCAGCTGGACAAACTGAATGATGCACTTCAATAGAAAAGGCCAGAATTAATCAAGAGAAAAGGTGTAGTGTTCCACCAAGATAATGCGAGACCTCATACAAGTTTGGTCACTGCCAAAAGCTTTTACAGCTTGAATGGGATACAATGCCACACCCACCATATTCTCCAGATCTGGCACCTTCGGATTATTATTTGTTCCGGTCAGTGCAAAATTTTTTAGACGGTAAAACCTTCGCTTCAAATGAGGAGGTCAAAAACCACGTCGATCAGTTTCTTGCCAGCAAAGACCAAACATTTTATGACTGTGGAATCATGCTACTACCAGAAAGATGGGAAAAGGTATTGGACCAGAATGGTCAATATATAATTTAATAAAATATTTGTTCATTATACGAAAATTGTTTTCCATTTTCACAAAAAACAAAAACGAAATTACTTTCCGAACAACCCAATAATTGATATACTTGAATAAGAACTACATAAAATGTAATGTGTTCAAAATATCTCGGTAAATTTCCATGACGAAAAATGTCGTCATGACCATTCTAGTAGTTATTCGAATGTAGTACGTGTGTGACGAAATATTTCGTCAGTTAACAGAGTAATTGATTTCAGATCGATCGAGCGAAGGTAGAAGATCGGTACGGCGCGCCGTCGGTTGGTTCACCCCTAAATTAATGGCCCGTTATGGTTCTAGGCGTACGAGCTGTCGACGCTGACAGGTACGCAGGTGATGCTGCTGGTGGCCAGCGAGACCGGACACGTGTACACGTTCGCGACAAGGAAGTTGCAGCCGATGATAACCAGCGAGGCTGGGAAAGCATTGATCCAGACCTGCCTGAACAGCCCAGACCCGCCGACCTCGGGCTCGTCCGGTGATCAGAGGATGTCGGCGACCGGGTTCGAGGAGACCGAACTGACCTACAACATAGCCGACGACGAGCAGAAAGTAAGGCAACTGGTGTATGGCTCGCCGCACGGTGGCTCGCTGCACGGCGGGTATCCTGGTGGCGGACCGACCGGAGGGCCCCCCGGCCATCCGCAACCCCCGCCGCCGCCGCCGCCGGGTTCGCAGCACGCGCCACCCTCGCACGCGCAGCACGCGCACCTGATCGCGCATGCACACGCGGGCTCATCGAGCTCGCACCTGGTCCCGTGCTCAAGCCCGGGCCCCATGCTCGCCGGCGGTCCCTATCAACAATCCTGCCCCTCGCCCCTGCCGCCCCATCACGCCGCCTATCATCCGCACATGTCGCACTCGCATCCCCAACGGTAGTACTACCCCACTCGAACGAGCACTCGCTTGTCCTCCGCTCCTCCGCTATACGTAGCCGACGGGTCCGAGCCATCTACCTGTTGGCTACCCTGCCGGTTCCCCTAACTTCCGCTTATCCTACAAGTTCTTGTCGATACAAGCTCGCAAAACACGTTCCCTGATGGACCGAGTTCCTCGCACAGGAACATATTCAAATGCGACAATACGATTTCGATGAAACTTATCGGAGCTCTTATGGTTCTTTGGAAAAGATTTCACACGTAGAATTAACACGTTGAACGCCTCGACGGCGCCATTGAAACGCCAAGGATTGACCCCTTGTCATATTACGAGTCAAACTCGCGTTGAAAATGTTAAAGAAAATTTAACAACTATGAATACTATGCGTTTCTTTTCAAATCAAATGTTGTTCTTTCGTAACGAAATCTTTAACACGTTGAATGCCACGGGGGACACCGGTGACCGGCACCGTTACATCGTTTAAGAACGGTTATCAATGAATTAACAGCATTGAACATTAACGCAGTACTGCCAAAATTAACCAGATTGTAGTACGAGGTGAAAACTTTGGCTTTTAGTAACTAACAATTTTGTTCAATAACGCTGATCACTTCTATGAATGATAGAAATGAAACTTGTCTGAAGTAAACTAAATTCGTACGGCATTCAACGTGTTAACACTTTACTGACCGGAAATTGTTTCAGAAATTTTTATCGTCTATAGTCCATGACTGAAAACTTTTTAACGGATTTTTTCAAAACTGATAGCAATTTTTATTGGGAATAGTGATTGGAATCCTCGGTGACGTTATCTAATCACTTCGTCACAAAGTACAATGTAAAAATAGTTTCTTAAACTTCATTCTGTTAAGCAGAATTATTGAAAGTCCTATTAATAGGCTTCCGGTCGGTGAAGTGTTAATATTGTTGAGGCTTTCGGGGTGTAAGCCGTGTCCTAAAGGAAGATATTTCCCACTGATCGGTATCAGTGTGTCTTTCGCGACCAGGGGGTGGGGAATTGGAATCAGTGTGGGTGGGAATCAGGGGATGAAGCTAGCTGCAATGCTAGCGAAACGTTGGGAAATATCTTCCTTTAGTACACGACTTACACCGGAAAGCCTCAACAATAATGATTGTACGATGCCAGACCGTGAAAGCCTCGAATCTCTGATATTTCACACATGTTTCTATTTTTATCGGTGATTATGCGCTTTGAAGGGGTGAAAATGGCCCTGAAAGTTGGGGTGTTTTTGAGATGTCTCGGAAAAATTTTCAGTCAAAAGAAACGTCAAATCTACGTCAAAAGAAATGCTTTGGTTTCCTAGTTAAAACAGCTTCGAGCGCAAAGGGTTAATATAGAAAAGATTTACAAATACAAAATTACATGGATGCCGGATATATCCGGCGCTCAAAGCGAAAAGATAAAGGTCCCAGCCCGCAGACAATACTCCTACCTGGGTCCGATTAAATTTTCTCCAAAGCGGCCGCTAAAAACAACGAAGCTATAAGCTCTCATAAGTTTCATCGAAATCGGATTTTCGCATCAGAATACGTTCCCTTGTCAGTCGCAGCCAAGGCTACGCTGAACCTACCGAGCGCTCAAATTGGCTCTAGCAGATTGTCGTCTCGTAAAAGTCGCGAGAATCGAAGATTTTTTAAGGCTACAGAAGTCCGTTTTGATGGATTCGTATAAAAGCAATTTTATAATTGTTTGTTGTTTAAAAATTTGAGTCTGAGAGGCCGGTTTGACCGGCTTCGGTAGGTTCGCGTCGAATGCCAGCTCTTCGAGTCTGGAACTTTACCATGAAACTGTTCCAACTGCTCGAGTGACTGCAGGATAACTGGCACAGTGTTATTCTGATTGTCAAGGGGTATACACCCCTCGCCTTCGAGTCTCCTCGGATTGGCACTTAACGCGACTTCGACTGCACTTTTCGTTCAAGCCATGCGGATACGTGTTCGCGATGCGGCAAAAATAATTGTCGAGAAAGAAGCTCGACGTTTTTAACATTTGGCCAACCGAATGGAGAGATCTACGAGCTCTGATCCTGCAGCTGCAACACAGTCAAGTTTTAACACATTGCTGATTGGCAATTTTTCTTAGACTTTATCTCGTGTCGTATTATTTCGTAATTGGATGTGGAACGATATAAATTAACTTCTGTCATGGTTGAAATTCTTTTTTATAGTAAAGGAGAGACCAAGTTGTGGTGTGTTGAATAACACACTCTATGCTCTCCGGGAATGCACTTATCGAATTACGCTGATGCGAAAAAAAAAAAAGCGAAATCATGAGTTTGCTCGTGGCTGATCGGCAAAGTTTGGGCCTGAGGACACAAGTTAACTCGTGACCGGTCAACAATGTGTTAAGGTACAGCATAGAACAGTGCAAAAGTGTCGAGTTGGTTGTCGTAAACAGTTATGGCCTGAACGGAGAGTTTAGGGGCGGATGCGATCCACACGGAACGTGTTAACCATTGCCAGGTCCATCTTCGCTGTATCGTTCGTCCACGAGAAACGAGGAAGGGGCAACGAAGTCTCCGAAACTCCATCGTCAACCCTTTCGACACGGTACTTTGTCATGCTAAAGAAAAATTCATGCTGTTTGCACGGAGCCGGAACGGTTCCGCTTCAGCGTAAAGGCTGTCGCCTGCTTTACACTTTATCACCGGAAGCCTGTTACATAATTAATAATTGGCTTTTTAACACTTTACCGACCGGCAATTGTTTCAGAATTTTTTAAGGGCCGCTGGCCATGATTGAAAACCTTTTAACGCGTTGAATCAGTCCCTGGGGACTGACGGTATCAAATTTACAAATTAATATGTTATAGATAATTTATATAATATTAAAAAATATTCTCACTATTTCAATAGATTAAAATAAATTAAAATATTATAATAAATTAAATAAATAAATTATTCTAAAAGAGAAAAACACAAATGGGCTAAGCGAGTCTCTTGTTTATGCACAGTTGCATTATTTCCGTTTAAAAGTAAATAAATTGTGACGCGAAAGCTAAACAAAATGGCTGCGCATTCAACGTGTTAACTGATCTTTCGACGCTGACAGGGATATTTATTCGGTAACAGTTATTCATCTTCGGTAATGTTATCCAATAATTTTGTTACAAACTACGATGTAAAGTTTTTTAAGCTTCATTTTGTTAAGTGCAATTATTGAAAGTCCTATTGATAGGCTTCCGGTCGGTAAAATGTTAATAATTGCACCGCAACAGTAACCTAACTTATTCGTGCACGGTTGGAGTTTTGTTGCAAGAATCAGTTGTTAGAATTTTTCGGCTCCGATTAAAAATTTCTAGAAAATTGTGCAATAATCACCGGTAGCTAATTTGTTAATAGCGTCACGCAAAAATGACAGCAGACCAGTGTCAACGTGTTCGTATTATTTATTCGTAGTTCAAGTATGAATTCACCCACCTATCGGTAACAGTACCTCGTCGAAGCTCCATTTTTCCCTTCTTTTGATAGGAATACGTTGGCGTTGGTCTGCCGTCGTTCTAAGTGCTGCTAAGTGGGCGACAGTTTTTATAGTAATTTAACAACCGTTTTATTCGGTTTTTCATATGCGTCCGCGCTGACACGTGCAAACGCAATAATATTCAAATGCAATTCGGATAGCATACGCAATAAATAATTTAACGCGGACGGACTTAACACTACACCGACCGGAAGCCTATTAATAGAACTTTCAATAATTGTGACGTATCAAAACGAAGCTTAGAAAACTGCTTTTACATTGCAATTTGTAACGAAATTATCAAATAACATTACCGAGGACGACTTATTGGTTTACAATAAAAATTGCTGCCAGCGGTTGAATGACCCATTAAATAGTTTTCGGTAATGGATCATGAAATTCTGAAATAATCGCCGGTCGGTAAAGGGTTAAATTGCACCACAGAGCCCACATCAGAATAGAAATATTTAATTCGCTGTTTATTTTTAATTTTTAGTTTTTTATTTTTAAATTTGCTGTTTATTTGAAACAGTTTTTAATTTAATTAAAATAATCTTTTAACAATTGGTAGAACTAACTCGCACCTGTGCTCACACCTACATACCGAGTCAGAAATGCGTCTATGTATCCGGTCGTCGCCATACTTGTAACGCGACGTAGGAGTTTCGGATAATGGGGTACACGGACACCTCCAAGTTTCTCTGTACTTTCTTCTCGTGGACGAACGATAACCGCGAAGAGATAATTCGTTAATGAAGAAAAATTAAATCGGCACGGTCCATCTACTTGGGGCTGGCAACACGATAGTTAATGCTGTTGACTGTCGCATTGGTCATTAGTTGTTTTCTCAGTGGAACGATTCTCGGTTATCAGAAACCGGTCGACCTTGAGAAAATTGGTAATGGTCAATGTTGTTAGACAACAAGAGCACGTGTAAAATATGGAATAATCTTTCCATGATTCGTCGTTTGCCAAGATTTAACGCCAAACCTACCAATAACTTACTAAAAAGTAAATTATAATCTGTCAAATAAAATCGACAGGATTTAATTGATTTAGATCTTGTGCGATTCTCGGGACGAACGTATCTTGCATAACTTAGACAATTGTAAAATAGAAAATCTGAAAATGGTTGTTCGCTGTGTGGTAGGTTTAGCGTTAATTAATCCTATCGTGCTTTGTGCCAGTTGATGAACTACCGAGAAGTCTTGTGCTTTTGAAAACGAAAGGAACTTTCAGGATAAGTCGACAGTTTGGGTGTAGAATCGGGTCAAACGCGTTCGTAGATGTCTGTACTTCGACCGAATCCGTAACCGGAAGTGCTACGACTTCTTCCTCGTTCTTGCGCAGTTTGTCTCTAATCGGCTGTGTTCTCGCTCGACGCGCTCTCCGATCGTAAGAGGATTACCGAAGAGCGTTGGCAAAGTGGAATTCAGTGGATTAGTTGAAGGCAAATCGATAACGATACGATGGAAGAGTCGATCATTTCGGTGTAGGGTCGGCCAAGCAGTTATAGAATCTGATAGCAGGAAGTATAAGACGTCTCGTCAAAGTCGGTGGTCGCAGGTTGCCGATCGTTGTTGTTGATTATTTATCCACAGAATCGTCGAATCAATTAGGCTCTTTTAGCAGTTGTATTCGTGTATCATCGAAAAAGTAGTTTCAACTCTCTCGTTACGGCCAAGAGAACGCGGAGGGTGCTTGATTATTGAGTTACTTCGTTCACGAGAGGGTTAAAAACGCGGTCTCATAGACTCGATCGTTGGTAACGCCGTCAAGGAACGAGCAAACGCGAGGAACTATTGGTTTCCAGTTCGCGTTCTTCTCATACCGTTTCTAGCTCGTGAACAAATCTTGGCTGCAGCCGAAGAGACATCCGACGCGTCGACTGCCGCGTTCATCGCGAGTGGCATCGTTCTTCTAGCAGATTTACAAATTTATACTTATTCCGATACATTAGAGTACATTGGATCTGAAACCTTTCAAAGGAACCAGCTCACAAGTTCCTTAAAATTTTAATTAATTAATGAAGTTTAATTAGAAGTTAGAATTGGAAGCTTGAAATATTCAACTTTCTTATATTCTCCAGACTTCAACTAAATTAAACAGATCTATTTTTACATATAAATACAATAGATTTACAAATTTATACTTATTCCGATACATTAGAGTAAATTGGATCTGAAACCTCTCAAAGGAACCATCTCAAAAGTTCCTTAAAATTTAAATTTATTAATGAAGTTTAATTAGATGAAGTTAGAATTGGAATCTTGAAATATTCGACTTTCTTATATTCTCCAGACCTCAACTAAATCAAACAGATCTATTTTTACATATAAATACAATAGATTTACAAATTTATACTTATTCCGATACATTAGAGTAAATTGGATCTGAAACCTCTTAAAGGAACTATCTCAAAAGTTCCTTAAAATTTAAATTAATTAATGAAGTTTAATTAGATGAAGTTAGAATTAGAAGCTTGAAATATTCAACTTTTCAAATATTTATTTTTACATATAAATACAATGGATACAACAGATTTACAAATTTATACTTATTCCGATACATTAGAGTAAATTGGATCTGAAACCTCTCAAAGGAACCATCTCAAAAGATCCTTAAAATTTAAATTAATTAATGAAGTTTAATTAGATGAAGTTAGAATTGGAATCTTGAAATATTCAACTTTCTTATATTCTCCAGTTCTCAACTAAATTAAACAAATCTATTTTTACATATAAATACTTGCGTCACCCATATGTGGGTGATATGTGGGTGGCACTCGAATCGTTAATTCGCAGGATCCGCAAGACTCAAAAGCAATATCCGCTAAAATCATTTTACCTTAAAAAATTTTGATTCAACCGTTCGAGTGCTACGCGTGTTCGCAGATTTTCGTAGAATCTAAAAATGTGTCACCCGATTCGTAGTGAACGAAGGGTTGAAATTTCGATTTGCGTAGAAAAGATGGCCGCGCTCGAAGCGTTAACTAAAATCCTCGGTGATTTGGCAGTCGGCGCGTCGTCAGAAGTTGCAGCGTGCAATTCCGTCCAAGACGCAATCGCGTCGTGTTTCAAAACGGTGCTAGTTGATTCCACAGGGTTCCATTCGTCGAGTAATTCGAGCCCGCGAATTAGGATTCTCGAATGCGTCGATATATCGGGAACGCTCGTCCGTAAAATCGTGCCGCGTCGTTTGAATAACGATCCAACGAGACGGAGGAAGTTCCGGACGACATCGGACTTTCTTTTCCGGACGTCGGATGTATCGAAATTCTCGATGAGGCGCATCGCATCCGGTGCTGATAAAAATACGGTTATTTTATTTCCGCCTGGAGCGAGCGAGCGAGCGCGCGCGCGCTTGCACGTTGATCGAAGGTAATTTACAAAGTCGCGAACAAACGTAACCCGGCTCTTCGGATTAGTATGCCGGACGGTCCGCGGCATTAACGTTTAATTCGACGCGTTCGTAAAACTAAACTGGACGTTAACTTCCTTAGGGAGCGTTCCCGCGACACGCTGACGTTTATTAAAATTCGTTCGACGTTCGAGCGACAGCCATTTTGGAAAAGGGCTATCTCACCGATTTTAACTCTCGAACAGGAAGTAGACAAATTCTACGGTGTTGAATTATTTGTTTTCATATAAAATATTAGATAACCGGTGAACGTATCGAGGTCTTCTCGTGGTTCGATCTGAATTTTAACAGGCTCGCCGAGACGAGATCAGAAGTAATTTGCTTAAAAGCACGTTGCAATTCCGATGTTTCTCGTTCTCGGTCGGTCGGGTATCGGTTTGCTTTAAATTAATCCATTAAGTGGGCCCGGTAATTATTTATGGCAAGTTGCGCGTAACACATCGTGCCTGTTAAACGATATTTTCGTTGCGGCTGGCTCCCGGTTGAAAAGAGTCCGGCAGCAATTAACTTTTCTTTCGACGGTTGTTATGCGCGAAGGGTCCGCCGCGCGGACACCTGTCATCATTAGGATGGCGTCGACGGTACTTAACATAGCAGGTTTCGGTACTTAATGCACGAGGAAAGTCATTCCACGGGTGCACCGCGACGACGCGTATTCAGGAGATAGGCCGAGAGAAGACGTCGACGATACGGTGGTCGATGATTCTTGGGAATCGATGACGATCACGAGCAACGCTCGATGGCCGACCGCGCGCAGCGGAGGTGTTTTTCAATGATCGGAGCGCGCAAGGGAACGCACGATGCTCTCTCCGTTTACAACGTATAAATCTAGTCCAATCGACGAGTACTTTAATGTATACGAGATTTACATCTACCGGTACCGATCTACCGGCAGAAGAAGATGATCGATGGATCCTTCCGGGCATGGTCGCTGCTGCTAACGCGTTCCGCGTCGCCTTAGACCAACGGTCGTCGAAGACGACGCTTCCATTAACCCTTTTAGTGCCGAACAACGATTTTAGTTCCCTTGATTTGCGGAAAGCAATTTCAATGTCCAGATTTACGATAACAGCTCGATGAGTTATTGTAATTCACGGATTCGTGGATTCGGTAATGTAAAATTGGTACAGCATTTTTTGATCAATCGAAACTTTTCCATCGGCACTGGAAGGGTTAATGCTTTGTATTCGAAACGATTTCAACTGTAAAATCAAGATTTTTATTGAGGCGTGGAACATAGTAATCTTTCGCGGTGTGTTCTACGTTTGCGTTGTGCAATTAATCCTTTTCACTCGAAGCTATTACGTTTCAAAATGTTTTTATTTATAGGAGCTCTATTGTACAGAGTTCATTTCCTTTCGAGGTAGGTTACTATCTCGTACTTCTAGTACTAAAATTTCAAAAATGTTGCTTAAATAATATTGTGGCAATTTTTAGTAGTCTTATTTGAGTGCCAAGAGTCAAGTCTGTCTTACTCGAGTTCTCAGCAATTTATTGTTTTATAATAATTTATTAAACAATTTTGAATGATGATATCGCAATTTTTAAATGGCAGCATTGCATCGCCATTCGAGT
>CM052089.1:15599763-15610342 GCA_028453745.1 Agapostemon virescens
CGCAATTTTTAAATGGCAGCATTGCGTCGCCATTCGAGTACTGAGGTTTAAGCTTGTCTTCTAATCCGAGTTCTCAGCAATTTATTGTTTCATAATAATTTGTTAAACAGTTTCGAATGACGGTATCGTAATTTTTAAAGGGCTATCTTCCTACTGAAGTTCTCAGCACTTTCTCGAATATTTTTACAATAATTTATTAAACAGTTTCGAACAACGGTACCGCAATTTTTAAATGGCAGCATTGCGTCGCCATTCGAGTACTGAGGTTTAAGCTTGTCTTCTAATCCGAGTTCTCAGCAATTTATTGTTTTATAATAATTTATTAAATAGTTTCGAATGACGGTATCGTAATTTTTAAACGACTATCTTCCTACTGGTAGTTCTCAGCACCTTCTCGAATATTTTTACAATAATTTATTAAACAGTTTCGAACAACGATATCGCAATTTTTAAATGTCCATTCGAGTGCGAAGGGTTAACCGTTAAAAACGGCCAGTTTCTTTCTGCAAACTGACATTACAAATGACTTCTTTCCTATTTCTCGAATCGTTTTAGCGCAGCGAGACCCGTTAGCCGAGCGACTTAACGATTCGTTATCGTTTATTAACAAAACTAACGACACAGCAAAATTAATCAGATTACAAAATTCCCTATCGGTTTATTCGTCCATGGACGAGATTATACACCGTTCGTGCACGTGTAATCGTCGCACGTTTTGAGATTCTGAAAGAAACGCTCGAGAACGATCGATCGATCAGTGGTTGAAGTTCGAGGGATTATGGCTGGATCTATACGTTCATCGAAGTCCAAAGACTTTATTTTCTACGATATTGTAGGAGTGACGGGCGACACACGTTCGTTCGAGTTCGCGGTTCATTACGAGATAAGACGTATATCAGGAGACACAGACGGGAATTTTTCTACCGAATCGAACGAGACAGAGGAAGGGGGCGGTGACACACACCGTAGCTTAGGGTAGTAACTCATGTGATGAATTACTCGAGGAAGCCGCGTATTTTATAATCGTCCGTGTGCTCTTCCCAGTTTTCTTGTTTACTCGAATCGTATTTATGATAATTTACGGCGATGGAAAATCTCTCTCTTATTTATTTAAACACCCTGTACATACATACATACATACCTACGTTCGAAATTTACCGATCAACGACCGATCCTCGGCCGTTCAACAGAGGCGAACCGAACCAGAGGCGGTTTTATTATATTTTATCAGTATTTTAAACATAAACGGTAGAAAGTCACGAACCAATAATTTCGCTCGAACATGTCTTTCGTCGTGAACGTTCTATCGGAACCCGAACTACCGAAACACGGTAGAATTAATCTATATCCGTTGTCCGCGACGTTGTTTACCTCGTAAACAAATCGTTCGACGATAAGATTGCCGCTCGCAAGAGAAACACAGCAATAAAGAGCGATTTACAGATTTGCAGATAAGATAACGTCAAACAATTCGAGAATCCGTCGGATCGTTACCGCTGCCAATGTTCGCGATCCTCTTCCGCTCTCGTCAAGCTGTAAAACTGTATAAAACAAAATGGATACCTTCTACGACGAAGCAGCGGAGGGATACGACGATGAACCGAGCACCGAAAATCAGCCGACGCGCATCGCATTTCGTAACAGTCGAATTTAAGGCAATTTTACGAATCTCCACGATAAATCGAAACAAATCGGCTGTGGTTCAGGGTTCACCGTTGGAACACGGCGTGTTACGATTCTCCAAGTCTGCGAGTCGCCGAGGAGAAACAACGGATACAAAGCTTCCTCCGATACAAGGTTCTCGGCGAAACGACACCGGTCCTCCGAACGATTCGGAGAGACACGGTCGAATCCGTCCACGGTACGCAATTTTCCAAATAAAATTTGGAAAACAACGGGCCCCCACTCCTCTGCCCCCGGGTGTTCGGTTCGCCTCGATTTCAGGCCCACTCGGTTCGCATTTTTCATCGCAGATAATCGTACCTGGCTCGTGGGATTCGCCAGACCTTGGAATATTCGACGGAAAATTCGAAGCATCGCATATTTTCCCTATCTTTTTTCTTCCTCTCCGTCGGTGATCCTTCCTCTCCTTCTTCCCCGCGCACACGAGGCACATCCTTTTTAATACTCATGCTGTTCAGGTTGAGGCCTCGTTCCGCCTTTCCCTGGGACAAAAAAAGAAAAAGAAAAGGCATAATAAGAGCCGACGAAGAAACGAGAAATTGTAGTACGTGGGTGCGAGTCCGAGCCAGTAAACCCGGCGGTGCACGCTTGGCATTGTTGCGCATTGAATATATATATATACACACACATATATATATTGTTGTGCATCGTACATTGTTCCGTAATGTGTTTGTACTGAAAGTGGCATGTGTAGTATTTGTTTGTTTGTTTGTTTTTTTTTCTTTTCGTAGATTAAGTAGCTAGTATTTAAAATACCTTTTTTTAATTTAAATCCCCTCCCCCGGATACCATTTTCTCCTTTTCATCCCTCTTTAAGTAGAAACAACTCGATCCCCTCCCCCCCCTTCACATTATGCATGCTTACGTGTGTGTGTGTATGTGTGTGTGTGTATATATGTGTTGTGTGTGTGTAGTTTTCTTTTTATACCGCATAATATTGCACAAAAAAAAACGAAGAGGTATAAATATATAAATATATATATTTATACGTAGGTAGATAAATAAATAGATAGATGTTATTTGGAGAAAGAGTGAGAGAAAGAATGTGAGAGAGAGAGAGAGAGAGAGAGAGAGAGAGAGAGAGAGAGAGAGAGAGAGAGAGAGAGAGTTACGCACGAAAATACGCGAGGGAGGATATATCGAATCTCTGAAAACGCAAAACACGCGACAAATGTAACAAATGTCTCATTCTCCCATCGACGCACAAAGTACAAATAATATATATATACATAAATATAAATATTAACGAAGAACAATCACAATCCTGAACGGTAATCACGAATGTGTACGGCTGGCGCGTCCAAGTATGTATATCACATGTGTAAATAGTGTACTGTAAAATACTGTGATAATATTTATATTACACGTACGTATATATATTATCGTTCTTAATGATAAACGGGTTCCAACCGAAGATCATCGTCGTGCTACGTCGTCGCCGAAAGGCGGGCGAGGCTCTTTTTTTTAACAATTTAACCGATACAGATCGCACGAAACGCCGACACACTGTTTTTCGGTGCCCGTGAGTGCCAGTTGCTCGCGTACAGGTAGGTATACGAAAGCCCACCTGTTTGTGCAAAGCGAAAGTATTTCACATTGAATTCAACCCTTTTCTCTCTCTCGGCGAACCGACGGCCGCCCTTCGCGAAACGAATTTAATCGGAGCGCGCCGGTCAATCGATCGCGGAAACGGCAACGTTTCAATTAAACGCTCGCGAGATCGAACGAAAAACATTGTCATCGTTTTGCGAACGAATAAAATGCTCATCGAAGAGGCGTCTTTGCTCGAAAATTTATGGAAATATTGATCGGAGTTGTTCGCAACGGTATCATATCGTATATTTTCTTCGTTCTTTGCATCGGTTCTTCGGCGTTCCGACGGGAACGTTTGTTTACCTCCTTTTAACACGTTGAATGCTGTGTCAGTCTCTGGGGACTGACGGTATTAAATTTATGAATTAATATGTTACAGATAATTCGTATAATATTAACACTTTAACTGGCCAATTAACAACCTGAAAAATTCCACAAAATCAAAGTAATTTATTTAACGAAATTGGAAACTTAAAATGTATGACAGAATATGTTATCCTTCAACCTTCTTCTATTTTCCAGATCTAAACTAAATTTACTGCAACGAATATATGAACCCTTTGCACTCGAAGCTGTTTTGACTCGAAAACCTAGGCATTTCATCTTATGCGTGTGAACGTATTTACTATTAACCGACTTTTCAACAGTTACACTTTTACGAATTTCTTAGATACAAGCATAGCGATGAAAATATTATTTTAAACAGTGGTGCAGCAATTTTTACTGGCGCCTCGGAGTCGCCGTTCGAGTGCAAAGGGTTCATGTACAAATTTATTTTTAAGAATGCTATGTCAGTCCCTGGGGACTGACGATATCAAATTTACGAATTAAAATGTTACAGATAATTCGTATAATATTAACCCTTTGCACTCGAAGCAATTCTACTCCAAAATCGAAACAATATTTTTATCTATAATAGCTCCACTGTAAATAGTTCATTTCCTCTCGTTTATACGAAATTAATTACTATGACTCGTACTTAGAACTTGAACATTTTTATCGTTTTCTCAACTGCAAACATAGCGATGTAACAGTTGTTTAAATAATAGTATGGCAGATTTTAGTGTCGCCTTAGAGGCGCCATTCGAGTGCAAAGGGTTAACACTTTAACTGGCCAATTAACGACCAGAAAAATTCCACAAAATCAAAGTAATTTATTTAACGAAATTGAAAACTTAAAATTTATGACACAATATGTTATCCTTCAACCTTCTTCTATTCTACAGATCTCGACTAAATTTAGTGCAACGAATATATTAACACTTTATCGACCGGCGATTATTTCAGAATTTTTGTAAGGCCTATGATCCATGACTGAAAACTTTTTACTGGGTCCTTCAAGGCTGACAGCAATTTTTATTGCGGATCAGCAATGCATCCTCAATAATATTGTCTAATAATGTTGTTACAAATTGGAATGTAAAAATAGAATTTTAAGCTGCATTTTGATACAGCGCGAATATTGAAAAGCCTATTAATAGGCTTCGGTCGATAAAGTGTTAATGTACAAATTTATTTTTAAGAATGCTATGTCAGTCTCTGGGGACTGACGGTATCAAATTTACGAATTAATATGTTGCAGATAATTCGTATAATATTAACACTTTAACTGGCCAATTAACGACCTGAAAAATTCCACAAAATCAAAGTAATTTATTTAACGAAGTAACAATTGAAAATTTAAAATGTATGACACAATATTCAACCTTCAACCTTCTTCTATTCTCCAGATCTCAACTAAATTTAGTGCAATGAATATATTAATGTAGAAATTTATTTTTAAACTTGGCCAAATAATTCTGTCACCCATGGGTGACATGGCAGTCAAAGTGTTAAGAAATATTCCCACTATTTCAATAGACTCGATTAAAACAGAAAAGCACTTTTGCTCATGCACAGTTTCATTATTTCCGTTTAAAGGTAAATCAAATGTGAAAGCTAAGCAAAATGGCTCCGCATTCAACGTGTTAAATAATTCTCCTTAAATAATTCGTTTAACGAGTCTTTTTCCAATCGAAAGCCTGGCGCTGTTCTCGCTTTGTTGTTGTTGTTGTTTTAACTTTTCGACCGGAAAGGTTACGATTAGGCAAAGGCTGTCGGCCGTGAAACGCTTACACGTCGGTCGGCTTAGCTGGGAAGCGACCAAACGAAACCGGACTCGTTCAACGAAAGTATTAACAGTTCGTTAACTCGCTGGTGGTTAATTGCAACGGGCATAATCGCGGCAGGATGTTTCTTTTGTTTGTTAACGACGTTCGGTCTCGATGCGCTCGCTTTTCGTCCGCGCGTGAGCACGCTTTCCGCGAATCGATCCGACCGAAACTGGAACGATCATTGTCTTAGAGAAAAGGAAGAGGAACAAGAAGAAGATGAAGAAGGAACTGCTTCGTTGTTGTGCGTACGAATGAACATCGGGGAAAAAAGAACAATCGAGATTACCGTGCCGCCGCTCTATTTTTCCTTTTTCCTTTTTCTTAAATCGAAGAAGAAGCTCGCTTTCTCGCGGAGGCTGAGATCATCTCGATTCAGGGTTCTATGCTTGTAATTCGCCTGAACATTCACAGAAAATATAACATTCTTTTTACGGTGCAACGGGGACAGATTCTTTGGTGAAGTACTGGCGACGAAGGAACTAGCGTAAGAGACTAAGATAGATTAAACCCTGCGACGGTTGTTCTTGTAAGAATACATATATTTATATATATTTACATATTCATATATATATATATATATATATACATATATATATTCTAGTATATATACGTAAATAAGATACCAATCAACGATATTCCACTTCGCCGTTCATCCCTTCAGCCTGATCCGCAAGGTAGGTTCAGCTTTCTCGATCAACGCACCTCGAAAAATTCGATTCTCCTTCGTGCACAAAAGCTAAACACACCCGGATCTTCTTAACCCTAACAATTTAACCTCTTCGAAGCTGTAACACACTACTCTCGGCATGAACGCTAAATAACACAAGAATCGAATGTTCTCCGTCCGCGCAGAGCAACCCCTTTCGTACGCGGCGCCCTAAGAGGCTCTCGACAACGTTCGAGAAGAGAATTCTTTTGCGCAGGATCATCGAGGCATCCGATGAGCTATGATTCCGCATCGATTACGCAAAGAGGATAAAATAAGAAAGAAAAATCGGGGAATGCGCCACACGGCATCGAACGAATTAAAATTGCCATGATAAGTTCGCATCTATTCGCGAAAAAAGCAGCTCGCTAAGCTCTCTCTCTCTCTCTCTCTCTCTCTCTCTCTTGCTCTCTTCGATCCCTGTTTTACAGGACGGGGAACGGTGGAGAGGGGGAGGTGGTTTCGAGAGGAGACGGGGTGGGGTTCGAAGCCATGATTTACGATCTAACGAGGCAGCGATTAGGATGCGTTTCGCTAAGAAATCACCCCGGCCGGAGATCGCGGCACCGAGGAAACGGCGGCGACGAGGACGACGTCGGGCAAGAAGCCGGCCAGGGCAAAAGAGAGAAGGGCAGAAACAGGTGGGGAGATATAACCGCGGCGATGGAAGGGAAAGAGAGAAAGATGGCGGGGGGTAGGAGAGAAAGGGAGAGGGACGGATAAACGGGGAAAGAACGAAAGAGAGAGAGAGAGAGAGAGAGAGAGAGAGAGAGAGAGAGAACGGCGATGGAAGGTGGAAGCAGAATACCATATACGGTCACCTTTGTCAAAGCCTGGTTGTCGCCATATACAGGCAATGTTCGCGATGGCAGATACTTATATAGAGTCCAACTTAAGAATCAGGAATGTCGGTTTTTGTCGCGCCTTCTATACACACCCGTGGTAATGGGGGGTACAAATGCGACTCGGAAGTGATTGTCGACAACGCCTGGCCGCTGCCGGACAACGGCCGCTTTCGCAGCCCTCCATGCTTTCGGGAATGTTTTATGAACCCGCGAACCGGTCATCTTGGCTACCGGTGGAAGCTCGCGACGAGCTTCAAGGCTCTTTACCCTTTCCCCTTCTTTTGCCCCCCTACCTCCCAACGCGACTGCGAATCGCCTTCTTCGACCGCTATTCGAAAGCTTGATTTTCGAAAATCCGCAGGGTACGCGTCTTCAGAAGACTCTTCTTCGGCGAAACGACTATAACGGTGTAGAACTTGAAATCGGCCCTGGTTGGTTAGATCGTTTGTTACCCGGAGCTCGGGATATTCGAGCGTTTCTCGTCCAGGCGAAGGAAGAACCTCTCGATGCTTCCTCGGACTGCTAAAGGCAGCGCTGGTAACGCGACAGGTTGAAAAATCACAAACTTGAACTTTCTAATCCGCGAGCAGGCATTTAATATCACGTTTTCGATACGGAGCAGCGAAGAATTTTCGTATATCTTTATCAGCATCGAAGGAATCTATTTTTTCATTTTTAGTCAAGCTTCTTCAGAGAGTCTTCTTCAATCTGTTTCTCGCAGACTTTCTACGCGAATAACGATTTTATTCCGTCGACGACCAACGGCTCGGCAGCGCTTCGATATCCCGTCGTCGGTTCGATCGAATCTCCGTTAAAGCAGCCGAATCGGCGGCGATAAAATAAGCCGGCAAGATCGTCTCATGAGGTTTTATCGGTCTCTAACGATCGGGGGCTGCCGGAGGAGACATCGGTGTCCCCGGTTAGTCCCGTAGATCCATCACCGGATGGACGAGTGGTTCCTAATCTATACTGGTCGTTGGGTTCTCGACGACGTAGACGACGTAGACGACGTAGACGACGACGCGATTTGCTTTCTCTCGATGCAAACGCGATCGGCGCTCGCGACATGTGTACGCGTCCTAACGAGGGAGTCGAAATGCATGTATAACGCATAGAGGCAGTGCGCTCGGCGCGGCTCGCACGTGGAAAAAAAGGCTTCTTCCACGGTGATGGCGGCTTGGTCGGGGAAAGAAAGTCACCCGGGGAAACATAGAGTCCTGCGTAAATTTGTGAGAATCTCCCGTGGAAGCGCGGTACGAGTTCAGGCCGCGCGGATGACCATATAAGGTGCGCGAACAAGCTCGCGCATCTCTCCCTGCTAGGTAGGTAGGTAGGTAGGTAAGTTGGTTGGTTCGTTGGTTGTTTCGTTGCTTGCTTAGTTGGTTGCTAGACCCCGCTGATTGATTGGTTAGTTGCCTGTTTGATTGGCTCGCCGATATTATTACCGAGGCGTTATCTACGATTTACAGGCTACGCACCACGTGATGCGATCCTCTCTCTCTATCATTGTCTTTCTTCTTTGTCTTTCTTTCTGTCCTCTATCTCTTTCTCTGTCGTTCCTTTTCTCTCTCTCTCTCTCTCTCTCTCTCTCTCTCTCTCTCTCTGTCTTGTTTTCTGACCGCCACTCGTTAAGGATCTGGAATTTACGGTCCCGTACAGGTGTACGTTATTGTGTATCACTTATGACGGTCGTTCCGCGATTCGATGTCGCGATTTATTCGACGACCGGCTGATTGTTGCCCTTTCTTCTCGTCGATATGCTAATTTTCTATGAGGAGGAAGACCTACTTGAACGTCGTTAGCATTCGATGTATAGGTGCCGCGTAGTATTTAAGTAATTGTGACTTGTTTGAAAGAATTTCGAAAAAGTCCATCTTCTTTGTAGCGTCGCTGCGCGCGAAAGTTCATTGCCGTTAGTATCGTGAACGCTGCGAGACGTCGATTTAATGTATGCAGGTTTAGAATTGAAGATTGTAGGGTCCTACGGTTAGTTAGCTAATTATTACATGTTCGGAAGAATTGTTAAAGACGTGCATCTTCTCTTTCGTATATTTCTGCAGAAGTTCATCGCTCCTTTACACTGATCTACCATGAGCATTGTAAATCCTAAATTTCATGTAGGACTTTTCCATAATCCATCTTATAATGTCTACAGATTGTTTAATTAATTAGAACATATTCGAAAGAATTGTTAAAAACTACCTCTTCTCTTTTGCATATTTCTGCAGATGTTTATGGCTCGGTGACAATGGTCCATCACGAGCATTGTAAGTCCTAAATTTCATGTAGAACTTTTCCATAATCAATCTTATAATGTCTACCGACTGCTCAACGAGTAGTGTGAAGCCTAAACAACGTGCAAGACTTTTCGTTTGCATATTTGTGCAGAAGTTCATTTTCCGACGATAATGATCCATTACGAACATTGTAAATCCTAAGTTTCATGTAGGAATTTTCCACAATCGATTTTATAGCGTCCACCGACTGTTTAACTAATTATAATATATTCGAAAGAATTGTTAAAAACTACCTCTTCTTTTTTGCATATTTCTGCAGAAGTTTATGGCTTGGTAATAATGCTCCACAACGAGAATTGTAAATCCTATGTTTCGTGTAGGAATTTTCCACAGTCGATTTTATAGCGTCCACCGACTGTTTAACTAATTATAATATATTCGAAAGAATTGTTAAAAACTACCTCTTCTTTTTTGCATATTTCTGCAGAAGTTTATCGCTCGGTGATAATGGTCCACGATGAGCATTGCAAATCCTAAATTTCATGTAGAATTTCCCCATAATCGATATTATAGTGTCCGCCAACTATTTAACTAATTGTGACATATTCTAAAGAATTTTAAAAAATCACATCTTTTCTTTTGCATATTTGTGCCGAAGTTTATCGCTCGATGATAATGGTCCACCACGAGTATTGTAAATCCTAAATTTCATGTAGAATTTCCCCATAATCGATATTATAGTGTCCGCCAACTATTTAACTAATTGTGACATATTCTAAAGAATTTTAAAAAATCACATCTTTTCTTTTGCATATTTCTGCAGAAGTTTATCGCTCGGTGATAATGGTCCACGATGAGCACATTGTAAATCCTAAATTTCATGTAGAATTTCCCCATAATCGATATTATAGTGTCCGCCAACTATTTAACTAATTGTGACATATTCTAAAGAATTTTAAAAAATCACATCTTTTCTTTTGCATATTTGTGCCGAAGTTTATTGCTCGATGATAATGGTCCACCATGAGCATTGTAAATCCTAAATTTCATGTAGAATTTCCCCATAATCGATATTATAGTGTCCGCCAACTATTTAACTAATTGTGACATATTCTAAAGAATTTTTAAACATCAAATCTACTCTTTAGCATATTTGTGCAGAAGTTTATCGCTCGGTGATAATGGTCCACCACGAGTATTGTAAATCCTAAATTTCATGTAGAATTTCCCCATAATCGATATTATAGTGTCCGCCAACTATTTAACTAATTATAACACGTCCGAAAGAATTATTAAAAGCTTCGTCTTCTCTTTGACATATTTCTTGCAGAAGTTCATCGCTCGTTGCCAGTGGTCCATCAC
>CM052089.1:15620446-15641370 GCA_028453745.1 Agapostemon virescens
TTTTACAGTAAGAGAATTCAATAAAATAGATGCAAACGATCTATTGGATTGGCAACTAAGTGATTGCGGATTTTAAGTAAGAATGAAAATTCAAAATTTTTGCTTAAAAATATAATTTTATTCAATTAGGTACTGTCAGTTTTTGTCGACGACCTTTTGCCATCGTTCAGGCAGTCTCATAATTCCACGTTTATCAAATTTCTGATCTTTGCTACAAACAAACTGTATTAAGTATGATTTGACATCACCAGCGTCGTTAAAAATTTTACCATTCAAGGAGTTTTGCATAGAACGAAATAAATGGTATTCTGAAGGCGCAAGGTCAGGGCTGTATGGTGGATGTGACAACATATCCCAACGAAGATCCAATAATTTTTGGGGAGCGATAAAAGATGTGTGGGACTTTGCATTATCATGGTAGAAAACAATACCCTTACGATTTGCCCCTTCTGGCCGCTTTGCTTGAATTGCATCGCTCAGTTTATCGAGTTGTTGAACATACACATTTGAATTGATCGTTTGGTTGTTTGGTAAAAGTTCAAAGTGCAGAAGAATTCCTTTATAATCCCACCAGACTGATAGCATAATTTTTCTCGGTGAATCTCTGGTTTTGATATAGTCTGAACTGGTTCATCTTGCATCACCCACGATCTCCTCCGATTAATGTTGTTATAAACTATTCACTTTTCGTCGCCAGTAATTATTCTTTTGAGAAATTGATCAATTTCGTTGCGTTTCAGATACGAACCGCAGATGCTAATGCGTTACGCCAAATGAATTTCCTTAAGCTGGTGAGGGATCCATAGATCGAGTTTCTTGACATAGCCAAGCTTTTTTCATTTTTTTTCAACGCATGCATGCGATACATTGAGCTTCCCTGCAATGTCACGTGTTGTGCTATGACGACCTAAATCGGTAATGGCCTTGATATGGGTCTCATCGACTTCAACTGGATCATTTTTCAATGAAAAACCACCAGAACGAAATCTGGAAAACCAATTTTGCCTTTTTTTCCAAGGCTTCATTCCCATACGCGACAGATAACTTCTTGCGTGCTTGCGATGCGTTCTTGCCTTTTGGGAAATAATACAATAAAATATGTCTGAAATGCACGTCTTGTTCTTCCATATTTAAATTGGAATAAAAACAAAACTAAAGAACCAATCGATATAATTTGTTTACTAAATGAAAGGTAGAAGTCCAGACAATAAGAAAAAAAAATGTAGCTTAGGTACTTTGAACACGTTAACGAAACAAAAGAAATTGTAAAATCACTTAATTGCCAACCCAATATTTCTAATCGAAAATTTATGCTTTTCCTCGCGATTCGCGTTATTTATAGAATTTCAAAGTTCGTACACGACGTATAAAGAATTTGTAGGATCGCTCTCTACGTAAAAGTACAAATTCCTTCGGCAGCTGAAGTTAATTTTCTATTAGAAGCAAAGCCGGTAAAATTATGTCGTACCCGTGCAATAATGACGTTGATTATAGAACTCTGTAATTACGATGGAATGTTAATGAGACGAAGTACTTTGCGAATCGCGATTTTGTTATTAAAGGGTTTACCATGAAAGTACTTGTGCGTAACTCTATCATTAGGAGAATGCCAAAGAAAACCAGATGGTACAAAATGTAAAAAAGTAAACGGACTTGAAACAGCGTGTATTTACCACGTCGCGAGTATTTCGTTTTTTTTTTTTTTTTTTTCTATAAACTTGTTAGATTCGCCTAACAAATGTTCTTTACGTATTTCCAACGGACAAGTGGAAGCGATGCCGATATAGCAGATTCAAGATGACGATGATAATTGTGTCATTAGCGAATGCAAATTATTGAATCGCCAAAGATGAATAAACAACGTGCAGATTATATTTATGACCCTGCAGAGTATGGTAACTCGAAAATTTCGATTATGTAATCGCTTATACAAACAATTACACGTTCAACTATGGAAAATTGAAATTTTCGGCTACCTTTAACTATTATCCGGGTCAAATTGCGCTACATAAAGTATATTATAGTTGTATAATATGTGCTGCGAGGGTTGTTTGAATTTCTCTTGGATTTTATAATTTTAATATAAATAAATCTACTTGAAATGTGTCGAATATTATTTTATTTAAAAAAAAAAAACTATATAACAAAATTATCAATGATGAATTATAATCGATACAGTTAATTATATGAGATATATGAAACTTATCTTTCTCAGTTGTTACATAGGACTGAAGTTGATGTAACGAATCGTATGATTAAAAATAAAATATTTATCTGTTATCATGAAAATAATTGAATCGTTATTTTATATTCGAAATACGATAGCGAATAAAGTAAGTTTTTCCAATTCCTATGTAAGTTCATTTATTTGGAATAATATTCAAGATGGCGGACCTCAAAATAAGTGTAAAATCTGTAACAGTAAAACGAAGAGAACAGCGTCGACAAAAATAGATTGGACGTATTTAAATAGAAAGACGACAAACGAAAATTAGTATATTTTCAGTATATTTGGTACAATTGTTTATTCTAATTCTACAATTATTTGGAATTTGTGAAGACTATAACTTTCAACGTACTTTCTTTTTCAGCATCTGAAACGAAACTAGCACGTCATCCGTTTGAATAGGTTATAAATAGCAAAATGTATATTCTGTATGTAGGAATACATATTTCCATTTGAAATTTCACGTACCCCTGCGTTCGTTGCAGCAATGTTGGTAGCATCTATCGAATGTAATGTACCGTCATGGCGACGTTACCACCACGGAAAAATCCAACTCCAACGAAAATTTCAAAACAACACCTGACCCCATTGCAAACGTTGTTGCAGATGGGCTTTCCTAAACATCGAGCGTGAGTACTATATATTACATTCATAAAACAGTGTTGCTCTTTCGTTGTACTCGTTTGAATCTTGATGAACGTTTACATTGTGCATTGTAAACAAACAGCTGTCAAACTTTATGTATCACTGCTATCTTACTTTTTCTGGTACATTGATTTATATTAGGTCATGCATATTCAAGTTTAATGTCAGAACTCCAAATTTTACAACCATTCATTTTTATTTTACTACTATAAAAGAATGCAACGCATACATTACATAATATCATTTCATACAGTGTTTACATCTGGTACTGTATGAAAGAGTAACGGATGATAATAATATTGTTAAGTAGACACAACGGTAACTATAGTAAACGTTGTTTCGCCACAGAGAGAAGGCATTGGCTGCTACAGGACATCGAGGTGTTCAATTAGCATCTGATTGGATAGTGGCTCATGTCGCGGACCCAACTTTGAATTGTGATACGCAAAGGGAATATGTTCTATATGTATGTCCGACAGGTGCATTGGCTGAGCAACTCAAGAAATTTTGGTCCGAAAGCAAAGAGTTAATGTGGAGTAGAGCACACAATTACATGCCACATACTACGCTTGTGTCATTCTTCAAGGTATAGTACAATGCTATTGATGTATCTTAACTGTAAACAAAAACAAATATATAACAATTTTGCCAACAGGCCCCTGATGAATCAACCGAAGAGCTGGTGAACGCCCTTGAAAATATAGTAAACCAAGATGAATTAACTAATAACATTGAACTAGAGACTTATATCTCTCCCAACTTTATGGGTCTTTTTTTCAAAGATTGCAATGCAGCATGGCTGGAGAACATTGCCCTTAGATATGTAAATAAGCTCACAAGCATGGGTATCTCTGCAAAGCCACGAGTGAAATCATTCCATCTGACTTTGATCTATCAATTCCCCAGCAATCTATACCAACAGCTTCGTTCAATGGTACAAAAGCTAACATTAACTTCATCGGCTAATTGGGAACTTAGATTGTATTCCAGAGATTCGAGGTTGCGAAATTCACATGTACATCAAGTGACACATGCTTATGTGCCTAGAGAATACGATGAATTAGAATTGAGAGTGGGAGACTACATATATATCCCAGAAGGAGCATGTAGTTTGTCCACGGATGGTCGGGTTGAAGGTATCTCCTGGTTAACCGGTATGTCGGGTCATCTGCCTCTGAACCATACAAAACGAACGGCACAATCAGATTCATGGACATTGCACACTACCATTCAACTCACTGATAATAAAAGTGAAACAGAAGAAAAAACTGAAATACCTTTAACGCGAAAACCACCAGTATTGTTAGCAAATGATTCTACAGATTGTCCTGATGGAATACCGACCACTACTGAACCAGTAAATCACATTACTTTTTATTCTTCTACGCATTCGAGATGTGCGAGAATCCGAAAATTTCGGGATTTTCGAATATATCGGGATTACCAAAAATTTTCAGGATTTTCAAGTATAACGAGATTCCTAATATATTCGAGAATGCTGAAATTTTCAAGAACCCGACTCGATTAAATCCGATGCCTTCTCAATCAGTCCCGACCACGGGTTATCCGATATTTTCAAGTTCTCGCACACTTCTACTAGGTATACTATACAAAGATCTCACTCCTAACATTTTCTTTTTTATACAGCTTGAAGCATCTGAAGCAGTTTCACCTTCTGCGAGACAAATTTTTATATGTCGCCATGGGGAAAGGGTAGATTTTACATTTGGAGCATGGATTCCTTACTGTTTTGAATCTAATGGTTCTTATGTTCGGAGGGACTTGAACATGCCAAAGGAAATTCCATCGAGAAATATACAGGACTTCCAAAACGATAGTCCTTTAACAACTGTAGGTGAAATGCAAGCAAGCTTGTTAGGAGAAGCAATGAAATCTTCTAGTATTAAAATTGATGTAGCTTTTACTTCTCCATCGTTGAGGTGTATACAAACATTGGCCCATATTTTGAAAGGGTTTGACTCAAATATCCCAATGAAAGTAGAACCAGGCCTGATAGAATGGTTGGCGTGGTACCCAAACGGTATACCGGTTTGGATGACATCCGAAGAATTGATTAAAGCAGGGTTTAACATAGACGAAAGTTACGGCCCAGTGATTAAAGCAAAAGAGCTTCCATTAAAAGAGAATGCAGCACAGTATTATGAACGAAGTTACGAGTTAATTAAACGAATTATTGAAAGTACTGTAGGAAATATATTAATAGTAGCTCATGCAGCTTCATTAGCAGCTTGTACTAGACAATTAACAGGTGGTAAAGTACCACCAGCTGCTGAAGTAACTAGATTAGTACAAAAAGTACCATATTTAGCGTGCCTAGCAGCTCGTGAAGGGTTGGATGGTTGGCAGATTCATCCACCACCATTTCCTCCCATCACACATACTAGTAATACTAGATTTGACTGGAAAGTACTATTATGAAAAAATGAATGTTGCTTTAAGTTTTATGACCCAATAAGTTTTCTTACAACTTTTTAATTTATACAAAATATTTTCAAAGAGACGACGAATATTTATGATACAACTTTTTGGGTTGGGTTATTTATAATCAATGATAAATTGAAAACGATAAGTTATTGTTCAAAGTTACATATGGGAATGATACGGGTATTGGCATTTGATTCTTCCTTTTCATATGAAAAGGATGTAGAATAACTTGTACTTTAATCTCGATGAAGATTATATGAATTCCATATTTCAGTATAATAGAGAAATATTTTGTCATAGGTTTCATATTTAATGTTTATAAAGTATTTCATAAAACAGTATATACGCGGTATATCCAACTTGTGATGAAAAAATATTAGTAATTTCATGACTTAAAGAATGTTTACTAAACTGTGCTTTGAAATCAAATTACATGGTACTAATTAAGAATATTTAAAGTAACTTGTCAATTGACTGTGCATTAAAATTTTTGTATCTATACGTATTTTGAAAATACCATTACATATACATAGAATGGATGTAACATATAATGTTACATATATTTTGCAACCATAAACATTTAATAAGATCTAAGATTTATTACTTAGCAAGGTTGCTGAAGAATTACTTCGCTGTTATAAAAAATTTATATGCATAGAAATTCTTAAAAACTAATAATATTGAAAAGCATCTCTTCACACATATTCTGAGCACTAGCAGAAGTAGATAGTGTGTGAATACTGTGTGAAAATATAGAAGTACAAAAACAATGTAGAAAAGACAGTGTTGTTATTTACCAAAGAAACATATAAATATATAAAATGTTACAATATTTTATTATGAATATAGTTATATTATAAGGGGACTTACTGCTTTACTTTATGCGATAAAAATTTATTCAAATATAAGATACAACATCTCATGATGTATAAAAAACTGTTCTATATACAGTAACACTTAATAAAAATGTAATGAGTACAAAGACAATGAGATTTAACAATAGTACATTATTAGATATGTCCAGCACCCTTTAGTTTTGCAATTAAATTATCAACATCTGGCACAATAGTACCAGCTTGTCTAACTGGTGGTTCCTCAACTGATAATATATCGATTTTAGCAGTAGTGTCAACACCCAAATCTTTTGCAGTCATCTTTTTTACTGGTTTCTTCTTAGCTTTCATAATGTTTGGCAATGTAGCATAGCGTGGTTCATTTAAACGAAGATCTGCACTCAAAACAGCTGGTGTTTTCATTTGAATGGTCTCCAAGCCACCATCAATTTCACGTGTGACTGTTAGCTGACCATTGGTATTCTCAATCTAATACAAAAAAGATGATTTTATTATTTAAAAATTATTTTTACATAAGAAATTTTCAAATTTTAGTACTTTCAACATACTTTACAGCAGAATGTTCCAGTTGGCCAATCTAAAATGCCTCCAATCATTTGTGCAGTTTGATTACTATCATCATCTATAGCTTGTTTACCAACAATAACTAGGTCAGCTTTTTCATCTTGAGCTAATTTTGCTAAAATTTTGGAAACATGAAAGGGTTGTAAAGTTTCATATTCTGGTCCAGATATTTCAACGTGAATCCCTCTATCAGCACCCATTGCGAGAGCAGTTCTTAACGTATCTTGAGATTGTGCTGGTCCACATGAAACTGCAACTATTTCTTGAACTAATTTCTTCTCTTTCATTCGTACAGCTTCTTCAATTGCAATTTCATCAAAAGGATTCATTGAATGTTTCACTCCATCTGTTACAACACCTGTTTTATCTGATTTCACACGTATCTGAAATTAAAACAATATTAAATACAAAAAAGTAGAAGATACAGTTATAATTAATATTTCATTTTATAAAAAGTATACGAAATAGTTAATAATTTATGGCACTTGTTATGGCATCGATTACTCAATAATTTCATAAATGTGTGGAAATGTACATTTATTTTCATGATAAAATTAATATGTTATATTATTAAAATGTACCTTAACTGCATAATCGATAACTCTCTTCACTCCTACGAGCACTCGCGCCATCGTTAACTAATAAACGGATCGATATATCGTAATAATTATAAATTATAATGATTTCTTTTTCAAAACATTTATTATGAAGTGTATATAGACCTGCTCAACCTCTCTTATACGTGGCGGGTTTAATTCGACGATGATGGTCTAAAGTTCAATTCTATACTGATACGGAACGAATAAGTATGTTCGTTTCATAGACACATTTTCATCTAGTTCACGCTGATGTAAGTAAACATCACAACATGGCTGTTTTAAGTTGTAAGTTACAGTATAAAATGACAGAAAAAATTAAATAATTATTCTAGTACAAAAATAGTACAGTAAACATACTGTTTCAAATTTTTGGGCCAGTGTGACGTCAAGCTTGAATTACATCTCATTGGCTTATCTATATAAATATGGCTATGACATCGCAGTAAGAATGTTGCCTGTGTGCGATAACTTCTTCCATGGATCCTGATCTATTTGTACAAGATAAATATTGCAGTTACAATCACGTAAACATACATCTATACGTAAGAGTAAAGACGCCTTATATAATTGCATTGATATTTAAGAACAATTTACAATGCTATTTTTTATCGTGTCTGTTTACGTTAGCAAATACATTTTAAGGCCATTTTCAATTTCGTAGCTTAAAATGGCGCGTAAGTAATAAACATGCACCGAAGAAGAGAATGAAGACACTAATCATGTATATTATTGCAATTGAAAGTCTTCCCTCACATGACGATTATAATACGGTGATAAATTTCATATAAACTTTCGGAAAAGTACATCAATTAAGTTTATTATTACGTATCAATTACAGATAGATAGTGTCTATTATCTATGAATAATGGATAAAAGCTGTTAGATAAAAAATATCTTAATAAATTATTCGTCACAGATATGCTGCAATACAAACGTGTTAAAAAATGAAAAAATATTAAATATCAAACGTCACTATAAAAATATAATATTAGCCTCTATGAAGGCATAAGCATGTTTAACCTATATTTTAGCGAATTAGAAATAACTGAAAAAATAATGCAAAACTATTACATATAACAAAAAATTGGTTAAGAAAATCGAGATAAATATGTTACTTATTTAAATAATAATTATTCATTTATAAATAGTAGAGTATTCGTCGATGCAAGATTACAAGTGAAAAAAAAATCTTATTCGTATTATAATAATTAAATATAAAAAGACAATGAAGTATTTCATAACTATTAATGTTTCTGTCGCGTAATTTCGACAAACTCGAGGAATTTTCATGAAAAAAAATTCCGAGTAAATGTTGATCTAAAAAATGAAAAAACAACCGAATATACAAATATTCTTGCATGTAATTTTTATATTTTAATAGAACTTATCACAAAAGAGATTTCGAGCGATTGCTTTGGAGCCAATCAGAATGCATATAAAATCAAGTTTGCGCCACACATGGCGTCCACGAACCGACGCCATCTAACGTCTGGCATTCCTGTTTTTTTCGTGCGGGTAAAATCACGGCTTTCTATAGCGCGCAAGCCTTTATCGTTTTGTTTTGTAGAATTCGGTAAGTTAAGTGAATATCTTTGGTAAATTGACTATGCTGTGTGTATGCCGAATGAAATGTTAGCTGAGAAAAAGCGTTCACGCGTCAAGGAAGTGTGTGGGAAAATGAGTTAACCGTGTGTTAACGCGCAGTGGTCAACAATCCGTGGAAGTTTAGTAAGGGAATATATATCCATATTCAGGACTTGATAACGTCGAGGTAATTATACGATGTTGTTTATCGTCGAGTATATTCTACGAGTTTTCTGCAGATTTCCAAAGTTTGAAATCATAGAGAGTTTCCTTCGTGTTTATGTTTACTCCTCTAATTACCCCCTCCCTCCGCAGCCACCCTCTGTGCCCCAACTTTTCCTTGTATGCTCCCTCGTTTTTTTCATGTTAATACAATATTTTCCTCCTTTCTTTTAGTTTCTTGTATTTGTTTCAACCTCGTTCTTTATTTATTTCATTTTAATTGTTTGTTATTCTCACTGATTCACATGACCAAACCATAGAATGTGTTTCTCCTATCACCAAGATAGTTCCAACAATTTGCTAAATTTCTTTTAATCTTGTTTGTATCAACAAATGTTGATACCTTAGCAATGTTTGTATACAAGCTGATATTTATTTTAACCGTTGAATAAGTTTACTGTGCATTATATTTGTGCGTAATGAGGTTCTGTTTAATGGTTAATGATTTTTTATAAGCATTTAGAGAGACGTATTTAATCAGTGCAAAATGAGTGCATCGGCCTTAAAATCAACAATACCTGGAGTAGGTACATCGCCAACTTCTACCAGTCATCCCATTCTTCCAATGAATGCGATGGCACAAAAGGTTGTATCGGGCTCAGAGCCAGGAGCCATGAAACCTTTACCTGGGACTGGGTTGAGCTACGTCACGCTACAACCACCCAGTCAACCTTTGAGTTTAGTACAAGATCACAGACCATCTGTATATCAGACACCGCCATACGTAAGCGGTAATTCTGAAAAAGAATCGGACTTGGACAAATTGATTCCAAATGGAGTAGAAATTATTAAAACCGATACCGAGCAGACTATGTCTGCAGCTATCAAGCAAAGTGAATCTAATAGAAACAATAATCTAAGTCCGGATAATTCTGCACAGGGCTCGCAGAGAGAGATTCAAACGGAGCAAGAGATGACCTCTATGGGTCTTGACTTTCCTGGTTAGTAAAACTTCGCGATTGGTTTGCATACTTAATTAATTTTATATTTAGAAAATTTATCTCTCTCCATTTGTATCAGATAGCTTACATTTATTGATTTTATAAATTAAAAATTATAGAAGAGATTATTGAAAAATTGTATAATTTTTTAATGATTCAATGCATGTATATATCTGAACGTATACATATGTTGCTTCAGCATTGTGTCCACCGCTACAAAACAAAGTTGAAGAAAAGAAAGCTCCTGTAAATAATGGTTCAAAAGAATCTGATGGAATGCCAGTTAGTGCACCCTTGAAAAAGGAAATATCTGTGCATAAACCAGAAGATGCACCAATAAAACCTGATATTCAGAAAACAAAAGCAATAGCTCAAAATCTGAAAATTATGGCAGATAATTCTGCAATGGTGCAATCAAGTAATCCACCAAAGGTCGAGACAAAAGTTACTGGCTCACCAAAAACCAATAAGAGGAAGTCCAGAGAATTGAAGGATTTGAAAGGGTTGCAGGCATCTTCAGATGGAGCAAGCAAGCCGAAACGAAATCGAACACAGACACAGCCTTACCAGAGTCCCTTGCCAGAAATTGCATTAATTGTCAAGAATTTAAACAAGCTACCACCATCAAAAGCTGTTGATGACAAACTTATAGTATTCTACAAGTGAGTGAAACTTTTGTATTTTAAAAGGATGTGTAATAATCGTTTTATAGAAGTACAAACAAAATACGCTATTAAAAAATGTGTATAAAAATTTTGAATTCTATTAATTTTCATGTGAATATGAGAAAATGATCAATGTTTTTTTTAAGTATTCTATATTCATTAATTTTACTAATATATGTTATCAGAAATGAATTTTTGGCTGTGAGAAATGCGGAAGGGAGCTTTTATGTATGTCAAGCAATGCAAAATATATATAAGTCAAGCAGGCGAATTCGTATACGTTGGCTTTCTCAAGACAAAAATAATGGAGAAATATATTCACCTGACTTTTATGATTTTATAGGTAATTTTGTGAAAAATTTGTATCTTGTTTCCTTATCATAATACTGATAATTCTTATTTTACAATAGACAACATAAGATGTGTATACATATTGAGTCCTATTTTTTTTTTTACAATTTCAGACTTTGATTGTATATTAACAAATTTAAATCTGAACAAAGTTGATAAAAATAAATATCAACTAACCAAAATAGAATTATTACGTACAGAGAATATTTTGAAACGAGCAATCGACGTCGAGGCCGGCGTATCCGAAAAACCTCGGGTAACAGAAGAACACCCGGATGGACGTTAGTACTTATTTTTTCTTACAAAGAAAAAAGTCTTATCGGTTCTCGATGTACTTTATTATTGCGAACGCGAAATAAAGCAGTAATAACTCAATTGTTGTTTATCGCGAAATTGAAACTCTAATATCTTATCCGCAGTTGACCTTTCACTCTTCAAGGATGAGTCACAATTGAAGAGAAGAAAAAGTCACAGCTCACACAAACAGAAGCAAAGTTTACGTAAAAAATCGAAACGAACTGAGAGCTCTTCCGAGAATGAAGCACCCGAAGAAGAATCAGGAAAGAAATCTCCGAAATCGAGTCGTTCCAAGAAACGAACCGTTAACAAAGCCTTGGCCATTGCTAAGTCCGTTGCAAAGGGTTCGAGTAGAGCAGAAAGGGCGTTAAACAGGAACACGAAGTCTGGAAATGAGGCTGCTGCCACTTCTGCTATTGGTCCCGCTAATGCTAACGTAACCGCCAATGCTAATGCGGTTCCATCTGCGGACGGAGCAAAAAATAATGCTGATGCGAAGAAAAGTGAAAATAAGAAGAGCACAAAACAGCCGAGTAACAACAACACGAGTGCGATGTCCAGGACAAAACAACGTGGTAATAGAATCCGCTCTTGTTTATTGATCGAATGACATGTGTTTAGGATTTCTTTTCTAATTGATTATCTAATCATTGCATACCGTTGCTTGGCTTTCAGCGACTGCACAAAACACGCAACAGAGTAATAAGACAGCAGGACGCCCGAAACGCATGGCAGCCACGACAGGTATTCAATCAAGCGAAGAGACAGCTCCTCGAAAAAAGCCCCGCGGTCGAACATAAGATTAACGTAATTCACGCGTTTTTCCTGTGTTACACCTAGAACAGAGTCTGTACCGTAGGCAATATGTACACGTAGTACACTCTTTAAAAATTGCGATCAATTTGTAATGTAATATATATGATCTCAAGATTCTTATATCTATCAGGTGCTGCATTATATTATAGTCCAACAATGTGGGATCAACAATTTATATAACTGTGCGGCAAATCGCATTTAATTGATGAAAGAAAAAAAAAATCTAAGACTCAGAGACTTATAAGAGTGATATTGTGATATCATACAAAATTTGTACATATCGTCTACGTTTCAGATTCCCTCTACAGGAGAAGAAAGTCACGGAATGTATGATGAGAACGGTACCTTGGTTGAGTAATAACTATCTACAGGGTGTCACATGCTAATGCACTCTTGCAATAGTCTATTTTTGATGTTGTGAATGAACTGTACGTGATTCAGTTGAGTTTAAATGTACACTTTCCATTGGATATGATAGCTATGTACAAATATATATGTCTGGGGCTTGCGCGTACTCTGCGAAAAGATTAAAACAGAAAAATGGCTAGAGTACCAGAGGATAAGAACAATCCGTGAATTATCGATCTCCAAGTTGTGGATCGGTAGATTTAGAGAAGTACAATATCTGTACATTACGCTGAATCCTTGCTGTTTAAAAAATAGCACACAGAATGGTCCAGCGCCTATTATTAAAGACAGGCAGAGAAAAAAAGTGCCCTCAACTGTAAATCCTTGTCCTGTTATTGAATCCTCGGATTCATAAAATGAAAAATCTTATGGCTAAAAAAAGATAAAGATATAAAGTTTAATTATAGTTTATTTTCGAATAATTTGTAACCAATGAATTGTTAGCATGATTCATTGTTATATAGGAAAGAAAATCAAGAGAATCATGTTGTTTAAATGCGGTGGTGTCAGACTATAATTTAGCCACTTAAACATATTATATTCCTTTCTTTAAAAGTAAAAAATAAATAGCAGCACTTATTTACTCTGATAAGTCTGGATGAAAAATGTATAAACATGCTTTATCTATGTATTATTTTATTTTTCAAAGATTATGGACAAAGTGTATATTTACCGAGAGATAGACGATTATGATTTACATTTCACCAAATCTAAATTTTTATAGTTTAACGTAGTTTATAGTTTCTATTGTGTCGAAATGTATTATTGGGTATACAAATTTGTGTCAGGAATTAAGAAAAGGGGATTTATTGTAATGTCATTTTACTGCATATTGTACATTGAACGAAGGTATCGAGACATGTATTTCTTTTCTTTTTTTTCTTTTTTTTTTTCTACGTTACAGCGATACAGTAAAATACCTTAACAAGTTATATTACGTAAAAGATAAGATAAAAATATAAAAATGATTTCGGTTTTTCATGAAACCGAGGACGATTCGTATCGATTTAAGTTACAATCCTTTTTATAATCGAAAGAACTCTGTCTCCGGAGATGTGTGCACTTACCTTTATGCATCGGCCGTTGAACATGCACAAACGTAAAACGAGAAAATAGTTTTCTCACTTACATGATTTTATCTACGTATGTACATAATAAAGATTAGGTAATCGAAATTGTGAAAATGAATACAAAAATTTACGAGCGTTTGGAATCTTGAAGGCTAATGTATCTTATTCATTTGGTAGAGTGTCTCACTTACTTATTGTGTGTTGCAATGAACGATTGCAAAACTTTTGTCATTTGTTTTAAACAGTCACCGAACCCATGTACCGATGTACATATATTTCATAAGCTTACACAACATAATAACAACAGAAGGATGCCGTTTAAACGATTAGGCATATCGACTTCTATTGAAAATAGGATAATTATTATATTAAATGGTTAACAAATGGATTTAATTCACGAGATGGGAGATGAATAAGATACCAATCCTATCATTGGTCCATTGCATATTGTATTTAAATATACACATACATAATGTATAAATTTAAAATATAACGCAAACGTAATGTATAAATTTAGTAAAAGGAAAAATTCTAACGACGAAGACCGAGAAATTTGCTTATATTGTTATATCGAATCATTTTTGCTTCTGAAGCAACAATCAATTTTTCTTTCCGGGAATTAGTTGTATGATATCAAAGTAATTCAGAGGACGGTGCAACATAATGATTAACGTCATTATCCAACGTTTATGGGAGACACGTAACATATAAATGAATTTCAAAGTCAATCTGCACTTTATTGTTTCGAGAGGCGATCAATTTCACGACGAGTATAAATACAGCTCTCGATATTCTTCTCGTGAGCCACTTCTATGTCTAAGACAAAATGGTATGAAGGAAACTGAATCGAAAAGCAACGATGCATTTGCGTGCGGGCTGATGTTTGTTGAGAATCCTTTTGAATCTATGTTTAAAATTTCATAGATTAACATTTGAATGTATATACTGTGTAAATCGTTCACTACGGAAAATCATCTGTCGCTTATACACGTATAAAATTGAAAACCATGTTAATTTTTTTTTCTTTTCTACGCGACAAATGTTTCATTTAAGCCAGTCGAATCCCAAATTTTTATATCATCGTTGTCGTCGTTGGTGTACAAAACGTTATTTTTTCATTTAAAATTTACCTCGACTGTAACTCTTCGAGAACGAACATTCTGAAGAAAAAAAAAGCCGAACATGTGTTTGCTGCATGCAAGTGTATTTAAAATTCAAAGTACAAATAGTTTCTCATGAAAGTATGAAAACTTTATGCCCAAATTTGGGACACGCTGGCTTAAAGTATTGCGTTCAATGAGATCTCAACTACCTCGTGATACGATTTATTTCTATGATATTGTGAAATTCTTATTTTTAATCGCAATATAAAATGTATGCTTACATTTTAAGTAAATACATAAAGACACTTTGTGTGACCATACGGAATATCTTTCTCTTGTATTCCGTAAAGATCAATTCATCGATGAATTTTCAAAGACATTGAGACAAAGTTTAAAATTATATTTACCGTAGTAAAAATTTTTGAAGATATTACAAGTTCATCCGCAAAGTACTTAATTTCATAACAATGCTGCTACGTGTTTTCATCGAGAAGGATATTTTGTATAGTAAAGCAAAGTGTCATGTTGTTTTGTACCAATTCGAGAAACTCGAAAAATCATTGTCAGTTTACTGTGCCAATTGTTTGAAAACTTTTTAAGCAGTATTCCTCCGACAAGATCTGTCTTAAGACGCATGAAATCGATTATTGGCTCTCGCTTGACTTCCAGCACTGCTTCAATGAATTTACAGCGTATGTCCCTAATTAATCTGAATGTCACGATTGCATTCTAATTATGTAATAAGCACACAAACCGTATTACGCGTGTCGCATTTGAATAGACGTTTAAATAATGATTAAATAAAAAAAAAAAAAGGTCGAGCGATTATCTCTAAGTATGATTCTTATAAGGATGAATATTTACATAGATAAAATGTACAGCCCACATGCGAAAATATCGGGCTATACTTGAAATACGTTGCGAGAAAGCAGCCATTTTCCTTCGAGATCATGTAAATTGCTACATGTATACACCAACGATTAACAGTGTTTGCAAAAAATGAGAAGAATCAGCCACATTTGAACTATTTATTCAATTTGAACTATCGTTTTCAATACGACCATTGAATCGATTTTCAGAAAACTCTTCGTTGAAGCTATTAACGGTTTTTTTTTTTTAATTAGTTTTTATTAGTAACACCAAGTAATCGATGTTTATGAAAAAGGCAATTTTGATTATTTTAATTAATGTTATTGTCAGATTTGTAGTTTTTATTATTTTCTCGTTTATAAGGTACTTGTATAAAGCGTTTAGTATTTGGTGATATGTTTACAGGATTTTAGTGTGCCCTAGCTATGTGTGTGAAAGCTAATTATTTGAAAATTATTAAAAAAAAAAAAAATACAGAGAAGCGATTTCGAGCGGTGCAAAGTGGCGGAACCCCCTTTTTTGGCGAAATGAATATTCTTTCATATTATCACTTTAAAATAGAAGAAAATTCATAAAATATTCTGCTTTCGACTTATTCTATTTCCTTCGTAAATTCTAGCGTATATACATATATTTTAAGTTGTTGAATTTTTATTCGCACGTACGATCGAGTGATTTCAATAAAGTACCATTACGTTTCACGAACGAAATTTGACTTTAGTATTCCTTGAGTCAGCAGCACCAAAGGAAATTTCCCTTTGTGGAAAATTTTGCCTCTCCGTATCGTTTAATTTCCAATAATAATAATAATAATTTCTTTAATCTGTTCGCACGCACACAGCTGGGGGACTCGTTGCTTCACCAGTATGTCAGCCGAGAAAATTCGATTCAAGTTTCCTATTGATCAACGACGTAGATCGAATCGGAAGTAAATTGTTAATCGAGCGCGGCCTACTTCGTACACAAAATTTTATGGTACCCGGATCGCGGGGAACGGAAATCCATACACAAACACCGGAATCGTTCGTAATCGAAAACGTGTTTCAAGTAGGCATTCCCGATTCCTTTTGAGATTCATTTTTCTAGAGGTTATTCTATACAATTTATACGCAATTCTACCATTAGGAAGCGATTTCATTACAAACAGTCTCGGATAACTAATTATACGGCTAATACGAACATACAAAGAAACCCTTTTATCTGTCGTATTGTGTACTACTGTTTCCTTTCATTGTAATACGTTGTTCTATAATTTTCTTCAATTAACCACACGAGTTGATGATGGTTGGTGCAATCTGTATGTCCCCTGTGATTTAAGTTCACGATGAATTGAGAATCAACGTTTTACAAATAATAAAAGATATTGTGAGTTTGGTGATCGCAGTCGATTTTTATTCGCGGTAACCTGCCGCGTAATCCGGAACTGGGGGGGGGGGGTTACCCTGAAAACTTCGCGACACCAACGGTCGCAAATTTTCCTTCGACAATTCCACGGAATCGTCGCGGAATATAGATTAACGGTTCGGTAGAAATTACAAGATGTAAGCGAATCGTTAAAAGTTTATCTTTATCGTACGAATAAACGATATCCCGAACGTTATGAGACGTATAAATTTCAATCGGTGATCGTTTCTCAACGTTTCCCGTCACGTATCGGCCTACGAAACAAATTATCGACGTAGAAACCCAAGAAACCATGAGAAATTACGCTGTTGTAACGCGCGCATAGATGCCACCGCCGGTTTCCGTGTGCCGCCGTCCGTCGGTTGAAATGCTCCGAATTAGAAGCCGTGAAACGTCTCTATGCGTTCGAAGGACGGTTCGGCACGTTCCCCGGAACAGCGTGCGGCCCGGAGAAGAGACCAACAAACCCGTAGCGCATTCATTCAGCGTCGCCGAAAGATGGTCGCGATCCTGGCCACGATACGGAAGAGACAGAGTCGCGTCGGTATCCGGCGAGTATCCAGATTTCGGGATCAAGAATAAACCCGGGAGAGCAGAACGAGTCGGTTTAGTTGTAATGCGGATCACGGAGCATTATTTATTAATAGCAAAGCTGGTGTGGCCGGCAGGGAGTGGCTGTGCCATGCTAAAGCGAGCGCGACAGAACACCGGATCGTGGAACGGATCTTCGGATCTTTTTCTCCCTTCCCCTCCCTCTTCTTCTATCCTTCCAATCCCCTGCCCCTCTTCCTACGCCTCTTTCTCTCGTTCCCTCTCTATTCATCTCGCTTTTGTTTCGTCGCGTTCTCGGTCCCGCCAACTCTTTATGCCCCGTTCCTCTTTCACCGTTCCGCGTCCCTGTCGGTGATGTTCGGCGGTCCCTCTTCGGCCTAAGCGCTCGGTCCTCGTCGGTTCTACGAAGACTCTCCGCGCGGCACGGGGTTCCGTTCTCGCTCTGTCTCTTTCTCCCTCGTTCGGTTCTCACTCTGTCTTTCTCTCTCGCTCGTTCCGTCGTTCTCTCGTTCGTTCTCTCGATCCCGCCCGTCCCATTCGTTCCTCGGTCTCTCTGTTTTTCTCCCTTTCCCCCAATCGGCTGCGGCTCGGCGCAGCGCGCACCATTCGTCCGTCCGACGTTGTTGCTCAAGCTCTTTCCGCTTCTCTTCCTTCTTACTCCGTATCACGCTACCTTAGCCCGGCTGGCTCGCTTTATCCATTGTCTCTCTCGCGTGCTTTGGTTAGTCGCATTGTCGCGCTCCCGCACGCCAGACAGCACGCCGTTGTAGGAGAGTGGATGAACGCTTTGTCGGCGCCCGCGGCCGAGATCAAACGCGCCGACCGCTTCCTCTTCCCCTCCACCCTCCCCACCACACCCGCGCCACGACCCAGCCGGCCCCGTAATCCAGTCGAGGCTCTCTCTTACACCCTTCCCCTGTCCCGCTTCTCTTCTCTTCTCTTCGCTTCGCGCTCCGCTTCGGCTTCGCTCAGCTCGGCTCCGCTCTGCTCCATGCCGCGCCAAGCGTCGCGCAGGGGCGCTCTTCTCCTCCTTCCGACGAATCCGTCCTCCAGCAAAGGTACCCATAAACGCTCAGAACCTCGGCCTCTGTTCCCCCGGACCGACCAGAGAAAAATCTCTGAACGGCTGGCAACCACGCACGCTCGGCCCTCGGTCTATCACCCTCGCGGAAAAATGGAACGGAAAACGCCGATAACGATCATCTACACTGGACGGGTGAACCCTTGCCCGCCCCGGGGCCTAACCCACCGATCCGCGCCGACAAGCCCGGATAAGCTAATTTCACGGGGACAGACCGTTCCGACGCCACTGTGTCCACCGTTCAGCCCCCAAAATCGGTCTAGGCCGACTTTACACATTTTCTGTCTTCCGAAGCTGTGCTCGTCGGTCGAAAGTGATCTTTTAAATATTTCTTCGAGAATTTTATTTTAACATTTTGACTGCCGTGTCACCCACATGCGGGTGACGGAATTATTTGAATAGATTTAAATGTAAATTTTTGTGATAATGTATTCGTTGTACCACAATAAGTTTAGGGTCAGGAGTGAAGTAAGAACTAACTTTTCAATTATTATTTTATTGTATAAATTAGATCGAGTTTAGGGAACATTTGAGGTTGCTACTTTGGGGCAGTTAAAGTGTTAAATATTTCGGTCGAACGGAGAGCAACGGATAGCAATGTTATGTTTCTTGTTGGGCTAGATAAATTTTGATTCTTTTATCGATGTTTAAGTACCGATGCAAACGAATTTCTTGTTCCGTGGCATTTTTGGGAATAGAGACGTTACAGCCACCCCGCAGCTGTGGAGAATACGAAGGGGCTAAAAATCGACGAGAAATATGCTAGGATTCCCAACGACTCTGTCGTTCAATTCTACAAACGTGTACTAACTCTTTCTCGACGCAGTCCGAGAATCTACCGACAAAGCAGCTTGACCGTTAGCATATTCTATTACCGCATTGTTGACACATTTGCGTTCGCTGGAAAATGCAGTTAAGGTTCGAATATAAATAACACTCGAATCGAAGGCCCTTAATTTGCTAGACCATTCGGCCGACGGATTCCTTAGCTGAAAGTAACAGTAACGCCGCGCCATGCGACCAACCGTGTGCGTTCAAATGTCTACAATAGCAAAGTTCCACTCGTCGAGTCGATTAAATCGTAAAGAGCATCCGAATATCTTCGAGTTCCTTCAGAAACGTGAAAGAACACGTTAGCATCGTTATAAATAACCAGCGAACGTCTTTCCGCAAGATAAAAATATTCCGCATCGATTACAAGGGTCTGGAAATAAATGAAAATTCGTTTCCGTCTTTTACAACTTCAAAAAGTCAAGGATAATACACTCCGGGACGGAAAGATAGCATACTTTAAAATTAACGTAATTTTTATTTATTTAACGTTACAACCGCGGTTTTGTTTTTATACATTCTTGGAAAATATCTCTATAAACCTGCACAAATGAAATTGAATTGAATGTCGCCAGTCTATACAATTTTATTAAAAGAAAAGTAACTTTTAAGGACATATAGTGGGACAAAATGATAGCACATTTAACTTAAAATTATGTATAACAATAAATCAACGAATGATATTTAATGCTTAATATCTTCTTGCTCCTCCTTTATGTTATAACAGCCATCATTCTCTTTGGCAAATATTTATAGAGTTTTTAAATAGTTTTTTGTTTCAATTGCTCCCATTCATCTTGAATACATTTTTTAAGTAGGCAATATTTACAAATTATCTGCCATTTTCATATACAGCAAGTATTTCGCCTTTTTTTGGACGAACGTACAACAGGAAATAATATTCGCGGATTTTCTTAACTACGTTACGAGGTTGATGATCGCAATTCGCGAGTTTCGGTGTAACTGGAAAGCGTAGATTTCTTATCAAATAATGTGCTATCATTTTGTCCCTCTTGCAAATAATGATTTGTATATTAGGTTGTTCGGAAAGTAATTTCGTTTTTTCCAGACAGAGGATTTAATTGTATTTTTTTGCACCAAACTTCACACTTAAGCCGCATCATCATTATATGTTTTGAGAGCTGATATAGCAAGGCTTGTGTGTGAGAATGTCCAATTGATTCAACGCAGTAGTTTTTGGTTGGTGCCCTTTTAACCCTTTGCACTCGAAGCAATTCCACTCCAAAATCGAAACAATATTTTTATCTATAAAAGCTCCACTGTAGATAGTTCCTTTTCTTTCGTTCATACGAAATTAATTACTATCACTCGTATTTAGAATTTTAATATTTTTATCAATTTCTCAACTGCAAACCTATCGATGTAAAAGTTGTT
>CM052089.1:15659380-15680303 GCA_028453745.1 Agapostemon virescens
TAATATGGAGCTTTGAAGTACACTGTGATGTACATTTTCTGTTTCAACTGATTCAATTAATTGTTATATGCATTTGTAATCTTGTCGATTATGGAAAACTGTTTGTATTTGGTATAATATATTGCTTAAAGATATAAAATATATTCGAAACGTTTCAGAATACCATTTTTAATAATATAGAACTTTGAAGTACACTGAGATATACCTTCTCTGTTTTAACTAATTTGGTCCATTGCCATATATATATATATGAATATCATGTTCATTATGAAAAATTGTTTCGGATGAGTATAATGTGTTACATAATCAAATTAAAGTATCTCTAATACTCTTAAAATTACCATTTTTATTAACATGCTGCTTTGAAGTGCACTGGGACGTATCTTTTCAATTTTCACTAATTTGGTACATTGCCATATATTTGAATATCATGTTCATTATGAAAAAATGTTTTCTAATTAGTATAATGTGTTGCCTAATTAAAGCGAAGTATCTTCAAAGCGCTTAAAATTACAATTTTTATTAACATGCTGCTTTGAAGTGCACTCAGACGTATCCTTTCTATTTCAACTGATTCAATGAATTACTAAATACATTTAAAATCATGTTGATCACTGAACACATATGAAGATTCTTTTTACTATTACTCATCCTTGCAACAATTCAATTTTTACGAATTTATTTGACACAAGCATAGCAAGGTAAAAGTTGTTTTAAACAGTGCAGCGGCTATTTTTAGTGGTGCCTCAGAGTCACCGTTCGAGTGCAAAGGGTTAACCCTTTGCGGTTAACCCAAGTTTATATTGTCCGAAAAGTTCGTGCCGATTTTCTGAATATCTTAGAATTACAGAAAATAAATTATATGCGTACGGTACGTCAATTTTTGTCATTTTTACGCGCTGCTTTTCAATCTTCCATAAAAATCGGCACGAATTTTCCAACTCAATACATAGATGCCATACTGATCGGAATTAATTTCCGTTGATCGATCGATAATACGTGATATGCAGGATCATGAAGGAAAAACAAAATTTATTAATTCTTCTCTCAAGATATAATATGTAACACAATAAATTCTACGTATCTCCGAAGGTTGTCGACTCAATATATTGTAACATAAGATCAGTATGGTTCTTTACTGTGGTTGCTCAGAGCAGATATACGACTGGAACGATAACAAAGCTTTGGTGGCTGAGAGTAGACATGCGACCGCAAAGGGTTAAAGGATTCGTTTACTTTAAACGTGTGTTGGATATTGGTCCGAATCTCTTGAAACCTCAAACGATCGCGTACCATCTGCGACGCTGTTTTTCAATATTACCAATAATATTTTTAAACAAATTTCCGTCTCTCACTATTTTTTATACGGATTTCCTACCGGTTTTTAACCCTTTAACTGTGGCGACCATTTTTCAAACCGCGTACCTATATGTGTGCCGCGAAAATCAAGAGTTCTTGCCAGATGTATGAGTCAAATTATTTATACTTTTTATTTGTTCGTTTTATTTCGTCTCGACCTCCAAATATTCTAGACATATTGAAATTTACGAATACATTTTAGTTTTCGCTAAAATTACAATTTTAAATAGCTAATGGTACATTTTTCGCATTTGACGAGTATGCTCGTCGTGACAGAAAATACTGTCAATTCTCCATGACGAGTATACTCGTGAAACACAGCCAACTGGTTTAAACGAGACCGCGAGATCCTGAAAAAAAAATCGATGTTATCGACCTCAGAATTGTTCTTGAAGAAATAAAGTATTCTACGAACGCGGAGCTAGCGTAATCCGAAGGACCGATCTATGAAATATTGAAAATGATTAACTTAATTTCCTTTTCCGGTGGAAATCGTTTGAAGAGAGCACCCCCTTTGTACGACAGAGGAAGCGCCCGCCTTTTTAAATATAGAACCCCTGTGTTAATAATTTTGTCAGAGAGCTTGAACGATGCTCGCGATAACGATGCTAACGATGTTACAACGAATAAAATGTTTGGTGTTCTCCCCTTGTTTAGACTGAACAAAAGGAAGTGGATTCTCATAGCGAAGATGACGGTGAAAACGCGCGAACGAATCGAATAAAGCAGGAGGAATTACGCAGAAGGGTGGGTCCCTTGCCTCATTTACCATCACCCTATTCGAATAGCTCCGAGGGCGATATCAGCGATGACAGTGACGTTTCCCCTGCAGTTTCCCCCTTGACGCCTCTCCTCACGACTAATCAGCGAAAACGCAGCGGTGCCCTACAAAGGCAACAGCTCTTGGAAATTATTCAGGCGAACATGGAAAAGAATAATCTCAGTTTTCATACGTCAAGGTACGCTGTTCGCGTTTTACCAGCGAAGGAAACCAATTATTGCGGCTTGTTTAGCTTTTTCTAAAAAAAAAAAAAATAGAAAAATACAAAGAAAAACTGTAACTGAATCGCTATGTCTGCTTAAAAACTCGTGTTAATAATTGTATCGATATTTTTGTAAAATTGAAATGTATAATTTCCAAATACGTTGGAGTTTTAAGCAGTCGTTAAAACAGTTCCAATCCATATGTGTGTATATATCCATATAAATGTATATAATATTATACTTGTATTTTTACAAACAAATACACAGACTCGTTTCCTTAGAAAAATAGCTTCTTGTACAGCAACTAATTTTTCTAAAGAAACGAGTTACACCTATTGTCAGAATAGCTGTCCACCCTACTGCGATTGCTCCAAGCTTAAAACATACGTACAGCAGGGGTGGGATGGACAACACATTTGTGACTTACATGGGAACATATTCAGATGCGAAAATGCAATTTTGATGAAACTTATGGGAGCTTATAGTTCTTTGAAAAATATTTCACCCATGTTTGTTTTTTTATTGGCAACCGTCCACTTTGAAGGGATGAAAACAGCCCTCAAAATTGGGATATTTTTGAAATAGAAAAGATTTGAATTGTCTGTACCAAAAGTGCCAGTTACGAGATATCTTGCAGTGGGTGCTGCAAGTTTAGATTGGTTACAAATAGCTATTTGAATTAGGAACTATTAGAAAGGATGAATGAAAAATGTATATAGTGTAGAGAACATATTGATTATCAATTTCTATTATTAAAATTATTATTAAAACTATATATTAACTTAATTATATTAAAATAAAACCGTGGCACCCAGGGCAAGACGCGCTAAATTTGCGTGGCAGTCAATGAGTTAAATAATAAAGCTATAAGCTCCCAAAAGTTTCGCATCTGAATATGTCCCCTTGTTAGAATCTATTTAGAAAAGCAGTCCGCAAGTGAACAAAAAATTATCTAGTTATACAGTGTATAGAGATTGATGTTCGTTAAAACCGAGTAGAAAATAACTGTTTTGTAGAAGTTGTAGAAAATATTTGACTCCCAAAATGGGGATTGTTGAGCGAGAGATTAATGTGAACGTTTTTGGATGCAGGAAACGGCACCAGAACGAACAAGCGCGCATTCCAACGCAGACTGCCCACGTCGAACCGTCAACTCACTACAATCAAGACTGTCGTTCACCATCGGAGTCACAGCCGACGACGATGGCGTACCTGAAGACTGCACGGGAGAAGACACAAGGTTTCACGTCTTTCTCCAAGGTACCTGCGAAGGCACGGGGAAACCTTCGGAAAACGCGGCCGCAGTACGGTATACCGCGGAACAACGGCGCAACGCAACCGCCGCGAGCATACGTACAACCACAGGTCATGTCCCGTACCGCAATTAATCCCACCGTTTATCCGGAGCAACAAACGACGAGCAACGGGAACCGTAACGTCGGCAACCTGCTACCGAACAGTCAGCAACCAGTGAATCAGCAAGCTCCGACCACCAACCATAATGTTCCCCGTAACGAAACGCAGTTCAATCAATCGCAGCAAAGCGGCAAGTCGAGCAAGAAGCACCAGCTGAAACACGCGACCAGAGAACAAGACCAGGCCAGGGCTATGGTGCAGGTCGTCCGTTGGCTGGAACGGGAATTCTCCCAGAACGCCGCTGCGAACTCCGGTCGGAAACACGTTCACGAGCACATTCATCATCATTATCATCATTACCACACCGAGGCTCTTGTTTGATACGTTTACCTGCGAACAGATTTCAGAACTCGCGTTGACCCCCAACTGGTAGAAGGGGGAACTAGGTAGAAGTTCCCTCGGGACTGAAATTCTTGTTTGTTAATTTTCATCGACGCTTGAGAAAGGTCTTTTCGCAAGGATCTATTGGGTTGTTCGGAAAGTAATTTCGTTCTTTTTTGTGAAAATGAAAGACAATTTTCGTATAATGAATAAATATTTTTATTAAATTATATATTGGCCATTCTGGTCCAATACCTTTTGCCATCTTTCACTCAATAGCTTGATGATTCACTCAAGAGCCAAAAACCAACCAAAAACTACTGCGTAGAATCAATTGGACTTTTTCACACACAACCTTGCTACATCAGCTCTCAAAACATATAATGATTATGCGGCTTAAGTTTGAAGTTGGGTGCAAAAAAATACAATTAAATCCTCTGTCTGGATAAAACGAAATTACTTTCCGAACAGCCCAATAGTATTCGTTTTTTGTCGAATTGACGAATGGAAATTTGTATCGCTTTGCAGCATTGGTAACGTAGCGAGACAATAAAATTTTTATCGAATTTAATAATTATGTGCATACGTTTAAATGAATCTAATAGTTCACTAGGAGTTAAATGTATTGGGTCCAGTCATAAGTAGCATTGAAAAGTTATCGAATGAATATGAACTGACAATAATGATAAGAATAGTTGAATAGTGTAGCAATTATTAAGTCTAACGATGATTGAGAATGCGAAGTTTGTTTCGGAAAGGATTAGCGAATGAAAAAAGAGAAGGTTCGATTATGCCAGCTCGCCGCGAGTCCTACCAGTTGAGGGTCGAATTCCAAACACCCACACCGTATCCATTCGATTTTCTTTTTTTCAACAGCATTTTGTTGAACTATTCCTACGGTTTGCCAGAATTTGTTAAATAGTTATGACACATTTTCTTTTTATTTTTGTTGACATGCGGTCAGTTCCTGTGCAGAAATAGTGTTTTCATTTCGAATGCGACAATCGAGCATGTCTTCTTATTCAACACCGACGTTCAGTTTTGGTAGAGTTTAAACGATTTATTTTATGTGGGTTAGGCGAGAAGTTCTAATGCAATGTTTTAAGAAGTTACGCGAGCGCACAGTTTTCGAGAGTCACTGCCACACTTCGTTCTTCCAAAAGATAGGACGCTTTCAAACTCGGTTTGTGAGTAATTTAGTCAATGACAGATCCCCGAATGAACGCTCCGTTGGTTTGTAAGAATTGTATGAAACGAACGAGTAACATTGTTGGATCGGCATTGACGACATCTAAGCGAAAATGATATATCGAGAAGTTTTATTCTTGAGACATATAATCGTGTTCATCTTACTCTCTAGGACTTGTTAAGTATTTAATATATATTATAGGCTGATCCATTTTACTTTCTTTTTTTCTTCTGGGGGGACTTCCAAAGCGGATGAAAGTATAACCGGGCGTTTTCATCTTTTCATAAATAGTATTAGAAGAAAAGATCTAAGACGATACCAATGATCTATTATACTGAAAGATTTACTAACGCGGTTGTTATTTAAAACGAAAATCTACAGTTTACCGCTGTAACTCGATATTTGTATTCCTACAGATACAACAGGGACTTATTTTGTACATAACACGTTCACGGGATTAATTAATTCGTCGATTCTGCTGATAAGTTTACTCGAAAAAGAAAAAACCATGAATCTCTACGATTGTAATCGCGGGAAATTTTTTTATTTATATTTATAGTGCAACGTACGGAGATCTATTATTGTCAGGTGAAATTTTTTTTGTTGAAATAGGAACGATATTCATGCAGGTTTTTGCTACAGACTCTTAATCGATCTATTTATAAGAGATACTGACATTTTTTACAAGACAGTATTAGCGCGAAACAGTAATGTAATCGCTATATCGCTGCCTGGGATATGGATATCCAAATCGAATTTGACTACTTCGTATACGCATGTGAAATGTACATTCACAAAAACTAGGAGACATTGTAGATTCGTGACGTTTAACGATGAGGGAGCTAAGAAATCGTATACTTACGTAAGTGATAAAGTGCTTTTCTAACTCGAGCTTCCATGCTGAAAGTTTCAACAAATTTAGGCAGACGTGTGCCTACCAATTCTTTTCACGGACGCCAAGCGTTCAAAAATACCTCGATAGAATTCCTTCGATCATTTTCTCTGAAGCATTTTTGCCTCTTAATCGACAATCGCTTTGTGGGTCCAAAATATTGAGACAATTCGGTAATGTGATTATCAAAAATTAAAGATAGTAAAAAAAATAATGTAATCAAGTTTTACAATGTTCAAAAAAATGTGAAGACTGTAGAATGATTTATAAAGTATGGACTTGCTTCGTTTGTTGTTTAAAAGGCTCAATTGTAGTCAGGACCACCAAGTTTTCATTTCAGAAATCCGTAAAACGAAATATTTATAAGCATTTAGCGAAGAATTGGAAATCGTTTGGTTACTATAAAAGTCTTAGAACAGGTCATCTTCAATCTAATTTCTGTCTTACACTCCGACATTTACTTCTTCCTTTTTTCTTATAAAAAGCATAGTGGCGATGTGTAAACGAATAATATTACAATAGTGTTGTTGCAATTACAGTAATCCAATTAGAAACATACCAAGACTTTTATGGTTACCTTGTATAAATATTCAACGTTGCAATTTTTATGAGCACTCATTATCCTCATAAAAAGTGCAACACAAGTCAATGGTGCTCTCATATTCCAACGAATACAATAGTTTATTCTATCATGGCGTTAATAACTCTTTCGTTGTATTTATATGATATTTCTCGACAATACAAGAAAGTATTAAGATAATGTACTTCTAAGGGCACAATTATGAAATTCGTAATTTAACCCGAACTTTGTGAACGACGAAGCGGAAGTAAAATGAGTGATTGTACGGTAGAATATTATTACTGCTCTTATTGTATGAATTTAATTGTAATCATACAGTTTAAAGGAAATTTGATTCCTCTTCAAAGTACTGTATTACTCATAATTATTTGAACATCGAATTTTGATTCAGTTCTTGACCTGCATTTCTCATTCTGATTATCACAAAATTAACTTCTATTAAAACCGAATATACTCATTATAATAATTATAAGTAATTTATCGTGACTATATACATTTGTAATTTATGAAATCTGTAATGAAAACGAGTAGAGCCCTTATCATTCACATAAAGTAATTCTTCTAATAATTATGAGTGGTATTGTATGTGCAATCCTAGTGTACAAATAATGATCGTAAAATGTCAGGAGAAAATATCATCTATACATACCCCATTCATATGTAACTTTCAGCACAAGTAAAAAGAAGAAAGAAAATTATGGACTTGTTAAGAGTGCCTTGTCATGTCTCTGTTATACAAATATTTCATTATTGAATCTTGTTTACGTGACATTTGAATTCCAATGAATCTATTCAAAATCGATGCAATTACAGTAACTCTTTTCTTTAGCGGTATATTAGTAAATTACTTATCCTTTATATTATTCGGAAATGCATGATGCTTAGATCTAAATAACGGAAAATGTTATGGATATTTTTCTATCGAGGACTCGACGAGGAGAGTATAATTATAATATTTATTAATTACAATAGATATTACTAACAAATACGATTAGAGATGACGACAGTTGCTACTTGTATATTTAGTCTGGGATGGTGTCGCTGTCCGGAGACATGTAATTTTATATTGATCTTTGTAATCATTGTAGATATTTTGTGTAATGTATTTTTTATTGATATTTATTAAAACACATTTTGATACTACAACATTTTTCATCCACCTCTAATAGCTTTTATCCTATCCAACCCTTATTCGCATTCTTATAATTTCTAAGTGTTGCTATTAAAAATAATTAAGTACCATTTTATTTAACATTTTAGTTTACTGTATCACACGACGTTGCAAAAGTACGTACTACATCTTCGATGTTACTATCAACTAATTTCGTATGTACCGCCAATTTTTTTTTAATATTCCTTAGTGAAACCAGGTAGCGTCATCATAGCTCCAAATTCCAACCTTAAAATTTGTAAATAAAGTAAAGCATATGATGGACGCACGAAGACGTGATAGAGAACAAATTGGATTATGCGGTGTAGATAGAATTTGGGGTAAATCACCGACACGAATCGAAGAGTAAGTTATTACATTTTCATGTGTTACTCTATTTTATTATGTATCTGTCCATATATGTACACACATACATTTATATATATATGCATATCTATTTCAATCGTGACATGATTGTATCATAACAACTGATTTTTAATTCAGTTCTGACGAAGATGAGGAGATCAACAAACACAAGGATAGTATCATCACAAAGGATAGAAAAAGAAAACATGAGATGAAGAAAAAGGTATGGTAGAATATTTTTTTCACATATGTATCCTTATTTTTCTACATACTTGTCACACTGATGTGTTTCAATTTTAGAAAAGCAAAAAAATGAAGAAGGAAAAGAAATCCAAGAAGGAGAAAAAGAAGAAACGTAAAAAGAGTAAAAAGAAATCTGACACTAGTTCTGACAGCGAATCAGAAGGATTAGAATGGGTAGAGAAGAATGGATCTAATGATAAAGTAAAAGTTAAGAGAGGATCTAGTTCAGATGAAAGTGGTGATGAAGGCATATTGGGTCCAGTTCAAAAACCACATGTAACATTGTCTGCTAAAGACTTTGGTAAAGCTCTTTTGCCTGGAGAAGGTGCTGCTATGGCTGCATACGTTGCAGAAGGAAAACGTATACCAAGGAGAGGAGAAATTGGCTTAACTTCAGAAGAAATTGCTTCATACGAATCTGTTGGCTATGTTATGAGTGGTAGCAGGTAATGTATACTTGCATGTTTAACAAGAATTATACAAATAGAACTAAAATTTAATTTCTAACCCTACAACTTTTTTACACAGACATCGGAGAATGGAAGCTGTCCGTATTCGTAAAGAGAACCAGATTTATTCTGCTGATGAGAAACGAGCATTGGCTATGTTCAGTAAAGAAGAAAGGCAGAAACGAGAGAATCTTATTTTGGGACAATTTAGAGAAATGGTTAATCAGAAATTAGCACAGGAACAGAAAAATAAATGAGTCAATTCTTTTGTATTGAAGATAAGTGATTATTTCTGTTTTACATTGTGGAGTGGTGATACAGAATGAATGATGAAACATTGTTTGTATATGTACCCACGTATGTGTACAAATTCTGAAGTATATGTGTACATATTATATTAATAGATACAATTTAGTATTATCTAACTGTAATTACACATTTCACTTACACTTAATCTAACTAAGGTCGATTTAAAGAATTTTTATTTTAAGCAACAGATAACAATTTATTGCTGAATATGTTTAATTACATAAAACTATTATGACTGTATAGAAAAAGGTTTATACTTTTTGATTGCTCTCCCACTCTAACCATCCTCCAACATAGTTATATGCGCTGAAATAAAATTAATTTTATTAGAGGGTTTTAAAATATATGAATTACAATTAACTATGTGAAATTTGTTAATATTTAACAAAATTATAGTACTTTTTATATCCAAGTTTTCGTATTTCCTCCTGCACCATTGCACTTCTTCTACCAGATCTGCAACTTAATATAATCTTTGTACTTCTTGTAGGTTTATCTTTGTTAAATTTATTTTTAAAGTCTTTCTCTGTGAGATTCAAAAGATTATTAGTCACTTCTCCCACTGGAATAATATAGTATGGCAATTAATATTCAATATCGAACGTTAGAATAATATTGTCATGAGTATAATAAAAAGCTGTACTTGGTATATGAATACTTCCTGGTAATTTCCCAGTCTCATCTATCTCATTTTGTTCTCTAACATCAATAATGAGAACACTGTCATCTTTTTGGGCTTTTAAAAGTTCTTGATAATCTAGATTCAATTCTTTTGCATCACCTTCTGCCATGGTTGTAGTAGACTTAGAAATTGTTGAAGTTGAAAAATGCAAAGTCAATTGATCTAAAATAAAATCACAAAAATATATGTTAGCATCATTATAAAACATATAGCAACTAAGGTTTCAATACATAGAAAAATATATGAGTAAATTCACAATTTTTTAAATATTTATTTTATACAATGTAACTATCTTAACATATTGACATTAATTGTAAGTAGTATCAATATGTCTCTTTAAACATCATGGAAAAAACAATTAACAATGTCTTGAAAATTACCGTAAAGAAAAAGTTTATGTGATGTTTTTAACAATTTGTCATGGGTAAATGTTTGTCGTGTGATGTGAGAGTTGGAATAAAACGATTTGACGGGAACTAGCAAACTGCAAAGTTGACGTGTTTTGCAACAATGCATAACTAATTTACAATTAATCGACATGTTTCTGGTTTATACACAATCCTACCGACAGCAGCTGTTACTCTATAGTGTTGCTGAAAATTTAAATACCTGCCTTTACATGTGAATATACTATAACTTAAGGTACGTTCTAAACTGACTACTATTTCATAGTTACTGACATATTTCTCCTATTAACGTTTCAATACGTTACGTTCGTATCGTGTAATGACATTTTTCTGAAGACATCAGAGATAAGATAACAGTATCGTTTCCTATCAATTTTCTTCGAAATAGTTGTAACGAAATAAAGCGTATCAATGAACGTGGCATAAGAATTTGTTTCAAAATAGCAAGTTAAAGAAATTCTTATGCGCTAATAAATATCGCACATAGTTTTATCTATTGTATACATTCGAATACAACTCGAACCGTACAATGATAAAACAATACGCTATACTCGAAACAATTAGTTAAATTCGATTTACTTATACGCCGAGAATGTAATGAATTCGACATAAATCTCTGCTCCAAAAGTAAAATGTAAAAGTCTTTATTCGGTATGTAATAAAAAAAAAGAAGAAAGAGATCTTTACGGTGATTGTAACAGAGAAAAAAAAAAGGAGGTACAAAGATGACATTTTTTGTGCATTGCTTTATAGTGAATCATCTACGGATGGAGAAACGAGTCGGGAAAGATTAGAAGAGTCAGGAAGAGCGTATCCCGTTTTCGTATACGTCGCACCCTGATGAGGAATGCGGGAACTAACGATTTTTATTTCTCGTGCGTGGAGCAGTAAAGTGTACTAATTTATTGAAATAATTACGACACTCATCCCGTATTTGCACCTTCGTATACTGTGAGTAATTAGAGAACAATCTTGTATGGCCATCTATTCACGATTCGATCGCGCAGCATGCGAAAATCCTCGTTGGACACACGTCGGGGATATTCTTTTGTTTATTTATGCAGTCCTTCAAGTTCAGAAAGCTATAAAAGTATTAAGATTCTGTGGAAACGATATATTCTCGCGGTATTCGCGATCTGTGTACATCACGACGGGTTTGGATTCGCGGGACCACGAATATTTTCCCGCTGCGATGTTACGCATCAATGAAAAATCCAATATCTCCGGATTATCAACATTCCAGAGTGTTGACACCTCTGTCAGAGAGTGCTCTGCTTTACCATTACTATAATATCGCTGTCTCTCTCGCGGACACGGTTCTCCGCATAATTCTCTTTCGGTTTCTCGTTTTCGAATACCGCGTAGTGTCAAATAAGTTGTTGCATGAATAGGTTTACGTTCCCAGTGGTTTTTAGTGGTCCGAGATGTGAGTGTGATTAATTTGTGAACAATTGTCCACATCCTTCTCGTTCACCTTCTCCACGAGCTCTGACGACGAAGTGCTATGAAATATTTTATTAGCGTTCGCAGTTCAAAAGGGAATCGAACACGGAGGTATTTGTAACATTATTTTAAACAGTGAACGTCAATGGAAATGCAGTTGCAATAATGGCTCGAATTCCAACCTGAAAACTTGAGGAATGAGATGGGATATTTAAAACAGTTGAAAAGTGAAGTGAACAGTATCCCGCATAAGAATTAATTTAAACTATTCGCATATTTTTAATATTTCTTTTTTTTAACGCGATTATATAAAAACGCTTTACCGCTTGTGTTCTGTTTAATCGTTTACCGATTTCAATAGTAATTTAAATAGCTTAGAAAGTAAAACTTGAAGAATCACATGGTACTTTGTGAAATAAGTTTGCAGCTGGTAATTTTATTTAAGAAAATATTTCGTAGATTTTTTTATTTAATTATTCCGATATTTTAGATGAACAGTTTAAACAGTATTGTGTATGTGTGTGTCTGCTGTTTATAATAATATTTCAAATATTTCTATTTCACTGAATATTTTACACGTACATTTGCTCCAATAAATATCAAATTATTGAACTCATAATTTTAATGTTACGCTTTCAGATAAAACATAGAAGGCATAAATGAGAGAATAGAAAAATGAGTTCTTTGCAACAAGGAAGCAGATTCTTGCCTTTCTCAAATAACAATATACAAAGGAAACAGTTATCGATGCAAGGTACAATTCGAAACATATTTTGCTTTGGAGTATTGATTTTTATAATAAATTCTTTTTAATATTTCCACTTTGTATTCCTTAGGAGGTCTTCCACAAAGTTTAAGCGGTAGTGAAACTGATGTTTCAACATCCAATGAAAATTTGACCAATGAAGATCGATATGTAATAAGGCATACGGCTCGTCAAGAACCTCAAGGTCAAGAGAATCAGCAGCAAAGTCCATCCAGGTCTTCCAGTCACAAAGAAAATATACCAAATATACAAGTAAGCATATTTTATGGTTATAATGAATAGTGGCTTTTATTTTGTTTCAATGGTATTTTGTATTTCCTCATTTAAAATGCATTTTTTAATTTTTTAAACGTTATTGTGGTTTATGCACATTGTATACTCGTATGTATCAGATTACAATCTATAGCACATCCTATTGTCTATCAAGTAGGCGTGGACGTTGCCTAATGCTACCTATGTTTTTTCAATGTACCACAAATTACAATAATCAGTGTGATTAAGTTACATAAGTGTAAACCGTTTTGTTGCTATCCAGGGTAATCTGCTCAATAGAAACAGTTTGAAGGACAGTTTGAATGGTTCGAACAGAAACAGTTTGAAAGAGAATTTGAATGGTTCCAATCGGAATAGCCTTAAAGACAGCATCAATGGTTCTAATAGAAATAGTTTGAAGGATAACTTAAGTAATCGTACCAGTGTTGGCTCAAATAGAAGTAGTTTGGATGTGTCTACGAGTTCGTACAATACTCTGATCATTCATAATGCTAACGACGACACCTCATGGGTACCATCTGGAAGGTAACAGAAACTTTTCAGTAGCAAATTTTGCTTCTAATCTAGCTTGGTAATTTAAGTCAATGTACAATTTTGACTTACTGGTGTTAATAATTCGATACACAGGTTATCAGGTGTTGTGAGAGAGCACGGCGATATGGGTTACTTGTACTGTGATGGAGGTGGAAAAGGACACTCGAACAGTCCGACTATGCAGTCCTTATCGAACTTATCACACGAAGATCATGTCTACGAACAACCCACTAATGGAGGGTGTCAAGAGATCACAGATATACCAGACGATTATTTGAGTCAATCCCAGGTGATTTCATTAGCGTCATAAATCGGTGTAACAATGATAATGTGTCGAGACCGATGCTTTATACAGATATTTTGTGCCAAGCAGGTTTTAAAACATCTTGCAAAAGAAGTGAAAGTACCATCGTATAGTAAACTTACGAACAATGGTGGCAATATAGACATGCGAATGCGTGATGGCGACAGAGGGAAGCAAAATGACAGTGAACCCGAAGATCGACCACCACCGTCGTACATGTCCGTTTTGCTACCGTTAAAAAACAAGTCCAGACTCGTTGGGCCAATGGAAAAGTTGACGTTATCGAGATCACAGCCTGATTTGTCTAGAATCGGCAAACCAGACATCGACAACTACAACCTGCGAACTACTTCTCCACGGTAATTGCACGAGGGCAATTAATAAATATCAGAGATATGCGATAATGATGAACCATGTTTATCATTTCTCTGATGAACCATGTTTTAAATACGATATTATTTGTAGGCCTCAAACGAAAGGGAGAGAGGAGACAGAATCTGCGACCGGTGAAATTTGGCCACCATCAGAAATGATTCAGATTGTAATCCAAGAGAACAGTGCCTTAAAATTAGAATTAGAACGGTGTTACAACAAAGTTGCCAAATCTCAAAAATTGGAGCAAGAAATTGCAAAAGTACACAGAGCGCACGAGGAATTAGCGGCGTCCTGCGAGCGTAGAGAAAAGCTGGAACGAGCTGCTAGAATGAGGTTACAAAACGATTGTAGACGATTAACCGAATTAAACCGCGCACTGAGAGATCAGATAGATTTACTGTCTGCACGCACCGATAGTCCTCCCGTCGTCGAATCTATGAGGAAAGAATTAACGCAACGTGAATTACTAATTGCACAATTGATCACACAAAGTATGTTCCATATTTACACTGGATTCACCTATATACAAACAAATTGTATGTTTATCTTTTAATTAATCGTGCACAATCGATTTCGTTTCAGATAAAGAATTAGCCGCAGCAAAAGAAAGACAAGAGATCGAACTGGCAGCGCAACGAGCAACGTTGCAAGAGCAACGTACACATATAGATATCTTAGACACAGCTCTCACTAATGCACAAGGGAATGTTGTGCGTCTTGAAGAAGAAGTAAATGATTTTTCATAAAATACCAATCAAAATGTTTTTGCAACGTCGATGTTATAAACTTGTCTTTACAGTGTCGGAAGAAACAAGTGTACGTGGAGAGAGTCGGTCAGCTTCAACGGGCTCTGTCTTCTCTTCAAGCGTCCAGTGACAGAAGAGAAGAAACAGAAAGACAGTTGAGAGGTCAATTAGAGCGAGAACTAAGAGAAGGCGGCGGTGGCGGCGGCGGCGGTTCCAACGGTGCCGAACAATCCTTTAATGGAGAAACGATTGCGGAGTTGAAACGACGAATACGCGAAAGAGACGAAAAAATCATGTCACTGGAAGGTGATGTGGCGAAATGGGAACAGCGTTATCTTGAGGAAAGCGCGTTGAGACAAGCCGCAATTGATGCGGCCAGTCTTCCGAAGTAAGTCTTCCTTCGAAGTTAACAATATGTTTGTCAATTACGTAGACACAGAATATATTTATAAATTATATACAATGTCTGGTTCCAATTAGGGATGCTAAAATAGCTGCATTAGAGAAAACGAGTCAAGATGCCGAGAAATTAATCGCAGAAGCACGATCCGAAAAAATGAGACACATGGACGAAGTTCATGCTGCACAAAAGAAGTTGGCTGATCTTGAATCTAGGTAACAAATGATTCTGCTCTTCTTTTTACTTTGGAAATACAAATGTTCTGTGTTACTAATACAATTTCTTTTATGCCAAACAGAATGAAAGATCTAGAATCAAAATTGGCTGAGAGAGATGCTATGATCAGAGTTCTCCAAAAACACACGTACGATAAGGACAGTAGTAGCAGTAGTGGCGTCGGTAGCTATCCTGCTGCTCATTCGTCTCATTCAAGCACATCGGCTGATCATCACACCGCGTTAACGAGCACGCCAGAACTTGGTAAACAAATTTTTATTAAAACATTCTATAAATTTGCCTAAATATCACTTCATTATTGTATACGGTGTTCGTACGAAGTTAAAAATTGTATTCGAAACTTAACAATCACGAAATACTATTTTTATACAAATTCGCATTTCTACAGAAACGTTTAAAGACATTTGGAACCCATTGAAATTAGAACTTCGATTAACGCTTTTTATTTGACAAGTTTCTGTAGATTCATATGTAAATGTAAAATTTTAATTTTTTATTTTTACATTTAAAAGTGAGTAGTGTATTGGGTGGAGGCAGTGGTTATGGAAGTACTGGTTCTTATGGTGTTACGGACAGCTATAAGTACAGGAAGCAAGGCAGTTTCGAGCAAACAAATAAAAGTCTTGATGATCAGTTAAAAGAACTAGATTCCCAGCTGCTTAGTAAGGTATGCACAATACAAGTAAATGTATAATTTTCAAGTCATTAGCATCCACATTTCTTTTTACTACGTAAAAATTTGTACAAAGAACGGCCGAAAATAGTGGACATAATTTTTATTTATTCACTGTTTCACAGTTATTTCATCGAATTTTAGTTTTCATATCATCTGCGGACAACACAATATTTTTATTTTTGCGACGATTGTACTTTTATAGTCTTTAGCATTTACATCATAGACACAGCTACAGAATATGAAAAATATTACTGATTGTACGGTTAAAGGTATTCGAGTGTTGTGTTTCAATTAGTAGTTTAGTCGAGAATAGTTAATGTTCATTCCATTATCTTTTTTTATATTAATTAATAACCTAATTCAATTATTATTTGCAAGAGATTAAATGTTCTCTCTTATATCTCTTACGATTGCAATACGATTTACATAATCGTTTAGATAGTTTTTTTTTTTTTTTTGTAACTTTTCTCAATGCATTAACTATTCTTCTAGTGTTTTTACGATTGCTATTATTCGAATAACAATGTGTGCTCCATTAATTCGTTAATTTTTTTTTTTTTTTGTTAAAAAGTTTATATTTCCTTCTCTTTTACTTTATCAATGGGAAATATAGAGAGTAAGCTTTTTATTATACATCACTATTGTTGCTTTTGGCATGTTTTCTGTGTAACATCGATAAAAAATGTTACACTTTTTTTTTTCATATGTTAATAAGTAAGACGTGACTAGTAATGAAAAGCGAGCTTCGTATAACAATAGAAAACCTTTCTTTTGTAGGCAATATGTAAGAAATGCATTCATCATCTATTTTTATTCACAAGCCCAGTAAAATTGTATTTTCACTAATATAACTTTTTGTGTGCCATTGATTTTTGCGTTTTACAATTAACTACACGATGTCGTAACATATTCTAGTTACCCTGAAGAAAGAATTGATTCGAGACATTCTCCTCACGGATAATACCTCTATGAATTTATTAATCTCCGCGTTTCATTCGCTATCTTTTATTTCAACAAATACACCAAACATTATCTCTAGTTTTATAATCACCATCGTTTTCATCCTCTCCCACCCATCAACCAGGGGTTGCAAATCTTTCCGCAAGAAAGATCAGCACATTTCACATAGACCATTGTCACATATCATCATGCTCTTAGCCTAAACGACAAGTACGAGAAGCGAGATACCGATAGTTCGACTCTTTCTTCGGATTCTAGCCTAATCAACAAAACCGACCGTCTTCACCTTAAAAAAAAAAAACCCCACTAACCCTCTTCCTCTCCCGAGTGATCCCAGAGTGTGCATGCGCTGTTGTGGCGAGCACTAACCCCGTTCCAGGTCCCCGGATCTTCCTCTCCAACGCAGGCGTTTTGTTGTCTTGTTTCAGCGGGCACTTTGCTGTTTTCCAGGATTCTCTAATCCAGGCACTGCGTCGCGAAAAGGAAAAATACCCAAGCCACTATTGGCGGGTGTAGATAGCACAGGTACCTCGAGCACGGCCTCAAGCAAGAGTCGTCTGTTGGACGACTCGGGGGGCGAGGTCTCGCCGGGTATAATGGAATTCGCGAGCGCAGCCTCGCGGCTGAAGGGCACCGTCTCGCGGTTGTCGGACGGCAAGCCCGAGGACATGATGCTGCTGGAGAAGCAAGGCCGGAGCTCGCAGAGACAGAGGATGCAGGAGGGCGAGCCTCGGCGGGCCGGAAGTCTTCCTCCCAGCTCGTTGCCGCGGCCGCCGAAGACATTGAAGTCGACCAACTCTCGTTATTGCCGGCTGAGCGACACCGAGGCCAGGAAGAAGTCGGACCCGGGCCCGACTTTGGACGCCTCGACGAGCATGAAGGTGCGGGACGCTAGCAACTGCACTACCATCGAGTACGGTCGTTTCGACACGAAGGCGCAGCGCAGGAAGAAATCGTTCGCCGGGGAGCCGTTGGTGCCGAGCAGCAGCGTGCAGAAGAAACCCTCCACTTCGGCGAGCCACGAGTACGAGCGTCTTCAGGGGGAGAATCTGCGGAAGAAACAGCCCTCCGCGACCACGGAGGTGAAGCACAGAGAGACGCAGAGCCGTTCGCTGATCCCGCCGCCGTCTCGTCGCATCGGGGAGTACGGACGTCTCAGCGAAGGCACCCTGAGGAAGCAAACAGGCTCCAGAGGACAGAGCACCGGCAGCACCGTCAGCAGCAAAAGCGGAGGACGCGACTCCGGCGGCACTGCCAGCAGCGAGGCATCCACGTCGTCGCTGCCGCCGTCCAAGGCAAGGTCCATACCGCGTCCCAGCAACTACCGCATTCAATTCTGATTCGCCTGGCTACAGGGATTGGTCTGCGATGCTCCTCGACCATCCTTTGAACGGACACAGAAGCTATCGGCAGAGAGTATCCGGCTTTCAGCCTCGTAATCTCAGCTCATCGCGCGGACCGATTCGGATCGTTTGACGCGCGCGCGTGTCTGCGGCCGGTGACACTTGTTCCTTACATATCAGTCGATGCGAATTACTTTTTTTTTTTGCACCGCGTTAGTTGACTTTGATCTTCCCTTTCGGTAGGATCTATTCGATATTTACGAATATCATTTAGTGCGAACGATTGTATGAAAAGCGGAGTAGAATCACAAATCATTTCAACTGGACGAAAGACCACCAGCTGTTTCGAGAAACCGATCGAACACGGTTCCACGACCTGGTCAACTAACTCGGTAGTCTGCATTGCGCAACGATAGGCGAACGTGTGCTATATGGGTATTATATAGTGATATTGTAAGTTAATCGAAAAGAGTGGCTCTCTCAATAGCGAAATTTGCGAGCGGCTGATATGTAAAGCCGGTTAGCTTAATTGTAATGGCAAGAGGCGCGTCGAAGTGAGACGGTTTTCTAATCGAAAATCGCGAAACGGGTCTCTTGCGGAAGGATTGTTCTTGGTCACCGGTGATCGAAACGCGGCACGAAACAGCATCGAACGATTCTGTTTTTCTTTTTTTTTTTTTTATTTCTTTTTCCTTTTTGTTTTATAACGAAAACTCGCAAACTTGCTGGGAAAACCATAGAGAAGAACGATGGAAACCGATATTGGAGTCGACCGTCGGCGAGCCGTTGAACAGCTTATAGAGTCGTGAGGGGGGGAAGAGGGGAGACACACGATGGAAATTTGATATCGATTGCAGAATCAAAAGCGAGACGATCGTTTTTGAAATAGATTTCGCTTCGTTCTTCTGTAGTTCGACCGCATAGAGTCCTAAACGTGCGTATATGCTTGAGCAATACGCGAACAGCCATAATAATTGAGAGGCGCCTAATAAAGTTCTCCTCGCCGCATCGTCGGGAGAACGCGAAGAAGCCGCCACAGTCGCACGATATAGCGAAGTCGTTGGTATATTGTTGCGTAGCGATAGTGCATGACCTAGTCATTACCAAAGTAACTTCTTATACGAAATGGAATTGATTTCCTCTCACTTTTTGTATACACCGTGCCTACGTCTCGGAACACTCTGTGGGGCCTTATCAAATGTGTATTCATTACGAAGAAAAAAGAGAAAACAACAAAAAAAAAAAAAGTACGTGTGCCTTGTAAGACTGCGTAAAAATGCTCGGTTATAACTATAATTAGTCTAAGGGAGAGGAGTACGTTCAGGAACTTTTCGATTAGGAGGAGACCAGTTTCTCAGCCACGCTCGCGGTGGTCCACGGAGGATACACAGTCGGATCAAAGTCATACACGGTCGGTCAGGACCACCAAAAATCATCCCCCCGCCACATCTTCCGACTTAGCTTTACTTTTTCTTTTCTTTTTTCCAGCACCGAACCGTTAAATCTCAAAGAACAAAAAAGAAAGAAACCAACGTACAAAATGAAATCGGTTGGAAGCTCCTGTACTTTAATTAGTTAAAATATCTTCTTCTCTTTTAAGTTTTTCGTACACTAAACCACTTAGATATATATGTTTCATAATTGAATACTATCCCTACCCCCGAGGAAAAGAGAATTATCCTCGCGCGCATGTATTGGGTTGTTCGGAAAGTAATTTCGTTTTTTCTTTTTTGTGAAAATGAAAGACAATTTTTGTATAACGAACAAATATTTTATTAAATTATGTATTGGCCATTCTGGTCCAATACCTTCTGCCATCTTTCTGGCAGTAGCATGATTCCACGCTCATAAAATTATTGGTCTTCACTGGCAAAAAAGGTTTTACCGTCTGAAAAATTTTGCAGTGACCGGAACAAATAATAATCCGATGGTGTCAGATCTGCAGAATATGGTGGGTGTGGCATTGTATCCCATTCAAGCTGTAAAAAGCTTTTGGCGAGTGACCAAACTTGTATGAGGTCTTGCATTATCTTGGTGGAACACTACACCTTTTCTGTTGATTAATTCTGGCCTTTTCTGTTGAAGCGCATCATTCTGTTTGTCCAGCTGATGACAGTAGATTTCCGAATTAATTGTTGTGTTATCCGGTAAAAGCTCAAAAAAAACGATTCCTTTAAAATCCCACCAAACAGACTTTTAGGGAAATTAATAACACACAAAGTTCTCTTCAACCTTTTACCTTGCGATCTTCTTTACGTCCACAATAATTAGGATTTCTTCGAAGTTCATAATTTTCCAAAAGGGAAATTAAATGTTCTGCAATACATATACATCAACAACAACCAACTAGAATATTATTTGAATTTCAGGGAAGTTAATAACATACAAATTCCTCTTCAACCCCTTGCCTTGTGATATTCTTTACGTCCACAGTAATTAGGATTTCTTCGTAGTTCATAATTTTCCGAAAGAGAAATTAAATGTTCTGCAATGTACGTACATTAGCAACAACCAAGTAG
>CM052089.1:15693134-15704201 GCA_028453745.1 Agapostemon virescens
ATTAATTATTTATAGTAGAACATTGTTGACGTGAATGTATACTCCTTTCGTCGTTTTATTTTTAATTTCTAATTTTGTTTCATCGTTACTCATACGTTCGAATTCAATTTATTTAGTGTAGAGTCAAATTTATTAATCCTTTGCATTTCTAGCAATTTTATTTCCAAAATCAAGAGATATTTTTATTTGGAATAGTTTTGTCGTAGATGGATCATTTGCTTTCGTACATTTATGTACGTTTGTTTACAAAAGAATAATTTCATTAATTATAATAGAATGCTAATTAACTACAATATAATATTGTTGATTTTAAATTTGTTCCATCGATACTCGTATCTACACATTCGTATCTGAACATTCATCCACACAACACACATTTCTACATATATAAAGTTTAATATTATTATTCGTACCTGCAATACTTGCAATACGTTTTATCAATTATTTAAATGCAAATATTGTGATGTAAAAGTTGATTTTAATAATAGTAATGCAATTTTCTGTGCTGCTTCAAAGGCGCCATTAGAATGCTAAGGGTTAATCTTCTACAGGTGGAAATAACATATTAATTTGTCGCTGTCGATACCTGTGCCATCGAAGAACACAGTTACTTACTAGAATGAGGATTTTTCTTCTTTGTTTTAAGAATTAATAAAAGAAATATAGCTAATGAAGAAATAATGTTATAATTCTAGTAAATATCTAGTCTAGTAAATATCAGTAATTGGTTGTCGTTAGTTTTTTTTTTTAAACGTAGGAAATTTTATTAATTAAAATTCGTCGGTATAAAGAGGGGGACTGCGATATTGTAGTCTTCTTTTGTAGGTGATAGAGTTTCGGAGATGTTAAGATTATTTTGGCTTTTTAAAGAGATATCAATTTTTGGTGTGCACTGTTGCATGCAGTTCGTTATTTCTCATAAGAAGTGATTAACTATATGTGTACAGAAAGGATTAATTTAGGAGACTCTTCAATTTTAATCTTGTTGAATCCCCTTGATCTTATTTACCACTCTTTTGCCATTTTCGTGTTGGTCAACTGGTGGTACTTTGAAATACAAATACAAATATCTTTGCAAATTGTTATTCTCTATAAAAAGTTACTGACTATGTGTGTACGAAACTGAATAATTCAGCAGGTACCTCAACTTTAATTTTGTCGAATTCCCTAGATCTTATTTACCATTTATTTGCCATTTTCGTGTTTGTCAGCCGATGATCGTTTGCAATACGAATGCAAATATCTTTGCAGATTGTCATTCTGTATAAAAAGTTATTAACTATGTGTGTACAAAACTGAAAAATTTAGGAAATACTTCAACTTTAATCTCGTTAAATTCCTTCAATTTTATTTACCATTTATTTACCACATATTTGGCATTTTCATATTTGTCAGCCGATGATAGTCTGCAATATGAATTCAAATATCTGTACACATCATCATTCTCTATAAAAAGATACATAAATGCACGTGTAATGAAAAATGAACAATTTAGAAGACATTTTAATAATATACGTTAAACCAAGGATTCGTCGTGTTACAATTAAATTCAAACAATCCCGTGTCTGCAAAGTCGGAAACACAGACCGAAACTGCAACCGTGGAGTTGCACTTGATGAAAGAGGAGAGCAAAAAAAAAAAAGAAAATTCACAAATCTAGGCTTATTAAGTTATTAAGTCCCTCGCCTTGCGGCGTAATTATTTGTACGAGAGCACTTTAAGGACCAATTAGAAGTTGAAAGGATTTCGAGTAAGCAAAAATGGCGGCGGCCAAGAGATTTCGAGCGGCGTCCGACGAAAGACCGAAAAACTTTCGAGCGTATCGAAGAAAGTACATTTTGTTCAGACCTTGGATCTTTCGACAAATTTTTCGGCCGAAAAGCGATATACACCCGTCCAATCATTCGTTAAATGGAACCGCGGACTATCTGTCTGCTGGCAGCGTCGTTGAACCCTTTTTTGTTTTTTTTTTGCGACCCGTATATTTCTTTCGTCGGCCATTTGAATTTACAAACTACGCGCGACAGGTTTCGTTGTTCGCCGCTCGCGTTGCGTCGTTTCTTTCGAAATTATTCATCCGCGAACGAATTAAAACGTCGCCGTATTTCATGTTCTTTTCAGGAATTTTTTCTTCTTTTTTTTCCGGCCGTTCGACAGTTCGAATTTTTTTCGCAACGAGAGGAGTATTTCGTTATCAAACATCTATCGCGAAACTCGACGAGAGAGAACATCAACCCTTTGCGCTCTCGGCAGCTCTAGTTCCCAAAGTCAGGCATCTCTCTCTCGAATTACATAGTTTAACAATTCCATGTAATAATTTTTACGTTACAATCGTCGCACAGACGACGCAACGCGCAGCAACAATGTTAACAAGCAATAAGAATGATTCACGTCCGCGTTTCTAAGCCGCCTTCCCCGAACGTTTTCAGTCGCTGTTTGCAATCCTGCGGAATTATAACAAGTTCAATGAGCGCGCCCCTAACAAACGCGAATTGTTTAAGTAAATCATTTATGTTCGAGCGCGTACAAAGCGGCTGCAAATATTTTACATTCGAGCGAAACCGGCGGCTATCGAAAATGGCGCGCGGCAATGAAATTGTTTGCAAAGCGCACGGAATAATAAACTTTGACGTTCGCAACGTGTATTTACAACCGTCCTGATTTTCTCTCTTTCGGTCTTACACTGTTCTATGCATTCGCACTTCGATTTTAACCCTTAGCACTTCGATGGCCCCTTAGCGTCGCTAAAAATTGCTATACTATCGGGTTCTCCGGAAAGTCCGATTAATTTTTATTTTTAACAAATATATACCAAAACGAATCGATAAACGATCGATTCCCCATGAGTAAATCGGCAAGAACTTTCCGAACAAATCAATATTATTTTAAACAATTATAAACTACAAACTAAGCATTTAGGGAAACGATAAAAATTGAAATGTACGTAGGAGTAATAGTAATAAATTTTGTATGCACCAAAGGGAATGAACCATATATAATGTAACTATGCTAGGTAAAAGAAATGTCTCGATTTTTTAAATTGCTCGGAGTGCAAAGGGTTAAAGCATCGCTAAAATATTTGAAATAAGAGTTCAATGAAATTCGATGCGTGAATATCGTTTATTTCACTTGTCCTGGTAAGTTTAGGGTTGAATTTTCCGTATAAATGTAATACAAATATTTTTCTGGGATGTTGACAGATATGCTGTTAGTAATATTTAGTGTTAATATTAAACAATGTTAGATTATGTTAGTTTATTAAAAGAAAACACGCTTCATCGCCTTCGTGCATTTGTAACAAGAATAATTCTGTGCAATTTAGAACAGTGCACAGATTAAGAAAGTTTAGTTTAACTTCTCCCCATACCGTCTTATTTGCAACGCAACGTTCCCATCTCCAAAAATGTTACAGAAGAGAAAACAAAATTTATATATTCGTGCAATAATTAAATTCTTTGACTTTGTTTAACCCTTTGCACTCCGAGCAATTTTAATTCTAAAATAAAGACATTCTTTTCTACTTAGTATAGTTCCATTTTACATGGTTCATTTCCTTTCGAGCATATAAAATTTATTATAATTACTCGTGCGCACAACACTTTAATCTCTACCGATTTTTTAAATGGAACCATAACGATGTCAAAGTTATTTTGGATAACAGTATGGCAATATTTAGTGTCGCCTCAGAGGCGCCATTGGAGTGCTAAGGGTTAAAGTCTTTTGCACGGGTCTGACTCGTTCTGAATAATTTTCAATTTGGCTTCCGTTTTACATAATTAACACGGACAATTTTTATTTTGCACAAACATCTGCGAAAACCCTCCGTCCGTCGAAGAGTTAACCCTCGGCGTTTGAACGACGACTCTAAGGGGTTGCTAAAAATTAAAGACATTTACGGTTGCTACGTTCGTACCTAAGAGATTATAAAATACGATTAATAGTAATAAACTTTGTATGCGCACAAAGAAATAAATGATGTACAATGGAAGTAATCTAGGTCAGAACAGACGTCTTGGTTTCGAAGTTAACCCTTTGCACTCGAAGCTGTTTTAACTTCAAACCCAAGGCATTTCCTCTGACCTAATATATTTTCATTCTACATAATTTATTTTCTCTTACGCAAATTTTTACAATTACCCGATTTTTACTGGCTACTCGGAGTCACCGTTCGAGTGCAAATGGTTAACCCTTTCGCGACGGCACACCTATACCATTCTTCGTTACTTTTCGCAACAGTGCGACTGACCATACTTTGTCGTCGTTCGCGAAAGCACCAGTGAACCATACTTCATCACCAATGTATTTATACCTTTATTTTGAGTTCGCTATTGAAATAAAATAATAATATGTCGAAGGATAAACATTCCGGCGCGACCCGTGCATCCCGGAACTCTCGCGTTTCCTCGACACTCGTCGCGTTCGTCGAGAGCCCTGACTGTTTGACTCTGCGGAGTTATTCATCTCGATTCTTCCAGTGCTTACCAAAATCTGCCGGCCTATCTCGGACCATCGAGGGCCTTGCCTTGCATTCTCCCCACTCCGCAGAATCACTCCGTCCACGTGCACGCATTCCAAAGGAGCCGATTTTGTTTGTCGCGGCCGATTAAACGTTTCAAGAGAAACCGATCCCAACTGTCGCGGCCGATCAAACGTCTCGGCCGCGCTACAATGTAAATACACGCGTGGGCACACGGCAACCGACTCCGGCAACTTTCAACAGCAAATGCTTAACACTAGAACGACGGGGCGCTAAACTATACTAATATACAATGCTTTCTAATAATAACGAGGTTGCAACTATTTAAACTTTCTATAACTTTTATGTTAATATATGTTTTAATGAGAAAAGTTTGTTTAAAAAGTTTTCATGGAAACATTTTTACAATTGCAATAACTTTTAAATAAGAAGTCGGTAACGAGTCATTTTGACTCGTCCTGTCGTTCTAGTGTTAACCTGATCTTCTTAAAAATACACTTAAATCTACGACAAATATAATTATTACACGGCGTCAGCCGCTGCAAACGAATAAGTGACTGCCGTATATACACGGCACCCGTCGCGAAAGGGTTAAAGGAAAGTCCACGAACCGCGGAGCGAGCATTCGCGCGAAGCGTGCTCGCAAAAATCGTGAAACGATTTGCCTATGGGATCCGGATAATGGATAAGGATAGCGAGAGTAATTCCTACGCGTAGAATATAAACTTTGGCAGGTCCGTGACGCAGTGAATAATAAAGAGAACAAGTTTCTGCAAACGGAATTCGCGCGGACGATAAATTCGGCTAAACATATCCGCGCGGTGCATCGACACAAAAACAATTCTCCCGACCTTGCGAATGGGAGTATCGATTGCTATAAATTCAATCCGGCCGGGGTAGCCGTTGCTAAACGTCGAAAAATTACCGATCCCGCGTTCGTTCGTTACCGTGGGTATCTGGAAAAAGTTCTGTTTTCAACGTTAGTTTCCGTGACGCAAGTTAGCACGTCGAACACACACACAGAAACACGTGTGCGAGGCTTTTAATCGAGTTTCACGGCCCTGTAATATGCTTAACGAATTTCGCCACTTTTTTTCTTTCGCCGGTAGCCTCCCACACCCCCGCAAAGAGGGCGAACAGTGGCGGTCGTCGCGCGTCTTCGACCACCGGGGAAAAACGAATCACAATTTCTGCTCTTCGAAGTTTCCGAGCGGCTGCACGCCAACGACGACGACGATGTAATTCAGAAATGAGATTTTGACTTTTACCCTCGATCCTTTTTCGCCGGCTCGTTCGACGATTTCCTCGTTTCCCTCGATCTCCGCTCCGAGCCTCGAATTAACGAGAAGAGCACTCTGATTCGGACCGACCCCCTCCAGACACGCGTTAATCAGGGCTTATTGTCCAACCGGGAAAGTAAAATTTCTGCTACGCTCTACGGAATGTTTGTTCACACTCCTGTGACCCATATGCACGAACCCCCCTCGATTAGGTGATTGCCCGCCGGAAAGTTCCGCTAGTTTACGATCTGACGAAAAATCGTCGATTTTCCGTTTGCAAGTAAATACGAAACCGGAATTTGTCTGCGCAGTGTATTTCATCTTAAATTGGGCATTTATTGCGAAAGAACGGTACCTTATGTTTTATTCAAAGTATCGTCCATCGCTGGCCGCTACTTTTCCCCATCTTTCTGGCAGCCTCCGGATACCGGAAGAGCGTTTCGTCTTTTGACGCTATCCGTGAATCGACCCAATTTTTGGTATCTTCGTACGATGCGAAGCGCTGCTCGGATAGGTCATGCGTCGTCGATCGAAACATGTAGTAATCGATAGTAATCAGTAATCAAAGTAATGTCTGGTGAAACTTCGCGATTAAGTGTTCCCAAGTAGATTTTATAGAATTTAGTAAATTTAAAAATTTAATTTTAAATAATAATTAAATTTATATTTAGTAATAATGAGCACGTTTTTCCTCGAGTGCTCGGCTCAGTCTCATCAATTGAGTTTGGTAGAGAGCCTCGGTAATGGTTTCATTCGGTTTGAGCAACTCGTAATACACGACACCAAGATGGTCCCACCAAATACACAACATAAGTTGTTTTCCGTGAATATTCGGCTTGGCTGTCGTTGTTGAAGCACGGCCAGGCGATTTCCATGATTTCTTCTTCTTTGGACTGTAGTAGTGGATCCATTTTTCATCACCAGTGTCTATACGATGCAAAAAACCCTTCCGTTTATGCCTGGCAAGCAGCATTTCGCACGTGGACAATCGGCGTCAATGTTTCTCGATTCGTATGGAACCCAATTTCCTTGCTTTCGAATCATTCCCAATGATTTTAAATGATGCTAAATCGCTCGTTGAGTCACCGATAATGCAAGTGCAAGTTCTTCTTGCGTTTCGCACGGATCTTCATTCGATAATGAAATTCCAATTCCGCGTTTTCGTGCACTTTCGGCCTTCCGCCGCGTTCTTTGTTTTCGACATCGAATTCACCGTTTTTAAATTTTTGAAACCACTCGCGACAACTTCTCTCGCTTAATCGAATCGAAGCGGCCTTATCGAATGCTTCTGCGAGCAATCGATGCGCCTCGGCTGTAGATTTCTTCAAATTAAAAAAGTTAATCAGAATTTGCCGCAAATTGCGTTTATTCAGCTCAAAACTCGACATTTTTGCACGAAAAAGATATGTGATGCTGATACGCAATCGCTAATTTTTCTAGACGTTTTACATCTGACACTAATCACCATAATTCATCGATTACGTTATCTGATTTCAAACGGCGGATACTTATTTGTACACCTTATAGTTACCGTCAAACCGCATCATTGATGCCATTTTCTTGTTTGTCACATCTCATAAAAATTTTCAACTTGCAACCGTACAAGTTTCATACAATAGCATATTTTTTATTATTTGCATCGATGGGACACGCATTTGCTGAGCAGTGCTTCGCATCTTACGAAAATGTACGAAAATGATTCAATGACTGATTTGAATCAAAAGAGGAAACGCTTTTTGACGTGGCTTCCGGAAATTGTCAGAGACGGGAAAAATTTATAGCTCCCGATGAGCAATACTTCGAATACAATATTTTGTATCATTTTCATACGATGAACGTGTGTTTTCTATACAAAAATTTCGGTGAATTTTTACAATTGTGCATTTGCGTCAATGCAGGTTGCGGATCGAAACGGTTGAATTGATTAGAAAGATTTTTAAGTATTTCGATTTGTTAGTTTCAGCTTGTTAACATCGTTTCAAGGAGAAAGAAATCGTTTTAGATAGAAAATTTCTGTTTGGCCTTTGCTTATTACAAACAGTATGAACAATTCTTATTTTGCGTAACGGTACACTGTTTATATGCAAATTGGAATTTCCAAGGTTAATTGCAAGGGACAGGACACGTGTAAGTTTGTTGTTTTAATAATCTTCTTCAATTGAAAATCATATATATCTATGGATTTACGTAAATTCTTTTAATCTTTTCGCTACTAGATAATGATGGTGCAGTAAGAAATAGATGAACATAAATATCCTTTGAAAATGCGTTCTTAAATTAGGGGATGGCAAAAAATATACAATGCAAATGAGAAGCGAAAGAGTATAAAAAACGATACTTTTCGGTAGTGTATTCCTGTAGAGAATTTTTATAAATAACGAGATTGCAAGCCATTACGAGGAGACTGTGGATTTTATGCATTTATAATGAGAATGAATAAATAAAATACGAAAGGGTAAAAATATTTCAGAATTAAGAACGAATTTAAATTCATTTAAAATTACCGTTTCGTCAAAGAAATGGAATGCACGTGCAGATCGTATATTTACGACAATTAATATAAACAATGTTTATCTTTTATTCAATCATTCATTTCATACAGTCTAGAATTCATTAGAAAATTCTTTTTACACAATTCTAACTTACTCTCTCCTTTTTTGGTAAACCGTGAACAGGTTGAATTTTCTAATAACGGAGAGTAATCATATTTTGCATAAAATAAAAATATAAGAAACACAAAGGGTAAATATAAAATTCACCCTGTTTCGGAAGATTTCAAAGAATTTTCTTCACCACATTTTACATAAAATACAAATTTACGGAACGCGAACGGTAAATATAAAATTCACCCTGTTTCAAAAGATTGTAAAGAATTTTCTTCATCTTTTTTTACATAAAATAAAAATTTAAGAAGCGCGAAGGGTGGAAATAAAATTTACTCTATTTCAGAAGATTTTAGAAAATTTTCTCTCCTGTTTTTTACATAATACACAAATTTCAGAAACGCGATGGGTAAGAGTAACATTCACCTTGTTTCAGACGATTTTAGAGAATTTTCTTCACCCCTTTTTTACATAAAATAAAAATTTAAGAAGAACGAAGGGTGAAAATAAAATTCACTGTATTTCAGAAGATTTTAGAAAATCTTCTCTCCTATTTTTTACATAATACACAAATTTCAGAAACGCGATGGGTAAAAATAAAATTCACCTTGTTTTAGACGATTTTACAGAATTGTTTCACCTATTTTTTTATATATGAAATACAAATTTATGATACGCAAAATTTACTTAGTTACTAACACTAACCTACGCTAATATATTCTGCTTTGTAATAATCAAAACATTGCATTTATTCAGATTTGGTACAATTTTCATGTTAACATGTGCTTTAACGAAAAAGCTTCCTGTAGTTGTAATATCAACCCTTCGCACTCGAAGCAATTTCAACCCTAAAATCAACAAATTTCATCGAACTTGCAATCTTTTCTTTTATTTTCTCATGGAATACAATTTTTGGAATTTGTAGGTGACGAATGAATTTAATAAAGTAAAAACTGTTTGGATTAATGCAATGGCAATTTTTACCAGCGATTCGGAGTCTCTATTCGAGTGCAAAGGGTTAACCCTAAGCACTCCAATGGCTCCTCTGAGGAGACGTTAAAAATTGGCAGAACATTATTCAAAATTAAAATTAAAATGTTTGTACTTAAAAATTTAATAATAACGACAGTAACAACATTTGATGTTGCACGAAAGGAAATGAACCACATACAATGGAATAATTCTAGGATAAGAAAATGTCTCGAGTTAGGAATAAAAAATTGCTTGGAGTGCAAAGGGTTGATACCACCACCCGCATACTGTCCTGCACAAAATAAAAGCATAAGAAACGTTTAAGTGTAAAATCCTCAACATTTTAAAAGACGAAGTTAAAAGCTAAGCGTGCAGATAAATTTTAGATTCGGTGTAGATTTAAATGGCCCCAAATTCGAGGCAGACTTTTCTGCAATTTGTCTCCTGGTGGCAGTAGATTTGAGTTTCTTCTTTTTTTTTTACGTCTCTCGTATTTATCTTCTGTCAACCGACTCCTCGGGTCAGCTTCTTCGGCTACGCGGAACCGTTCCTCGCCTCCCAAGGAACGACGGTCGTAAGGTGGCAAACGCTTGAAAATCCCGGGGCATTCTGGGGCAACTGGATCCCTTCGGATGGTCACTGTTTTGATGGGTCGGCTGGTGTCTGCGAGAGAAAGTGTCCGCGTCTGGTAAACAGATGGTCGAAATTCAGACCCTGGAAATGTGGATTTTCTTTACAGATGTCTCGAAATTACTTCGGCTAACAAGGGGGTCGTGAGCCGGTTGGGGGAGGATTTTTCAAACGACTCGAATTCTGAGCTCGGCTGAACGTAAACGTGCCAAGACCATGACCAGATGTTTACTCCGAGCTAACTCTTCGAAGTCTTTTTTCGAATGAGTCATGTTTGTTTTATCGTCGGAGTCATTGCAGGGTCCTCGATAGATAGGGACTATCGATGGGCATTCAATGGACATTCAAAGATTTCAAAGACATTGCTATAATATTTTTGTTTTGTTGAAATTTTTAAAGGAAGGAAAAATGTCCACACAGATAGATCGTTTGTCTTGCAATCGATTTTCACAATTTTTAGTTCCTTTACGAATTCATGTGAATATTCAAAGATTTTAAAGACGTTGTTCTAATTTTTTTTAGAAAATTAAGAAATTTTTAACTCATTGAAATTATTTAGAAAAAAAAGACTGTCCATGCAGTTAGATTTTCTGTCTTGCAATTGGTTTAGACCATTTTTATTTCCCATAAGAATCCACGTGAAGGGTTAAAGAATTTAAAGACATTGCTGTAAGATTTTTAACTCGTTGAAATTATTAGGAAAAGGGGAACTGTCCACACAGACAGATTGTCTGTCTCGCAATCAATTCAGACAATTTTTATTTCTCACAAGAATCCACGTGAACGTGCAAAGAATTTAAAGGCATTGTTGTAAGATTTTTAACTCGTTGAAATTACTAGAAAAAGGGAAAATTCCCTTAAGAATTTACGTGAATATTCAAAGAATTTATAGACAGTGCTATAATATTTTTATCTCGTTGACATTTTTCAAGAAAGATAAATTGTCCACACAGATAGATCGTCTGTCTGGCAATCGAATGAGACAATTTTTATTTCCCTTACGGATTCAGGTGAACATTCAGAAAATTTAAAGACGTTGTTCTAATATTTTTAACTCATTGAAATTATTTAGAAAAGAAAGACTGTCCATGTAAATAGATCTTCT
>CM052089.1:15709201-15719921 GCA_028453745.1 Agapostemon virescens
ACAATTTCCAGTCTGTCGAACGCCGAAGCCTCACAAACCATGAATATACAAACTATAAAAATAATATAACTTCATTTATCCAGATTTTGTGCTATTTTTACTAAAATACACGATCGAATGAAAAAATCCACCCAATCGGTTTCTGCAAAGGCAATTTTAAAATTTCAATAAATGCAAACTAAAGAATCCGAAGAGGATCATTCGATCTGCTGTGGTACGTTTCGTGTTAAAGACAATAATTTCCAGTCTGCCGAACAGCTAAACCTCGCGACCCATGAATACACAAAATATAAATATGACAAAACATCATTTATCTCGATTTTGTGCAATTTTTACTAAAATACACGATCGAATGAAGAAATCCATCCAATCGATTTCCGCAGAGGCAATTTTACAATCTCAATAATTCCAAAATAAAGACTCTGACCGACTACGGTACGTTTAGTGTTAAAGACAATAATTTCCAGTCTGCAGAACACCGAAACCTCGCGACCCATGAATACACAAAATTCAATTTCGAACATTTCCATTGATCGGTCGCGAGCTCGCAAGGGCGGCCAGGATAATGCGATCGAAGACACATTCTTGAAGTTCCCGTCTAATATTTATGACACGGGGCCCAGGCAACGAGTGCTTTACCTTATTTTCAATCCACTTAGAGTACGTTCAAGCAAGTCACGGTGTCTCGTTAATAACACTTTTTCTCGACGACGAGGCGAGGCAATTCGAGGCAAGTCGAGGCAAGTCGACTGCAACGAAAGTTCGCGTTCCACGTTTCTTGTCGTTCGTTCGGGAGACAGGTTGATGCTGCCCGTCGCGCTCTCTAGCAGAATTAAAAAGCAGTTACCGCGTGTACACGCGTTTTCCTTTCACCGTGCCCGAAAAAATCAACCCGGCTGTCTCACACGGTAGAAAACATTAGAAAGGGTTGCGTGTATTGTGCGCGGCCGGCGAACAACGCGGCGGAGCGAAGGGTGGTGACGATGCTTGGTGGTGGTGTGGCGGCAATGAAGGGAAAAAGAAAGAGTGAAAAGGAGAGGGGGGGGGGTGCGTGGTACGAAGAAAAGAATATTAATTACAAAGCGGCTCCATTTGCGCATAATTACAGGGCCACGAAACAGCCCTGGTATTTTATGGCTCTTCCTTGGGAGTTTTCTCGTAAACCGGCGAATCCACGGCTTTTACCTTGATAATTTCTTTTTCGTACAAATTTCACATTTTCCGTGAATTTAAACGAAATTCAACGTTGCGATGTTACATCGCGGCGGAACGGGAAAAACCGGGAACGATGGTTTCTCCTAAGTAATCGCGCAATCCAATTTTTATGCGCACACTTCGTTCCGATCGTTCTTTTTATCGAGGCGTTGCAACGGTGCTGAATAGACTGCGGATCCTTGCGAAATGTACAAATTGTTTGCGTTAACTGCGAGATGTATTAAGCAAATAGAAATTTATCTGTCTCTCTCTCTCTCTCTCTCTCTCTCTCTCTCTCTCTTTCTCTGTATAATATTTTTTAATTTATGGTTGTCAAGATAGTACAGTCGATGCTTCAGGAATTATTTGACTGTAAAACGAGCGACTTTAACGAATTTTAACACTTCACCGACTGGAAGCCTATTAATAGATCTTTCAATAATTGTCCCATAACAAAATGAGCCTTAAAAACTTGCTTTTAAATTGTAATGTGTAACAAAATTATTAGATAACGTTACTTAAGAGGCCTTGTTGATTCGCCATAAAAATTGCTATCGGCGTTGAGGGATCCATTAAAAAGTTTTCAATGATGGATTATGAACTTAACAGATTTTGAAATAATCGCTACTCGGTAAAGTGTTAAGCAGCAAATAGCAAATATTCGTTTCTAAGCACACGTGCAATTTTAACAAATAAAATATTAGACTCGTTAGAAACTATTTCCAAAACAGTGCTCTATTCGAAGAGTTCTCAAAACAATTTAAATTTTAGACGAGGATGCGATTCAACGCGAGAAAACAAAAATATGGAACCAATTTTTCAAAAAAGATTGCAACCCTTTGCTCTACGATTTATTTTACGGCTGCAGCCAATCGAATTTCTTTGTAGTTCATAATTTGCAAAACGAAAAGGAAAATTTAGTTCTCCACTGACGCGCGTTGAACAGAAAATTATTTCGATTTCGGATATTGTTCAGAATCTATATCGCGAGTCTGCCCCGATGTTGCACGACAATTTTAAATTAAAAGGGGTTAATTTTCACACAGTCCGAAATTACAGCCATTTCCGTGAAAACTGCCCGAAATTCGCAGCCTAACAACGAGCAAATCTCTCGAGCCTGTCCGCGCGATCGCGTCGAATCGTTTTCGGTTCGAGTCTTCGGAATTACTCGTAATCGGTTCGCTCGAGATCGAACGATTTTTTCGCCGTCAGCTTTTATTGCTCTCGGTCAACGACGTGTTTTCGACACGCTGCTGACTAATTCAGGAGCACTCGGCGCCGACTCGAAAGTCAACAAAATATCGACGCATCCGCAGCGTTGAATGTTTCAGGCTCTGTAAGTTCATTGATTGAAGCATTCGCGATATTTTTTTTCCCTCCCGTTGTTTATCCACCAATTGCGTAAAGCGAATCATGGTGGCGGCTCGGACGATGCACGGAGTTCTGTTTGCCAATAATCTTGCGGGGGTAAAAATGTTCGGAACGAAAGAATCTTTCATCAGAAAAAAAAAAAAGAAAATTTCGAAAAACGACATTACTTTCCTGTCCGCCTAATAAACTCGAACGTACTGAAAGGGGTTCGGAGCGTCTCGCAGAATTCCGTAAAAATGGCGACGATCCATAAAACGCGGATCGTCAAGGTGGAACTGTATCGTAATCGATTACGAGAGTGGTTTTAAAGCAGAAAGAAACTTTCGGGCGAACGTTCCTGGATCGTCATTTCTCGTAATCGCGGTTTAATGTCCCCTTTAAAAGACGGTCGTGGAAGTTCGCGTCGATGGCCGTTCCACGCTCGCACGGGATTCGCGACGCGTTTGCCTGTTATTTTAATAGACGTTTACGCTGTAAATTCTGCCGATTAAACGCCGTAACTCGTACTTCCCGGCAGATGGATTTATCCGCGTGCGACGCGGGATTTCGCGTTCGCGAAATTTTGTCAAACTTCGAACTACGCCCGTGCTCCTCTCCTCGACGTATCTGCGTTCGACCGCATCAAATGCAGCGTGTCTCTGCGAGCCCTGTCCACTCGAATATCTTGGTTATTTCGAAAAATGGGAGAATACGTTCCTTAACACGTGACAGACAGTTTTTTAAAAAGATTTTCCATTCAGGCCGCACTTTAACGATTAAATAAATAATAAAATTTCTGCAGTTTTAACGAAAAGCAGTCGTTCGAAAAGCAGAGTTGTTTCAACTTGAAATCAGCGCATTTCTTCTGACTTAGGATATTTTCATTCTACACGATTTATTTCATCTCACGTGTATAGGGTATTTTACTATCACTCGTCCTTAAAACAGTTAAATTTTTAGGAATTTCAAAGGCACAAGCATAGCGATGTAAAAATTCTTTTAAATAATAGTCTGGCAATTTTTAGTGGTGCCTCAGGCAGTTAAATTTTTAGGAATTTCAAAGACGCAAGCATAACGATGCAAAAATTATTTTAACCCTTTGCGGTCGAAGCACTTCTAATGCCAAAATTAAGACACTCCTTTCAACATTGAACATTTTTATTCTCTGAAAGCCTTTTCATATTATGCATTTAACATTGAACCCATTTTCTTGTTCAACAGTTGAGTTTCTAGCAATTTATCGAATACAAACAAATTTAATAATACAAACACTGTTTTGAAAAATGGTTTGGCAAGTTTTATTGGCGCCTCAGAGTCGCCATTCGAGTGCAAAGGGTTAAATAATAGTCTGGTAATTTTAAAGTATTCTTGCGCGTGGAGGTCTAGAGGAGATATTCCAATTAAAATTAAGAAAATTCGTGAAACCGTTGGTTTTTAGCGGTAAAATAATAGAGGAAAAATTTTCTAAACAAAAATAGGCCTACAGGAGATAAAAAGATGAACTTCGTCTTTTTTTTAATAGCGCAATTCGAGTATAAAAGTACCGAAGTGCATTTGTCTGAAACTTGTTTCTGATATATTTCACTCTTTTCGCGAAGCGCTTTCAAAATGGCGACCATCTGCCTCGATTACGTTCCACAATGAAAGCAATGACTTTAAACACTCTGGCGAAAGACAATGGCGGTGAAGTAATTGACGAAACGATTCTCGGTGATTTCAACGTGTCGGCGATTTAAGCCTTTGAGAATATTCTGTCGTTGAAGTTGAAGAAAATGTAATTCAATTATTCTAATAACGTACCATCGGTATACATTTTTATTCTCATTCGGAAGTTAAAACTGTAGCACAAGAAAATATTTCCAATACTTTCGAATTTATCGTCCGCAAAGGGTTAAAGGTGACACGTTTCCTTTTTCTTTAATATCGTTTGTTTTATTCGTGTAACAATTTGTTTTGATAAATTGATAGCATTAAGGGGAGAGCGCGTTCAATTTTCCTTGCGGCACTTTCTACGCGTCGATTCGTTTTTACGGTAAAAATAATATTTCGTCGGACGGTTACGCGCGGCGAACCTATAACGCTTGAAATATTTGCGCAGATATAAAAGGCCTGGAGCAGAAATATTTCTAAAATGAAATTCAAAGGCGATGCCATAGCTACGACGATAATAAAATTCTCGAACGGCGGAAATCGATACGGGGTTAATAATAATGTGATCGCCATTGAAGTTTGCCTCGCGCAGAAGATGACACGGAACACCGAAACAAACGCTTTTGAATCGTTGCTGTAACGGTGCGCGATCTTCCGGCGAATACAGGCATTTCTCAAATTACAATCTTCATTATTTTATTCAGTTTTAACATGATTGTTTCGATAGTCTGTGAGAATTTATTTTGTAAAGGGCAACGTTTCAATTTTATAGTCTACGAATTACAATTGTGGAAAAAGTTGTCACAAGACTGTAGATTTCGGGTAGCCATGATAACAATGATTGGATCTAATGCGAATGCACTTAATGAATTTAAAGACACTGCTGTACTATTTTTAGTTCATTGAACTTATTAAAGACAAAGGAGAATTGTTCATGCAGGTAGATCGTCTGTCTTGCAATTGATTTAGACAATTTTTATTTCTCATAAAAATTTGCGTGAACATTCAACGAAGTTAAAGACGCTGTTTTAATATTTTTAACCTGTTGACATTATTAAATGAAAAAGGAAAACTGTCCACGCAGGTAGATCGACTGTCTTGCTATCGATTCAGACAATTTTTATTTCTCATAAAAATCCGCGTGAACATGCAAAGAATTTAAAGACATTGCTGTGCTATTTTTAGTTCATTGAACTTATTAAAGACAAAGGAGAATTGTCCATGCAGGTTGATCGTCTGTCTCGCAATCAATTCAGACAATTTTTACTTCTCACAAGAATTCGCGTGAACGTTTAAAGAATTTAAAGGCGTTGCTGAAATATTTTTAACTGGTTGAAAATTTTTAAAAATAAAAAGGAAACTGTTCACGGAGAAGGATCTATGATAACAATGAATGGATGTAATGGGAAAGGACTTGCAGAGTTTAAAGACACTGCTGTACTATTTTTAGTTCATTGAAATTATTAAAGACAACGGAGAATTGTCCATGCAGGTTGATCGTCTGTCTCGCAATCGATTTAGACAATTTTTATTTCTCATAAGAATCCGCGTGAACATTCAGCGCAGTTAAAGACGTTGTTTTAATATTTTTAACTTGTTGACATTATTAAAAGGAAAAGGAAAACTGTCCACGCAGGTAGATCGACTGTCTTACTATCGATTCAGACAATTTTTATTTTTCATATAAATCCGCGTGAACATGCAAAGAATTTAAAGACATTGCTATACTATTTTTAGTTCATTGAAATTATTAAAGACAACGGAGAATTGTCCATGCAGGTAGATCGTCTGTCTGGCAATCGAATCAGACAATTTTTATTTCACTTACGAATTCAGGTGAACATTCAAAGAATTTAAAGACGTTGTTCTAATATTTTTAACTCGTTGAAATTATTAAATAAAAGAGAAACTATTCCCGCAGATCGTCCGTCCCGCAATTGATCCAGAGAATGTTTATTTCCCATAAAGGACCACGGTCCAGTTCTTGTCGAGCATGACCGTACACGGATATTTCTTTACAACGGGTTGAAGGCAGTTATGCGAGCCAGCATGCACGTAGCTTTCGCACAGGTCTAAGATTGATAATTGATACTTGCTTCGATCCGACGATCGGATATGTTCCGCGAGGGTGAATATGCGTGGAACAGTATCCCCTGAAGCGAGATGGCGTTCTGTTTGCGAATGATTTATACAGGGTAAAACTGAGCACGTCTACTTTGTGCAGACTCCCATGGTCGAACGGGTTTCTATAGTTGCGGTGAAACCGCTCCTGCTACATACAGTCACATGCATAGTTGCGATAACATCGTTCGAACAGTTATGGAAATTCGTATTAGTTCTATGATGGGGATAGTGCCAGGCCAAAATGGTCGTTTCATTGGTCCAGTCGAGATGAAAATTGATCCATTGCCAAAACTATCAGCCATTAATTTCCCATGCCCTAAGAAACCTTACGGTAAGAACGAATTAGTTTCGGTATTTGTAAGCGTTAACCCTTTGCACGCGATCGTCTTTTTTGGAACGTTAGTAAAAATTAGTATTATTACGATTATTAACACTTTGACTGCCATGTCACCCGTATATGGGTGACAGTATTATTTGTTCATGTTTAAAAATAAATTTGTACGCTAGTATATTCGTTGCACTTAATTTCGTTCATATCTGAAGACTACAAGAAGGATGAAGGATAACTATGTGTCAGACATTTTATCTTTTCAATTGTTGCTGCATTAAATAAATTACTTTGATTTTACGGAATTTTTGAGGCTGTTGGTTGGACAGTTAAAGTGTTAAATAAAATTTCTATTGTTCGAAATGCCTACAGATGGTCAATTATCTTTTCCAGGTATTTTGTTTTACAATTATTGATGTTGTAAAATTGCCCTCAGAGCAATCGATTCAATCGATTTCTTTCTGCCAATATTTAAATCATTTAAAAATTTAAATAAACCTAATCTTGCCTGAGTCTATTTAGACCCAGAGTATCGAGATAGTCGTGTATTCGAAAATATGTCTATAAAAAGGATCGTTAAAAATATATTTAAAAAAGTTAATAACCATTTTGATTTTGATAATAGCAACTGTAATTCTCTTAATTTTTGGTAAAGCAATAATCTGCTTATAAATTTCACATTTTTTAAATATTTCTACATACAGATTCCGCCCCTTTTTAGTTGTATTATGAAAATATGTCACACTTTGTGCATTAAGGCCGTGCCAGCTAAAATTAAGTGGTCATTAACCATGAGAACGCGTGTCCAAAATGATTAATAATCGTTGAAAATTTTCTGCAGTGTCGACTTTCTATAAAGTATTAAAAGTGTATAACGTAAACGAGATACCCTGTAGTACATTACTAACTAATAAAAGTGCCAAGTACTATAAGTCAATAATTAGAAAAAATCAAAATGTCGGATCAAAATCCTTGGACATCTTAAAAATTGGAAGAAAAATTATTTTAAGGTGAAGAACATAAATAACAATTATTCCTCGTACATTTTAGTTTACCAACAATTCCAATGAATCGTGTATGACATAAACGAGGCTCCCTGTAGTACATTACTAGCTAATAAAAGTACCAAGCACTATAAGTCAATAATTAGAATAAAATCAAAATGTCGGATCAAAATCCTTGGACATCTTAAAAATTCGAAGAAAAATTATTTTAATGTGAAGAACATAAATAATAATTTTTCCTCGTACATTTTAGTGCACCAACAATTGTACAGAGAAGTGTACAAAATAAACGCGACACCCTGTGTACATCACTGGCCGATAAAAGTACCAAGCCAATATTTTTAAGGTGAATATTGCAAATAACAATTTCCCTCGTACATTTTTAGTGTGCTACGAATTGTAACGGAAAGTGGATAACATAAATGAAATACTCCGAGTAAAATTAAACTATAAACCGACTTAAACTTTGACCAACCATTTGAGTAGTCTTTAAATCGTTACGGATATCAAACTTCAATTCGTCGGCGATCTCGCTTGGTGCAATTTCCGATGCGCCCGGGTTCTCCCGAAAACCACGAATTTAATATCACGTCGGCATCTAGATTTCTATTTCGAAAGGCGCAGAGGAGGAAAGGAGAGGAGAGGATAGTAGGTAGAGGAAAGGTATTATGAAATATTAGAGGGTTCCCAAAAAAGTAGTAAAAGCGTAACGAAACACGGAAGCGTGGGCGTCGACGGTAGATCCGATGAAATTTTAATATTAGCTCGAGAAATAACTCCGTTCGCAATTCTTTACAATAATCTTTCTTTCGTAGAAAATTTACTCGATCCATATTCTGTCTGTAATCTTTAACAATTTAATTATTTGTCGTAAAAACCGTTTTTATTTTCTATTAACAAGTCCATTCACATTGGTGGTCACTTACTTAAATATACTCTTAAAAAAAACGAGTAACTTCTTCAAAATCAATAAAAATGACTCGAGTCTCTTTGACACGAATAATATTCAAAATATTTTCTCTAAAATTGCTATCGAACCTGCAAACAAAATTGTGAAAAATTATTTTATTATATTTAAAATTATTAATTATGCCTTTTACAAATCCATGTAGAGTATTTTTATAATTTTGTAAATCCACTAATCTCCTATAGGTATGTAAATTATATTATATAACTTAACAACCCTGTACACAGGGTGTCCCAAAAATTCCGAGTCATCTTAAAAGAAATCATTCTCGAGACATTATCAAGTAACCTTTCCCTTCGCCAAAATTCCCGCGTCGACGAAATTATTAATGAAAAACACGAGCCAATCAGAATGCGACTACAGTAGGCGTATCCTGGGTCAATCAATGCCAAGGGTGAATGTCGTTGGAGTATATCCCAGGATCAGGATCCCCCAAACATGTAAGGAGATTATGAAAGGTGGGAGGACTGCGTGGGTGTGGGAGCTAGTCGATCGAGTCCTGCTGGTTTTCTCTGTTCTTCTTAAAAAAAATATGACGTATACACCGTGTTGGATACGAAACCGAAAGAGGACACGGGAACACACCCTCCAACGGATAATATAACCATCTCTGGGGGCGTAACTTTTTATAAAATGTGAATAATATTTTTATAAAATTGAAATGTACATTTTCCAAATACGTTGGAGTTTTAAGCAGTTGTTAAAACAGATGCTTCTTATTTGTTAAGACTATGTCTCTCTAAAAACGCCGTAAGAAACGTTTAAGACGAGATAAGGTTCTGATGAGCGAGAATCACCTCTCGAGTGCAAAGGGTTAATATTTCCTTGAAATATCCGCGAGTCGATGCGTTTTCGGAAGGATAGGCGTGATAAAAACGACGAGGAGTGGCCAGCCGACGAAATTAGACGTTTCCCGATCCAACATCGTCCACGGAACATTCCCTGGGAATCAACTTGCACGGTTCATCGGGGAAAAACTACCCGCTCCTTGATTCCTCGACGTTCGCTTCGGTTTCTCCGGCGCGGAACGTGAAACTAACAGGGTGTCTCGGAAATCGGATATCTGTCTCGAATCGCACCGATGTCGGGACAGAGAAAGAGAGACAGATCGATAGTTGGGAATCTTGGGGATACGCGTATGGGAATGCGGCTAGCAAACGAACGCGGGAAGTTGCAGCGAAAGGCCATAAACTATAAGAACGACGGGAGTAAGGATTTAGGGGTTCGGGGGATAATGCAATGGGAGATGTCCGACGCGATGCGGCGGACTCCGTTGTGTCCACCGGGTGTAAAATTATGCGTGTCGCAGAGAAGTCTCTCGGGGATTAAACGGGCGTGCCGAAGTTCTGTTTTGCTCGGACGTTAGTGTTAAGAAACGTAGTTTGGGTTGCGGAGGGCTATTGACCCTAATTTCGAGCAGTAAATGCAAATTTTCTTTCGCATCTGGGACATCGAATGGAGAAGTTTTAATCGTTGCAGGGGTTAATAGAACTGTAGCGCGAGGGGTTAATAGACAGCCGGTCGTTGTGGAATTAATTGCAAGACACGAAAGCTTGATATTGATTTTATTTCGTTTAATGATTTTAGTGGATCGGATTATAGGATTTTTAAATTGTTAAATGAAGGAAAATTGTTCGCACGGATGTTCTGTCTTGTAATGGAACTATAATATTTTGTATTTTTCGTATAAAATTTGTAATAGTGTAAATGTATCGTTGAGATTTAAATATTTGAATAATTTTTTGAAGACGAAGGGTGGCGCTATTTTTAAGCAACGCAGCTTGCGGGACTTTCGAAATTTCAATTTCTGCGAGAGGAGGAAGCTACTATTTTAATACTTCATGTATTGTGAAGGCAAATATATTGTTTAATTTTCTGTGCTCTTAATTAAGAGAGATGTTACATGAAAATTTAATTATCTAGGGCGACACCATTTTGGAACAATGTGGCTAGGCGAGACTTTTGAGAATTCGTGTTTTGCGAGAAGAGAAAGCTATTATTTTAATATTTCACGTATGACGAAGATAAATATATTGTTTCATTTTTCGTGTTTTTAATTAAGAGAAATTTTAAATGAAAAGTTAATCATCTAGGGCGACGCGA
>CM052089.1:15733484-15749838 GCA_028453745.1 Agapostemon virescens
TGAAATTAATTTTGCCAATTGAAACAGTCAGCGATCTTTGATTAATTTGTTTATTACCGCAGCGTACGTTCGTTGGGAAAGATCTTGACGAAAGTCTTTAAATTTTAGAAGAAATGATTCAAGAGTTAACATAGTAATTATGTGAAAATTTAGATATTTTGAGACAGATGGACTAGAAATTAACGCAAGGCTACTAAACTATTCCTAAACATCGTAAATATATTTTCCACAAGAAATCACTTAAGCGAAGAACAATGTTGACAATTTCTTCGAGTCAGTGTTGTGCAGGATTTTCCCGAAAGTCGCAAATTGACTTACAGAAACCTGACAAGAAACAGAGGTCCGCAGTGTGTTCGCAAGTAACCGATAAACCTAATCTTCCGATTTTATAGAGTTTCCGGTAAAACGATTTCACGTCCCATGATTGTGTTACGCGTAGGAGGATAACACGATTGCCTAAAAGGTAGTCGGGGGCAAACAGGGGAAACGAAAAAAAATTCTAAACTCGAGAAAGTTGAATTTTACTCGTCCACATTTTATTTGAAAAATATTGTACGTATTCTTTGAAAGAATTCTTTGAAGTTGAGTTTTTCGTGGGAAAATAACATGGCTACTTAAAACATCGCTAAAAGCAGACAGTGGAGGAACAAAGAATTCGAAACAAGAACGAAGAAAATTTTAGTTGCTCTAATTTTATTTGGACCCAAAAATGAACTGCTGGGGCGATGCGGCTCCATTAAAATTTACGCTAACAATTATTTAACGCGTAACTATGAATAATGTAACTATGTGTGGATAAATGTCTAAATTCAGATGAAATTTAAACGATGAAAATATTCCGAAAAGTAATTCTTCAGCTTCCGGCGGCGTTTCTGGGCAGAAACTGTTCGAAGGAATTATTCCATAGAATTCTAATGAATTTGTGTAACGAGTAAGAAAATAATATGGTTGCCTGTAATATTATCTAGCGCAAACAGTGTGGTGAGAAAAAATTCGAAATGAAAACGAATTATGAAAATGTTAGTTACTCTAATTTTATTTTGACCCAAAAATGAACTACTGGGACGATGCGGGCTCTATTAAAATTTACGCTAACAATTATTAAACGCGTAACTATGAATAATACAACTTCCCGTGAATAAATGTCGAAACTTAGATACAGTTTAAAGGATGAAAATATTCCGGCAAGGGATTCTTCAGCTTCCGGCGGCGTTTCTCCGGTTTCCGGTCGCCATTATGTGCAAAAACTGTTCGAAGGAATTATTCCATAGAATTCTAATGAATTTGTGTAACGAGTAAGAAAATAATATGGTTACCTATAATATTTTCTAACGCAAACAGCGGGGTGAGAATAAATTCGAAATGAAAACGAATTTAATTAATTAAACAAGGACAAAGAAAATTTTAGTAGCTCTAATTCTATTTTGACCCAAAAATGAACTACTGAAATTTACGTTAACAATTATTAAACGCGTAACTATGAATAATACAACTTCCCATGAATAAATGTCGAAACTTAGATACAGTTTAAAGGATGCAAATATTCCGGCAAAAGATTCTTCAGCTTCCGGCGGCGTTTCTCCGGTTTCTGGTCGCCATTATGCGCAGAAACAGTTCGAAGGTATCGTTACGCGGTATGTCGATGAATTTAGAAAAAGGAAACATGTTCCGTTCAGGAGACGCATTCAAACGCTCTCAACGGGTTACACTCCGGCGAAAAAGTTCTTTCTTCCGGCATAAAATATGGACGACTTATTCCGCGTCGCTTTTCAGCATTCTATCTCTCTCTCTCTCTGTGTGTGTGTGTCGTTCTTGCGTTTGCACAGTCGCGTTTCGAAATGTGCGCATCGCGGGAAAGCTACGAAATATTTAATGGAAACAAAGCCGCGGTATTTCACGGATTTGAGGGAGATCCGTGGGTAGGTCGGTGCTGAAGTCGGGGAAGGGGTGGACGAGGCCGGAGGGTGGAGAGTGAAAATACCGGCTAAAAGCTGTTCACATTTTTCGGCATTATATCGTTATTTGTTGGACCGAAGGTTGTTTTTTTCGACGCGCGATCCAGTTTTTCCTCTTTCTCGCGCACTGCGAGTCGGCCAAATTTTGCGCGCGGACCTTGCGTGTTGGGCCAACGCGTGACAAATGTGTTTATGCACTCGAACACACTGCTCGATTTCTGGCGATCGTTGGTATAATTAAACCGTAGAGCTTCGCGGACATTGCCAGTCCTCTGGACGCGGAAGAAATTAGAGAAAATCCGATTTTCTTCCTGAATTATTTCAACGAAGTTTCAGGCAGAATTTTGTGGCACAGTTTTATTTTTTTTCTCTCTCCTCCGACAATTTTTGTATGCTGCGAAGCTATGGAAGTCCCAACAGTGGTAGTTGAAATTGAGCTTATTGGAAACTGGGGCATCGAAAGGATACCATCGATGGAAATTGACGGGATCATTTTGCAAAAGTGTGCGAGACTTTTGAACGAAGTATAATCTCTTTTGCGGTGTGCCGTGGTATAGCACGGTGATGATTAAACTAATTTTTATGGTAAATATATAAAATCCACAGTAGAATGAGCGGTATAATTCGTATCGCAAGCAGCCGGACATTAATTCTCGAAACGAAACGAATGATTTTCATTTATTTCATTTGTTTGATTGTGGCAGGAATGAACGCAATGAAATCAACGAATCGAATTTAAAAGGCTTCGTTTAGGTAGCGCGCGTTAGACGGAATTATTTTTCAGAATATAATTTTGATCAACATTAAAATTTAACGGAACGCAAGATCCCGCTACGCCAGCGCATTAAACTAATTAGCATTTTGCAAATGGAACCTGCAAACGCTCGAGGACAAAGGAAGACACATATCCTGATTGCGATATGAAATAGACGAGAAGGTTTTAATCGACTGTCCGTCCGAAATATTTTGCGTGACGGAACGAACGAACTCGCCTTTGAGCATCCGCCGTTCGCCGTTATATAATTAGCGAAAATTCCGTTGGGAAAATAACGATAAAAAAACAGAGCAACTTTTGTGCGGGAAGTTCGCGCCGATGGAAAAGAATCGCTCGCGTTGGTCATCGGGTTTACGAAACCGCCGCCGGCAAAAACGAGAATTAATTGAATTTGCTGCGAACGAGTAATGCAGATTTTGTTTAGCGATATTTCCGATTCGAGGGGAAAAATTAATTCGCTTGGAATTTTCAAAGTTCGTCGCCGAAGAAAATTGAAATACATTTCGAGATCCGAATAAAGTAATTGGACCCGTAAAATATTGCACTGTGAAGTCGTTTGTTTTCTCGGCTCTCTCCGAAATGGAAAAATTGAAAAGCCAGACATTTTCGCGAAAGCAAATCGGATGCGTGCGGTGCAAAATTGTTTATAATACAGATGCGACGTTTTTTTGGTGATCAAGCTCTCGTTATTTGTGTTAATGCACAAAACTGTTGATTTCTTGTTTGCACGATTAAAAGTCTCGCACGGGAACATATTTAGATGCGAAAATCCGATTTTGATGAAACTTATGGGAGCTTATAGTGATTTGAAAAATATTTGACACATCCACTTTGAAGGGGTGAAAACAGCCCTCAAAGCCGAGGTATTTTTGAGATATCTCGAAAACCAGAGGTTGAAAAAATTTGAATTTTTCTGTAAATTGTGTGTTTTTCCATGGGAAATGTAGTCGCGCCAGAAAATTTTAACAAAAGTTTTTTGTTTAAATAATAAAGCTATAAACTTGCATAAGTTTCATCAAGTAGTAGTATTTAGCATTCAGAGAAGTAGAAACGGCAAGCAATGGTCAGACAGAGATCGTGCAGCGATCGCAATTTGGACGATTTGCAATAACATGTTTGTTTATGAAATAATGTAATGTATGTTTTACTCATTGATGCATTTTAAGTGTTGTATAAATTTAATGTACGAATCTGGCCCAGGGTCATGTGTAGTTTGTTTAATTTTAAATGTTAAATGAAATTGACAATTTTGTGGCGTTTCGCAAGACAAGGATCGCGCTGTCAAATATTGCTCCGTTAAACTCGTTGAAAGAGCTCGTAATAGTTTCATAAATTACTGTTTACGACAACGTAAATAACAGCTTAAACAAAGGGGAAAATTTGAAGAGTTTAATGTTCAATCATCTCCTAGATAATACGAATTTTTACGACTTAGCAGACATTTTCTTCATTTCATTACGTAAATTCCTGCCATTATGATTTAATGGCCTGGCTGCGTAATTAACTCTTTGGCTAATTTAATATAATAGACACGCCCTTATTTCGCTCGAAATTACACCAACATTATCGTTTCTCCGTGTGAAAGTGAATTAGAAAATGGGGTTATTGTTTTTTCCTAATAATACGATCTCTTTGGCATTATGAATTTTATGTAATTACAACGATTTTCAATCGGTGATATTAGGTTTGGTTAATTGCACAAATATTTATTGCGTTCGATAATTATGTGAAGCCATTTAATTAAAATTCTGATGCTTCGCAGATACAAGAATTTATTTACAACTCTTTCAATAATAAATGGAAATTGAAATTTCACTTTAATTTGAAACAATGCTGGATTGAATAGATCATAGATTTTGTCAAAAATGCTTTTTTGATTGGTATAAATAAATGACTGTTATTTAGTGAGATGCAAGAATTTATCTACAGTTCTGTAAATAATAAATGGAAATTCCAATTTGATTGCAATTTAAAACAATTTTCGATTGAAAGGTCGTTGAATTTGTCAATAATATAATTTCAAACGGTATAAATGAATGTGTGATATTTAGTAAGGTACAAGAATCTATTTACAATTATTTCAATAATAAATGGAAATTAAAATGTGACTCTCTTGAAATGATTCTAGATTCAAAGATCATTGATTTTGCCGATAATATCATCTGATTGGTATAAATAAATGACTGCTGTTTAGTAAGGTACAAGAATATATTTCCAATTATTTCAATAATAAATGGAAAATAAAAAGTGACTTTAATTTAAAACAATGCTGGATTGTATAGAACATCGATTTTGTTAAAAATGTCTTTTTGATTGGTGTAAATAAATGATTGCTATTTAGTAAGGTACAAGAATCTACTTACAATCATTTCAATAATAAATGGAAAATAAAATGTGTCTCACTTAAAACAGTTCTAGATTGAAAGATCATTGATTTTGTCGATAATATCATCTGATTGGTATAAATAAATTACTGCTATTTAGTAAGGTACAATAATCTATTTCCAATCATTTCAATAATAAATTGAAATTAAAATGTGACTCACTTAAAACAAGTCTACATTGAAGGATCATCGATTTCGTCTACGATATTATCACATTGTTCACGTTGTATATTATTTATTGTTATTAATTAAAACTGGCAGTTCTATGGACTCGTTGCACAGTGAAAAAGCATAAGTATCGCAGTAAACCTAATGCAATATATAAGTTTCTAATAATTTACTGAAATATTTTATACGGGGTGCGAGCTTCTCAATAGCGTTCACTCTTGATATTGCACGAAAATTGCGAGTTTGCATAAACATCCGCAACCCAGTTATCAGCCTACACCGCCATGTTATTATCCCGTCAGTAGATGATATATTCTAATGCGAAAACACGCGAAATTTTACTCTACACTTGCTGCACTTGCTGCACTTGCTTCTTCAATAAATGACGATCGTGTGATTGAATGCTGGACGAGTGTGCAATTACAAAGCAGTGCTTCACTGATATTTCGAAAAACTTAATTTATTGTCGGTTAATTTATCGTAAACGTGACATGGAAGTAATTAGAATAGTTAAACAGCAGAAATATCAGGTTCAAGCATAATGTTGAACTTAAAATATATTCTGAATTAATTTTTTAATTACACTTCGACGCGAGTGCCGTTGCAATTTCTACAGCCACTAGAAAAATGCATTAATCACTTAAGAAACTAATACATAAACTTTGCAAATATTGAAACATACCCATTTTCAGAATGATCAAATTGAAATTAACTTTGCCAATTGAAACAGTCCGCGATCTTCGATTAATTTACACCGCAGCATTTGACGAACCGTTTGATCGACGAGTAATAAAATTCGCGGTATCAATTAATAAAGTATATGGAGATGGAAAAAGCTTGGAAGAATCGAGAGCGTCGTTTAATTCGCTGCATGTAATTACCGCGAATGAATTAAATGAAATCGGCTTGAATAATTAAGGCAAATCAGCGGCAGTCGTTAAATGATTGTACCACGTCGCATCGGTCGCTGGGAATTGTTTATTTATGCCATTAATCTTGTCAAGTTGCACGGCCAACGACGGATAATTCTGAATTTATTTATAAGTTAAAGTCAACCGGTCCGATCGTAAAAGTCATTAATATGCTTTCGGGAAAAAATTTATTTGTACAAACACGCGCAGACGGTTGAATCGTCACGGAGCAACAAAACGGGCAATAAAATGTTCTGCGCGAAACTTTAGCGAAAATCGAAATAGTAAAATTCGTTTCGATCATTCGAGTGATATTTTCTTTCCCATGAACAATTTATACTCGCGCGAGAAAAACAACTGTTCGAACAGCGGCAGCTTTTTCTTCGTTGAATCCAACATGAATTACTATATTTTTACGTACCTTTACTTCGCTTACGCTTAGCGTTTATTTACCCGGGAATAAATCGATAGGTGCATATGTTCTTAAATAATTAATTACGTCGAGAGGGTAAATTTATCGCCTCGCGCGCGCGCGTCGGTAAAAACTGAAACGCGAGTCACAGCTTTGTTTGACAAAGTGTTTTACAAACACGTCCACACATACACGGACACAGACGGCCCCGGTTATTCGGATTCGGGATCGTCTCGTACAATATTAAACGTTTGAAATTTTCAGCTTTTGTTTCGCAACATACAAAACCCGGTCGCCGGCTTGTTGCATCGTCGACGTGATTCTTGCCGAGCAAAACAACACTTTCGTTGAATTATTAATGGGTTAATTCCCTGTTATGGTTTCATTGCGAATGTAAAACCTTCGGAAGGGGCGAGGGGGGGGGGGGGGCTGTTATCGGACGCGGCGGCTAACGCGAGTGCTATCGATGGGAAATATTGCCGGTAATGAAAAGCAGCGATGCCCTAAGTTTTACTTTCGCGGTGCGGCCAGTTGCGAATCGCTCGGCAGGATTATTCCCGAGAAAAGTTTCGACCGTATGCAAGTATAATTCGCAGATAATGCCCCCTCTCATCGAACGGGCTAACGAAAGGCTGGTTACGTGCCGGGCAACAGCTGATATTTTTGCGGTCTCGTCGTTTGAATAATTTATGAAAAAGTTAAGAATAATCCCAACTCCCGGCGAAATTCATTCCGCGCGAATGGACTTCCTTTCGGTTTTCGGGCATAATGTTACCGGTTCCCGTACTATCTTCCCCGTGATTGGATTCCATTTGATGTTTTCAATTTCAGGCTAGTTTTTGCCGGTCTCTCTTCTTCGCGCATCGCTCGTCGCGCCTTTATCAAACCGGCGTACAGGCTGTCCCAAAACTCTTCGAATTCTTTAGAAATTCCGCGGATTGTTTCGAGAAAAAGTTTGCGTTACAGGAGTTCGTCGGTTCGCGATTTGTCGCTTCGTTTTCGAGTTACCAGCGCGAGAGTCGAAGCAAGACGAACGATAAAACGAAACATAATTTTCGGATGTGCGCTGTTTCGTTCTTCGACTACCTACAGTGGCTCGCAAAAGTATTCGGATATTCTTCAGACTTAAATAACATTTTTAAGATTGGACCAAACGTCTTCACTTTTCTTGAGCAATTAGTTGCATTGATTTAATAAATGATGTGCAAAATGAATTTTGTAAATATTGGAATTGGTATGAATTACATGACCAATAAATAAATTTAAAAAATATTTTAAATTTTCATTAAGAGTTGAAATAAAAATGTTTTAAAAAATGTCTTTCATTTCAAAATTATTTTTCCATAACACTTAATAAGTCAATGCTTCTAGTTTCTCCACAAAAGGCAAGTCGTTTGGCTCAATTTCGAAAAAATTATTCAGATTTAAAGAACCACGCAAAAATTTAGTGACGGATCAATCGACGACGTGCTCGACTTATTTTCAGATTCATTCGCAAAAGCATTATTCCTACAGTAAAAATTTCTACTAGAATAAAATGCTTTTCCTAGCGACACTTTGGTCGGCGCTGCCTGGCATTAGGAATCGGGAACAGTTTTGAAAAGCCGATTTTAAATAATTATGAATCGAACGGTTTCAGGACAGAAAGCTTTCCTAATGATTCCGCTTAATCTGGCACACAAGGGAGCCGAGAAAGAAAAATCGATTCGAGATTTTCCACACGTGAATCAGCTTACAATTGAGAGAGAGAATGAAAGAGAGAGAGAAAGGATTCGATCGATCGAAGCTCGTTACTCAATACGTAGCTATAACATCAGCGAGCAGCACTGTGCGAATTCATTTAAGCCGATCAGACTTTCAATTTATGGACCTCACCTGGAGTTTTAAACTTAGCCACCCGTGGGAAGCAGCAAGATCATCGAGCTTTCTCTCTCTCTCTTTTCCTCCCTCTCTTTCCCTCTTTCTACGTGTGTGTCTCACCTTGACCCATATCAAAGATTGCTAGTACACGGGACGCATTTTAACCCTTTTGCAGAATACTGCGAGAGAGAGAGAGAGAGAGAGAGAGAGAGAGAGAGAGAGAGAGATAGAGAGCCGGGAAATGGAGGAACACGGTCCCCGTTTCAACTTTTTCGCCGGCGTTGTCGGTACATAAAGAAGAGATGCAACGTTTTTTTTTTCCAGTAGGTTTTTCAAAGTAGACACCCGCCGGGAAACGCGTCGGATGCTTTTTCGTCGCGCGAACGATAACGACGGCCTTTCTCGCGGGTTAATAAAGTGTAGACGCGTTTCGAGGATATGCATTTTTCGTTTGCAAACCCCGTCTCGAGATTCTCTCCGTAAACTCGAAGGCGTCCTTCTTCTCGCTGGCCTGTATTCCCGGGCGCGAAAAAGACACCGGGCGGTGTCTTTGAAGTGTGCTATAATGTCGAAACAACGAGTCTTCGGGATCGCAAGGTATTCCGCGAGATGAAATCTCGACGACCAGTGTTCTCGTGAATTAATTAGAATCGTAGAAGTCACGGCCGCCGGCCCAACGTGGCTTGAGAATAAAAACTTCGCCCGGAGGGGGTTGAAATTAGGCTAGGAGTCGCCAGAGTACACCTATTAACCCTTTGCATTCGAATGGTGATTCTGAGGCACCACTGAAAATTGCTACGCCATTACGTATAACGATAAATAATTCAATTGCTGTAAATTTAATTGCAATAAAAATTTAATTGTTGTAGGAACAAGTGATAGTAAATGAAAATATTCTAGTTCAGAAGGAATGTCTTGGTCTTCGAGTTAAAACACCTTCGAGTGCAAAGGGTTAAAAAGTATCTTTTTAAAATTTTTTTATTTATTTAAAATAACTTAAAAAGTTATTTAGATGTAAAGAACGTCCGGAATACTTTTGCGAGCCACTGTATATACAAAAAAAAAAAAAAAGAAGAAAATTCTTTATCCATCGCCGGAGAAATTTGATTAATCTCGTGTTTAGTCTACTTAATTTCTCGTCGGTTCGAAAAAGTTTGATTTACGTTTTTAGTTGATCCAGGTCATACCGCACGGATAATTCTGACAAGAAAACAAGAAAAAAGTGTATTTCATGCGACTGTGACAGAAACGTACGACCGCATCGAATAATTTATGCTCCAGGTTTCATCCGATACAACGTTTAACAGGCGAACCAACTATACGGTGCTTCCACCGTTTTTATAATTCCGCTGCGATACAAATAATTTCGATTTCACGCTCCGTTCTGACGCGTCGCTGTGAAACTCATCGAAAATTCAGCGCCGCGGCACGATTTCCTCGGCTAACCAAAAAAGTGGGACTCGTTCTTAATTCGGTCGATCCATTAACAGGAAGAAAAAAAAAGAAGAAGAAGAAGAAAAAAAAAGAAATAAACTGTTCTTTCATTCCGGTTTTTCCTCGGATTCGCCGCAAAGCTCAATAGCTCAAATATAATCTTTCATCGAATCCTCATTTTCCTTTTTCGCGGGCTTTCAGAAAATTCATATAACAGAAAGTTGTTCGGAGGCGCATACCAACGATATTAAAAATGCTACCGCGCCAGTTTCTCCCCGGGATAAAAAAAAAGAAAAGAAAAAAAAAACGGAAGCTTTTACGCTAATGGAATGTGCAAATGACCGAACCCGACGAAATGTAATCGAAGATGATTCACTGTTCGCAAGCCGGTGCGTAAACACAGTATGACTTAACGTTTTCGCTGAAAGATCCGATATCTTGTTAATCAAGCTAATACACGGTACCGAGAGACAGAGATAGGAGCGACGTGGAGAGGGGAGGGGAAGAGAGATCAAACAGGGCAGACTATTTTCTGCGAGGCGAGTGTGAGATTCTGCACACCGGAAGCCGAGTCTCTCCGCTTCTTCCTCTCACACGCCTACTTAATATTGTGCGACCTCTTAGGGTGAATACTAACGAGCCCGCGATCATTTATCTGTTAGAACGATCGCGTGCAAGTTCGAATAAACCAGGATTGCGCATGTAATTGTTATTTGGATCGCCTACTAATATGGAGTTAATACGCGACCGGGGCACAACTAATTGTGAGACGAGAGAGCGAAGAAAAATACCGTGAAACTCTGCGCATGCGAACTTTACCTATATGGACTAAATTGTTGTACTTACGGTCAATTGTAATATTTACAATTGCCATCGTATTCTATTCGACGACGTCTAAGACTATTCTCTGCTTTAGCTTCTTTTAAATATATTTTTTTTCCGCCGATCCTAATGGAGTGACTAATTACTAAAAATTAAGTTTACGAAGTATTAAATGAGACTATTCTACATTACTTTATAAAATTCACGTGTGTATATATCTACTTAAATTTTTAGCTATTTTTTAAACTATATTTGTACCCAAAGATTGAACGAATGAAAAATAACGTCTTCGAAAACGTCGTACAAAATGTGACCAAAAATTTGAAGGAACAGATAACTAATTTTTTAAAATGTCTAAATGCGATTCGGTTGCATTTGAGCGCCGTTATTTGATAAATTTGTTGAGTAGTTTCTCGTGAATGTGGTTTTGCAATTTTTATAATCGCGAATTCTAAATATTAAAATTTGTCGTTTTACGAGTCTTATAAATATAGTGTTAAATAATAATTTTAATAGGAAATGAACGAATTTTAAACGAATGAACGATTGAAAAATAACGTCTTCGAAAACGTCGTACAAAATGTGACCAAAAATTTGAAGGAACAGATAACTAATTTTTTAAAATGTCTAAATGCAATTCGGTTGCATTTGAGCGCTGTTATTTGATAAATTTATTGAGTACTATCTCGTGAATGCGTTGTTGCAATTTTTATAATCGCGAATTAAAAATATTAAAATTTGTCGTTTTGCGAGTCTGATAAACGTAGTTTTAAATAACAATTTTGATAGGAAATGAACGAATATTAAACTCCTATTATATAAATACCGTCTTCGAAAACGTACAAAACATCACCAAAAATTTGAAGGAACAGATGACTAATTTTTTAAAATATCTAAATGCGAGTCGCTTGCATTCGACCGCCGTTATTTGTTAATCGTTTTGCCAAGAATTAATTGTCCAAGGAAATTTTTCGAATGCGACTGGGTTGAAATCCGAAGTGAAGACAATGATTCAAAGCAGCGAAACTTCGTTTGTATAGACTAAGTTTCCGCGGTGCCTGGTTAACTGAACTCTAGCCGAGCGAAATTCTCTTAGGTGAACGTGCGCTTCTATTAAATGAGCAAAAAATCATAGTCAGCAATGAGAGTCAGGTGGACCGTAATTCTATGAACCACTCGATTATGTAAACCAACCTGTCGGAAGACAGGTTTATACAAATAGAGTTCTTACTGTTATTCGAATTTTGACCGTTTTGAATTTATTAGGCGGTGAGAATCTTGCAACCTCATTCATTTTAACATGAACCATTCAAATGATCGAGGTTATTAAGACAATAATTATTCAGTTGGATGTTTATCGTTGATGAGGCTCGTTAGCGAAATCGTTCTTTGAAATTAACCGATTTATTCGTACGGGAATGTCGAATTAGCTTATCGCAACGGTAATGAACAGATTGTGGATCTTTGTGAGAAAAATTGCCAGAGTCAACTGTAGAAACTATGGTTAAATAAATATAGTATTTCTCGTTAACCCTAAACCCTACCATATGGGGTCGAGTCACCCTTTCTAGAATTTTTATCTTATAATTATTAAAGTCACAAAATTGCCTTCATCAAATTGGCCTTTCCAGACTTTTTATCTTACAATTATTATAGTCACAAAATTGCCTTCGTCAAATCGCCCTTTCCAGAATTTTTATCTTGCAATTGTTAAAGTCACAAAATTGCCCTTTCCACAATTTTTATCTTACAATTATTAAAGTCACAAAATTGCCTTCGTCAAATTGGCCTTTCCAGAATTTTTATCTTATAATTATTAAAGTCACAAAATTGCCTTCGTCAAATCGCCCTTTCGAGAATTTTTATCTTGCAATTATTAAAGTCACAAAATTACATGTAATAAAATCATGTAATAAAAATCGCACAAGATTTAAATAAATTAAATAATTTACATAAATTGAATCTTGTCACTTCTGTAAAGCCATGTGCTTCAGTCAATTCTATGACTCGGTAGTTTCACTGAGAAATCGTCTTCGAAAGTCAGAGATGCTCCAACAATGTATTCTAATCCGTCCAAATCGGAGAAATACAAAATTCCTCAAAATAAAGTTTCGGATACCATCTTAATTGAACACCGAGCCGTGCACAGCCGAAAGAATAATTAAATTGAAAACTCAAAGAGCAAATTGTCAGCGAAGCAAAGTCCCAAACAGTATTGTGCCAGACAAAGTCTCCAATCAAGTACACTCCTCTGACGTTCGAAGAAAACCCCTCCTGCACAACAAATTCCATCAAATCAGTTCAGAAAAGAAAATCGTGCAGTCTATAAATTTCCTCGACAACAATGACCCGGCAAGTATTCAAAGTTATCGCAAAATGCAATCCCTTTTCCTAAGTATCCGTGCAACAGCTCCTCATCCCGAAGGCAATAGTCGACCGCAGGAATCGGTAAGCAAAATCTCTATTCCCGACGCGCTAAAATATGAAAATCCGTTCCATTAACGTGGCGAGCAGATGCAAAGGGAAAGCGCATAAAGAGAAAGAGGCGAAGGAAGAAAGAGATAGATAGATACACTCTGAGTCAAAAAGATAGCACACTTTAAAATTAACATAATTTTTATTTACTTAACATTACAACGAAGGTTTCGTTTTTATAAATTCTTGCAAAATATCTCTACAAACGTACACGAATGAAATTGAATTGAATTTCGCCAGTCTATACAATTTTATTATAAAAAAAAGAAGTTTTAAGGAAATATAGTGGGACAAAATGATAGCAAATTTAACACTAGATTGACACTAACGAGACTGCATCTATTAAAACTTCATACAATTCTTATTGTAAGTTATACGTCATTAAAGAAGTACAGCCGAAAATTTCTGATGAAAATATTTGTATAACTTCAATAATTGTGAAAGAAAAAATTAAGGACCAGTCAAAATGACTGGTTTGGTAGTTCTAGTGTTAATAAAACAGTCATCATTCTTTTTGGCAAAGATTTATAGAGTTTTTTAATAGTTCTTTTTGCTTCAATTGCTCCCACTCATTTTGAATACATTTTTTTAATTCGACAATATTTCCAAATTGTCTGTTATTTCCATATACAGCCCGAGCAAAATTTCCCCAATAATTTTTAATAATTTTAAGGTTAAGTGACCTTGCTGGCTAATTCAAAATGCGAATTTTTTCTCGAGAAAAGTACTCTTTTACTACTTTTGCAGCGTGTACTGCGGCATATTTTACATCACTAAATTTGCATTTAAGAAATCGGTAAAAATTGAAATGTTACACGAATACTATAAATACATTTTGTACGTACGAGAGGAAATTAACTATCTATGCACAACGAAACTATTCTAGGTTAAAAAGTGTCCCGATTTTTAAATAAAAATTTCTTGGACTGCCAAGTGTTAATAAATTCACAATATCTATAAAAGTAAAAGGATTAGAGTTTACTTCCTCCGCAGCAGTAACGCGGTAAAATTGACTATATATCACAAGTATCACAGATATTTACATTTCGGCTCTTATTCCCACTGTTCTCGAGCATCAGTCTTGTTTAGCGCGCGTTGACGCCTATCGCTTGGGCCCGAGTTTCGTCGAGCTAAATGCCACGGGATGGGGTTAACACAAACTGTGGAAAAATACAAAGTATGCTAAATAGATATATAGCGAGAGAGAGAGAGAGAGAGAGAGGGGCCCGTCAGCGATCAGGCGCGAAAGGGGGGTCCGTAGTCTGCTAGCTGATCTAGGGGTTGATCGTCGAGCCCATTGGTCGCCGTTCGGTTCCACTTGACCCGGAGAGAGAAGCTTTCCGGCGTCGGGCGACTGATTTTCCTCTGGTGTGAGCTGGCGTGGGAGAGTAAAAAAAAAGAAAACAAGAAGTTTAGGATAAATCCAAGCAGGGTCTCCCTGGCGGAGATGAGGGACGGTGCAGTCGGCAGACGATATTGGCGTGCGCGTCAGTAGCTCCAGGGTCGGTGGTCCAGCCTAGAGGGTGGCACGAAAGAGCGTGAGAGCGAGAGAGTAACAGAGAGAGAGAGAGTGTTGAGGGGTGAGGAGAGAGAAGGATGGCAGAAAAGGAGGAAGCAGGGAAATGGAGAGAGAGAGAGAGAGAGAGAGAGAGCGAGAGAGAGAGAGCGAGAGAGAGAGAGAGAGAAAGAGAAAGCCGGAAGCGGAGAAGGGAAAGGTTGGATGGCTAGGTCGCTGGAGTTGCGGTGCTGCGGAACTGCGGGACAGTGGGGATGCGAGGGCCTCGGTGAACGAGGGTGGCGTCGCGAGAGTGGGTCGGCCATGACGTCATAGCTATGGGGGAGATCGATCCGGGATTCGCGGTCTGCCCGAGGGCGCAGCACCACCTACACCCCCGCACAACCACCCCCGCCTAGAAGGCTCTCCTACGTTGCTCCGAAGAGGCAGACTCCACCCTAGGACACACGACTGCCGCCGGTTCACTCGGAACCCGGCAGCCAGCACGCATCATCATCGTAGGAATACCTTCTCTCAGGACCTTCGGCTCTCTCGACCCCGAGCTGCTTCGTCTCGCGGATTCGACTCGCTCGCGCGCAACTCGCGCCGAAAGGGAAATCGCGCGATACGTACGCTGGCGTACGGAGTTTTGCACGGTTTCGTCTGTAGGAATTTAATTGGCTGCCGTATGTTCACTTTGAACACAGCCAGCATCCGCGAGCACGTTGTAAGAGATACCTTCCGGCGCGCCGTGTTCACTTACGACACACGCACCACCCAGTCTGGGATCAGCGATTCACGCGCGATGCTCGAGTTTTGCACGGTTTCATTCATTGCGATTTCATTGGCTGCCATCCGGTCGCTTTGAACGCTCCGGCATCCAGCAGATGTCATAAGAGATACTGGGACATTATGTCTCGCGAGCCGGGAACCCTATGTCTCTGATACGTTGCTAGACGGAGGTCTTGTTGCGTTTCGTTGTTAGGCGTGTTTCGTTGCTTTCGAGGGTAGACGAGAGATCGATTTTTTTTAGGAGATTATGAGATTTGGGAATCGATTGGCAATTGGGGGATTGTAGGCTGGTAGGAGTCCTGGTTTTATTTGTTTAAAATTGAGTTGTACGATTTTGCAAGATCAGTTTGATATTTGGTGATGCGGTGTACGTTTTGTTATGTGAAGTTTGGCAGTTTTCTGGCAGTTTGGAGATCCCATGTTGACGGAGTTCCTCTGTTTTATTTGCAACAAAATTAGTTGTATAAATTTTAGCACCTTCATTTGAAAATTGATTATGTTTGACCCATTTATTCTGTGAACTTTAGCCGCCATTTTGGTAATTTTGTATCCTTAATGCAACTTTGAGTTGTACACCTTTGGAATTTTTCTCGCAGTTTGGAGATTCCATGCCGATGGAGATCCTGCTTTTGTTTGCAACAAAATTAGTTGTATGAATTCTAGCACCATCATTTGAAAATCGATTATGTACAACATATTTGTTCTGCGATTTTTAGACGCCTGTTTGGCAATTTTAAGTTGTACAATTTTGGCATTTTTCTGGCAGTTTGGAGATCCCATGTTGACGGAGTTCCTGTGTTTTATTTGCAACAAAATTAGGTGTATGAATTCTAGCATCTTCGTTTGAAAATTGATTATGTTTGACCCATTT
>CM052089.1:15761482-15779952 GCA_028453745.1 Agapostemon virescens
CCTAGAACGTCCAAAATGGAAATCCTAAATACGATCCAGGGATGTCCCAAGTGGACGTTGACGTTTTGACACGAACTGGATAAGGAACGGACGTGCTAAGGACAAAAAATTGCAGAACCTATTTAACAAAATGCAAGATTACTTTAATACATGGAAATTAAAGATAAGCATAAACAAAGATGAAACAAAGACTGTCTGTGCGAATTAATTAAATAAATCTAGGTATTCGACTCCGGTCGTTCACCCAGAAATTGCTTCCGTTAGAAGACCGTCGCAACCGCGATTCTTTAAATTATAGCTGCGGATTAATTTGTTTAATAACTATCGGGGAACATCGTCGATCGCGTCTGAGAAATTTGTGCTGGCGCGTTCCGGAAAGTAATTGTCCGTAATTTGCCTTTACAGAATTTTTGAAATTTGTCTTCTTTATTATATTGCGTTTATCTTGTTTCGTTGTTTGCTCAGGAAGTTATCTTTCATTCGGAGTTATTGCAGATGATTTAACAAACTAGTGAAATGATTGAGGTTTTTGGAATTATTGAAAAGTCTTTGATACTTTTCTATGGGCAAGCTTCTTTTTGGTATTATTACAAGAAATGTAATATTATTATTATTATAAGGTATTATTATAAGAAATGTTATTACAAGAATTGAATGATCGATTTTTATAGAATCTTTATAATTTCTTTGCTTCGTTATATCCCGTTTCAAAATTTCCTTTTTAGTAATGTTTTACTTTTAATTATTTTCTTATTCTTATAAAATCTTGTTAACCCTTAGCACTCCAACGGCTCTGAGACGACACTAAAAATTGCCATAAAAGCGTCTGTTTAAAATAATTTAAGCGAGGATCCAAGTTACGTTAGACCTATTTTCTACTATACTTGATAACAAATTTTGGGAAATACTTGTTACCGTATTGCGACTGTTCTCGACCATCAGTCTTGTCTCGTTTAGCGCTCGTTGACGCCCTACCGCTTGGGCCCGAGTTTCGTCGAGCTAAATACCACGGGACCGAATGAATGTATTAAAAATGCAAAGGCTCGAAGAAAGTATAATTTGTGTATACTTTGCAAATGGACATCTTCCCGCGGCCGTTGCCATACGTAACAGGGACGCGTAGTGAACATATGGACGTTATCGGGAAGTCCTTGACAACGGCGTCTCAGCCGGAGAGCCCTTCTGTCCCTTGGAAATCCGCCGCTTAAGCGCTTAAACCGAGGACGCTATGGTTTCGTTGCATTCCAACACTCGGAGCCCCGAAAGAAACCTCGTGTAATTGATTGTGCCGGTTGTTTGTTCTGCGTCTGGTACGGTCGTTTTGTTACCGCGCGACGTTGCAAGCCCCGGATCAGGGTTGCGTAGAATACGAAGCAACTGCCATTAAACGATAACTTTGCTGCGACAATGTGTCGCCCCGAGGTTTAAGGGTGTGTGCAGGGGAGGAGGGGGCGACGGCGACGGTAGTGGTGGTAGAAGAGAAGGGTGCTGCCAGCAGAAGGAGTACACTGCCGATGCGATAGAGGGATCGAGTAAGAGATCTTCGCCGCAGACATATCCCTTAATAGCGTCACGAGCCACGGCAACAAACTTCTCGAGCCCTCGGTCTGTTTACCGTCGAGAACGACCGTGTTCCCGTCCTCGAGATCAGAAGACGTGTCTTGCTTTCCTGACAGATACTGATGGGACCAACCTCCGGGAGAGACAGACAGAGAGAGAGAGAGAGAGTAGCAGCAAAGAGAAGTAGAGAGAGAAAGAGAGAGAGAGAGCAAACGGTTCTTCAGATTGCTTCAGCCCGCCCGGTAGGCGTCTTCAAACCCGTCGCGACGACGGGAACGATTGTTGCGCATCACGGTGGAACTCCATAGGTTCAAAGTAAACGGCGCCAGATATTGGCCTGGTGATAAATGGTGGTGCGCCGCGAGAACCCGAATCGAAGAAACACTGTTTGCCTTTCGAAATTGTCTGGCCGTCGGTTGTTTAGTATCTGGGAATCAATGGCCGCGCGATTGCCCGCGGAATGGGATGCCGAGAACGGATGGGGCGTAGTTTGTCCTACTCTTTTTCACATTGCAACCGTGCTTCTCGCAGTGTTCCGAACTGTCTCTTAGTTTCCGAAATTTATTCGCTGCTTCGAACCGTGTTTTAACCTCTTAGGCAGTATGCGCTACTATAATGGCTCTCACGGACGCAATCTTCCTGTACGACTGTGGTGGCGCACTCTACTAGCACACTCGCTCACCGTTTAAATTAAATAATCGTTTTCACATATTGTTTCACACTCGTTTCGCCCTCACATCGATCGATAATTGTTTTAACAATATACAGCCAGAATACAGAGTCAGAATACATGTCGCCGCGCAATAGTAACGCCGAACTAACCGCCATCTTTTACGTTTCAGGTAAGGCCTCTCTCGTATCCTCCCACTCGGTACTAAAAGAAGCTGCGAGGCTCCAAGTAAGTTGCAATCACAGTTTCAAACCTTTCGGATCGTCCCGAAAAGAGTGATAAAAGCGGTTACGAGCGATTACGATCTCGCGGAGTGGCATTTCTCAAGCGCATTAGGCGTTTCCCGGGGCAGCGGAACGCGTGCACGTAGGTAAAGTATCGGTCGGCTTTTTCTCGTCGTATTTAACGACGCTCGTTAACCTGCCAAGCCGCCGAAACGAAACGAAGTTTGTCCCGGGGGTTCGAACGAGAAGTTCGCGGCCTCCGGAGCAGACCGTTTCTCTTCGGTAGGTTGAGGGGCTGCTGGTGATCATCGGGTGTAGACGCCGGCACGTGTTACCGTTCCTGGCCTGCGAAAAACACGGCTCTCGGAGAGCAGCTCTCGGCCAAAAAACCGTTTAAAGATGGTCGTTCCAGGTCAGGGGAAGCCGGAAAGTTAACAGTCACGAGTTCGGGCATTAGCGCTCGGCCGCTGAATGGTTTGCGGGGTAGCTGAAAACCTAAAATTTAGCAGGTGCTGGGTCCACGGCTATTACCATGCTAATGAGTGGTCCGTTGAGCGGGCTCTCCTTCGGACAAAGGAGGGTTGAATCGACGGAGGGAACAAGAGAAGGAAAGAGAGACAGAGAGAGAGAGAGAGGGAGAGAAAGACCTCGCACCCGTGGCCGGACCCTAAGACAACACGATCCACTTTATTCCTGCGAGCCAGCTCGGTTCAAACGTAATCCGAAAACATCGAGCAGACGCGAGTTCATTATCCGGGCACGTTAATAGCGGACCGTCCTCTAGTTGAACAAGCTGGCCGGCCCGAATTTCTGAGCTTAGCTTTCAAACGGCTACAGAGGCTCGAATGTCACGCGGCTTGCCTCCTCTGGCCTCGCAATTCAGACCTGACCTCATCTGCGTCTCCTGTTTCCCGAGAGGCTCGAACCAACAGACTTCTACCCTGGCCTCTACCGGATCTCTCCTCCTCGTCTATGAAGCGGTAATATTCCGAGCGGGCGACGCTGCCGCTGTCGGTCGATGCTCATATTTGCATGAAACGGAGCTCGTTATTTGTAGCGGCGCACCGGAAGCTAATAATAATCTTATAGCCAAGACTTTTGACGGACTCGTTCGGCCGCCGGCGACATCGATGCTTCCGCGAGCGCGGCTATCGCGTTATGCTGGCACATGCTAACTGCAAGATCGGTCACGTGTCAGGGTTCCTTCAATTTTAGCAATTTTAGTAATTTTAGAAATTTTAGCAATTTTATCGAGCCTCCCGAAAAAGTGAGATTTTAAACTTGAGACTATTTAAAGAGTCGGAGGATTCTTGACCAAATTAGAAACTCGTCGCTGCTGTATCATAAACACCCCTCTTTGTTCGGACCTCTGCAACCAGGATATACAGGAATTGCCTTGAATGTATTATAATACGCCATAATACACCTGATAATACAAGAATATGGTAGAATATACAAGAATACACGAGAATAAAGTAGAATACACCAGCAAATGACATAACATAACAAAATGTACAAGATTATACTGGAATGTACCTTGATGAACAAGAATATATTAGAATGCACCAGGATATACAGGAATTGCCTGTAATTTATTAGAATACGCCATAATACACCTGATAATACAAGAATATGGTAGAATATGCAAGAATACACGAGAATAAAGTAGAATACACCAACATATGAGATAACATACCAGTAAATACAAGAATATACTTGAATGTACCTTGATGAACAAGAATATATTAGAATGCACCAGGATATACAGGAATTGCCTGGAATGTATTAGAATCGCCATAATACACCTGATAATACAAGAATATGGTAGAATATGCAAGAATACACGAGAATAAAGTAGAATGCACCAACATATGACATAACATAACAAAATATACAGGATTATACTGGAATGCGCCAGGATATACAATAATATTTTTAAATGAACCAGGAAAAGTCTTTCTTGAAGTCTCGAAATTTCCTTTTTTTTTTTTCGGTGGTTCTTTGGAGGACGAAGAACATCAGGTCACAGTTACCGCAAAATAAATCGTACGGCAAGGGGTTAAATAATGTCCAAATACTTTGACGAGCCACTGTAAATATTGGATCGAGGGGACTCGGAAGTGTTTCAGAACCCATCGTTGGACGTGTTCGATAACGAATGGAAGGAAATCGCGGTGATACGGTTTGGTTTTAACCGCTTCTAACTCCGGGGTGTGGATAGAGGGCGCGAATAAGAAAATTTCAAATTGACGGTGGCAAAAGAAACAAAGAGGACGCGGAACGGAAACGAGCGGAAGAGGAAGCAGAGTAGGGGCAGAGAGCAAAAGAAAGAGGAAGAACGAGAGACGAACCGGGGGGTGGGAGAGGATGGGTAAGGGTGGTTCGAACTCTCAGTGGATCTGTCAGACCGGAGTACGAGATGGGGTGAATCCCTTGTTTAAACAGAGGCACTTCGTACTCGATCCGACGACCGGCGCGCTTCGGTCCATGAACAAATGCGACTGTTCTTTGGATACTTTAATCCCGGGGATTGGCTGTAATTTATATCATTTGCTTCTCCTTTCAACTTTTTCTCTCTCACTCTCTCTCTCTCTCTGTACATTCTTTCGCTCCTACCTGTCCCCGGCATTTGTAAACCTACGGAAATCAACGGACGCCTCTTGCTACTGTCTGTTTTCCCGCCGTTAGTTCGGCCAGCGATCCGAGGCAAATATTAAACTTCTCTTTGGGAAGACCGGCTCGAAATGGACTTTGTAAATTGTACGGATCTCTATGCCCAAATATTAGATCGTGCACCGGCTGTCTCTTAATCGATGCCATATTTCTTTCTCTCTCCATAACCTCTAAACGCGATCGTTCGATCATTTTGTTTTTTAAGAAATTTTGTTTGGATTTAGTGACAAATGACAGTTGTAGAGTTTCTTTAATAATCTTCTTCTTGTTCTTTTAATAATCTTTTTGAAATTAAAGATCGATTGAAGATGTTTTGACAACCTTAAAATTTCTACAAAATCAAAGTAATTTATAGAATGAAGCAACGATTGAAAATCTAGAACGTACGACACAAAGTTATCTTTCAACCTTTTCGTATTCTCCGAATATCAACTTCATTGAGTGCAACGAATATATTAACGCACAAATTTATTTTTAAACATGGACAAACAATTCTGTCACCCATATATCGGTGACGTGGCAATCAAAGTGCTAAAAGCGAGTCTTCGAATTAATATAGAGAAACGGCTTCATTTGACGTTATTATTCAAAAGAGAATTATTTCAATTATTTTGCAAGTAGATCGGTGATTGATACTAAACCCATCGAGTTATAAAAGTAACTGGTATATCTTGCCTTATAACAATTACAAGAATTAATTTATTTATACTTTGCGCGGTTCGTGATATAATCGATAACTATAAAGTAAGTAATCTAGGATGTTCATACTTCGACTGCTCGAATCTATTTTAACCCGGAATAACAAAATCGTTATTCGATTGTACAGTTTCTCGCTATTCGATTAAACGAACATCCTTGTTGTATTAAGATCGACGGAAAGGTTAATGTGCCCGCCACAAATACCGTGAAAAATATACTTTAAAGAAATTATGAATAATGCTGAGAATAGTTTGGAGCATCATAAACGATATAATTGTAAAAACCGGTTCGACGTCCGATCGTCGAGGACGAAGAAGTCGCGACCATCCTGGCCAACAAGAAAATCGTTTATGCATCGCTAAAAATATGGATTCGATTCCTTTTCACATAAACATCTTAATAAATTCGATAACTGTAAAGTAAGTTCATACTTCGACTGCTCAAGTCTATTTTTCCCCAGAATAACAAAATCGTTATTCGATTGTACAGTTTCTCGCTATTCGATTAAACGAACATCCTTGTTGTATTAAGATCGACGGAAAGGTTACTGTGTCCGCCAGAAATACCGTGAAAAATATACTTTAAAGAAATTATGAATAATGCTGGGAATAGTTTGGAGCATCATAAACGATATAATTGTAAAAACCGGTTCGACGTCCGAGCGTCGAGGACGAAGAAGTCGGGACGATCCCGGGCAAGAATAAAATGGTACGGCGCGGGGATAATCGTATTTGATTTTGGAAAAAGATCAGCGAGCTGCCATCGACACTGGTCTAGTTTGCTTCCAGCCCCGAAATGCCATCAGCTCGGAGTGATAGCGAAGGGGCGGACAGATTTCACGACCAAAAACCAGGCTATATCTATACGAACGCGGAGCAATTTTTCAGATGAAATTCTTTTCTCCTTCTCCCGCGCCTGTCCTTTATTCGATGTTTTGTCCGTGGCGCGGCGGCGGCGGCGGCGGGGATCCACGAGCAACATTAGGTTATTGCAGTCTGAAACATAGTCTCGCATAATCCTGACCGGGCAGGGCAGGCTCGCGATAGACCAGCCAACTCAGAAGTTATGTAAAATAACCCCGGGTCGCCAATGATGAATTTCTTTCGTGCTGGCACCGGATTTTATGGGGATGAAAATGCGCGACCGAGCGACAGAGAGGAGCGAGAAGCCCGAGACGGTACAGAGGAGGACGGCGAGATATACTTTCATAAAATTCTCGATTGTACCGAGTTGATTGAAAACCGAGCGCAATAAGAAGCCCCTGCCGGAGATAGAGAGATCATTTATTTCGTGCTGCCCGGGAAAGATATTCAATTTTTCTAGCTGGTGGTCGTTCCGCGCCGGATCCATTTGAAACTTTAAAACAGTTACAGAAGTTCCGACTCTTTTTTGCAACAGCAGCAGCAGCAGCAGCAACTAGCGGGGAGCTTTTGTTGGAAAAGTTCTTGAAAGTTATCCCGGGCAGACTGTCGGGAACGTGTTACCGTTATCTTTGTCCGGTTCCGAGCGTGTGCACGTTTCTCTATTTAGATGCCGTTCGATCCGCGGGCACCATCGTCGAAACAATAATCAAATCGTTCCACAGGTGGAATGAACTGCGACATTTTCAACTGTGCGGCTCCAACAAAGCAACCGGGCACTGTGCTCCGGACCCATCAACGGGCCAATACATTTATCCCGTTCGTCGCACAATCGGCCGTTTAACGTTGCGAAAATGAACCTCCTGGCCATTTTGCTTTTTCATTAAGTCGGCCCTTGCCGCGCTCGATGGAAACGGGCACGCGAACCTAAAAAGGAAACCGTAATGTTTCCCGTTGACAATGCCCGCGAACGATTTCGAAATTTATTCTGCATCGCGGAACTTGCTTCTCTTTGTCGTTCTTTTTTTTTTTTGTTTTAGCTTCCCATACTTAAACCTGCATTTATTCTGCTGTTTCTTTTTTTCGTATCGGGGAAATTGTTGTTTCGGAACGATAGACGGAGTTAGCAGCGAATTTTCAGGGTGGATGCAAACTAGTAATATTTCTGTGTGTTGGCTGTTTAACCTTCGGGCGACGGACAATTTTTTAAGTGATCATTTTAAAAAATATATTTTTGATATCACTTCCCGTGGACGCATTAGCTCTTCGGATATTGCCAATATGGCGGCTGCTGTTTTAATTAACCCTCTATGGGCCCATGTAACTTTCAGGTCACATTTCAATTCATCGACATTTTACCAAATAATGATAGCATTTTTCATGAGACGGCGCATAAATCTTAATTCTATAACGTTGCCAAGACAACCATTATTAATATTTATAACCGTTGTTAGGCTCATCAACAGATTTCCCTCACATTATATTAATCTCTGCACCCTAACAATAGTCCGAACTTTCATCTCCACCTTTCGTTCTCCACGAATGTCCAACATCTCAGCGCCCCCAAATCCACTTCCGGTTTCCTAGATGCATGCGATCACTCTTTCAGCATAGCAAACGCACGACGTGCTCCGAGAGCGAAGACGTGCAATTGTTCTGCAATGTTGCAGAACAACGACTAGCAACCTACAGATTGCACATTGAAACAAACAAAGAGGAATTTGCATTAAACAATTCAATAGCAATTTTATTCCTAATACAAACGGTTTTTTAACCCTCTATGGAGCCGTGTAACTTTCAGGTCACATTTTAATTCATCGACATTTTACCAAATAATGATAGCATTTTTCATGAGACGGCGCATAAATCTTAATTCTATAACGTTGCCAAGACAACCAATATTAATACTTATGACCGTTGCTAGGCTCATCAACCTGAAATAACAAAATAAATGCTGTGCAAACTGTCTGCAGTAAAAATAAGCGAAACCATTTGATCCAATTGATATTATTTGTGCTTTTGTCAGCGATTACCAAACTAAAAATAGTGCACATAATAGCTCCGGGTTCGTATATCAATAACAACCTATTTGTTTGCATTTCAATTTTCAATTTGTTACTGTTTTTTTATGATACAGTTTTGTAACTTTGAGGTTACGGTGGGCTATTATGGCAGATTTCGATACATTTAGGATAAAGCTTGTGCTTTCTCCTGTTTTCAGATTTGTACATCGTATACCCAAAATATGAATACAAAATCAGATAGAAATAACAGATGAATTAGAATTAGACGCATTAGCGGTAATAGATCCGATGATTCCTTATTAGATTCCGAGTCCGATGAAGATGTAATAGTATTTCCCCGACGACGGATAAATGTCATTGACAGTGACGAAGAATTTAGTACTCGATCCTCGTCGGATGAGGAAGATGCAGGACCACAAAGAATTGTTTGGCAACCACTATCCCAGACGAATAATAATAGTTGTTATTGCCCTTGGAAAGGAGATTGCCCTAATGTCCCCGAAGCACCCCATTCTCCTGTGACCTATTTTCGAAAACTATTTGACAAGGAAATTATAAGCAATATAGTTGACATATACCAATATGTATGCACCGCAATGTGATCCAACAAAGAGATTTCAAAAATAAAATGTTTAACGTCAAGTGCAAATTGTTTTATGGAATTTCACGCTTAAGCTTTTATGCACAGAAGTGCAAACTTTATAGGCCGTTGTTACCTGAAAGTCACATAGCGAATATATTTCAATAAAATTGTTTAAACGGACAAATTTCTTTTCATTTGCATATGTAGGTTTGTAATTTCTGATTTCTCATTCCCCCAATTATTTTTTTTGGATTAAAAACAAAAATTCGGCCCACAGAGGGTTAAATTATCACTTCTATTGGGTACTCAAATGACGATTTTGATATTCCGGGTCAAAACAGACTCAGACACAGCCAACGGAGGGCTAATGGTTGTGCAGACGTTGAGTACGGACCCTCTCGGGTCTGACATTATAAATTAAGCGTACAGCCAGTGCGACAAGTATTTGTACGTCTTTCAACGTTAATCCTACCGAGCGAGAGAAGAGACTGCGTTGTTTTGTAAAAATGTTATATAATTAAGTTTATTTAGACTTTTAAAAAAAGTATATATATATATATATTGACGCATTAGTAAACGACTTCTACCAAACATCTCAAAACGATTCGAGCCACGGTTAAAGTATCTTTCAAACTTTCGCGCGATTGTTTCCGGAAAGCGTGCGAGACTTAAAAGGGGAAACGCATTTTCGCGTAACCTCCCGTTTCTCACGATTCGCTTGGACAACTTTTATTTTCACGATTTTCACGATATTTACGTTTCACGGTAAACACAGGTCGGCACACTTCCACCGCAAACATCGCAGCCCAGTGCACTCCGGGTATCGCTTGGAGTAATAAGAAACAACCGATTCTCCCATCGGCCGCGCTATTGCCCCACAATACCACCTCTTCCTTTCGCAGAGCTTTTATCAACACCGGCAGAATCTTGAAAGCTGCCGCCGCCCACTCGGCACCGCGAGCCGAATAATTAAAGCAATCAACGGCCGAGAGGAGGCCGGTGTTTCACATGCTTAAAAATGATCAAGCGTTTAATCAACGGCGAAGTTCAGCCGCATCTCACGGCCGGTCACGCGATTCGACTCCCAGCCCGGTACAATGTGTCCGGAATGGCTAAAAATGCCGAGAGATAAAAGAGACCAGCAAAAAGGAAACGTTACGAAGAAAATAAGATATTCATGTTCGTGCGGAGAATCTGTTTTTCGCGCTCGGTTCTGGGCGGAACAGTCCGCGAAGGGCACGGAGGAAGTCGTGCTTGGCGTTCGAATTACTGGAATTAATTTAATTAACACGTCGCGGCCGTTGCGCGTTTAGGCTCGGTTGTTCTTGTCCCTGGGGGAGAGAGAACGAGGAGGGACAACAAACGATGGTAGACACATATTCGCGGGCAAAATCGGCGACTAATTATCGCGTTTCTTCCGTGGTAAAATTCAGTCTGTTCACGGCGCGGGACATAACAATGGCGGCCGATACGGTTTCCGGCGCATCCTCCCGCGGCCCCAAGACGGCGAATGGAATTACGCCGTGAGAAACAACGTTCCGGCCTCTCTTGCATTATCGCCGCGTCTCGCGTATAAATAAACACCGGAAACGCATTATGAAACGGGCCCACGTAGGCGTCATTAAATCATTACTCGCCGCGGGATTACCGGGAGCCCGCGGATGCGCCCCCTACCCCTTTCGCGCCCCGTCTTTTTCCCAGGTAATCCCTTTTAAAGTGGTAATGTTTGCTTGTTCCTACCACCCCGCGTCGTTCCTTTTCCACGGCCAGGATACCGGGCCGCGTACGTGTTTGTGTTGTCTGAATCGAGGATCCTCCAGGTAACATAGAAAATAACGTTTTTAATGGAAGCTCGTTTGCGCCGGCCAACCTGACACGGATCGTCCGGAAGCCGAATTAATGCTTCGCTCGGTAGCTCTTTGTCTCACCCACCCCCTCCCACCACCCCCTCCACGGAAACATTTTCAGGATTACTATTGTTCCATTTCGGTAAATATCTATGTTGCGTCGAGTCCGCGAGCGCAACAGCCGGGGATTATTAGTTTCGCTGAAATTAGCGGGGTAACGAGAGGAAAGAAAAGGTATGGCAGCGTTTTAACCTGTTTAGCCTGTCAGGTGACTTAAGATGAAAAGCCTTCGCGGTTTTTCATCTTAAATTGGCCATTTATCGCGAAAGAACGGTACCTTATGTTTTGACGTCTTACATCCGACACTAGCCGCCCTAACTTATTGGTTGCCCTATATGATTTCAAACTGCGGAGACTTATTTGTACCCCTAATAAATCGCCGATAGATCAGGTGCTAGTCAAAGGGGCTGTTCCAGTGAATCTCTTCTGTTTCTCGAGGGTAGGAGTTACAGCCGCCACATTACCCCTTTGCCAGTGATCGACGATGTCTGGACGAGTTCCTTCTTCTCCACGATGATCTACGTCGGAATCTAGAGAAGATAGCGGATGATACGCGCGGTCATTGCCCAGTCGATCGAGGCCGCGTGTTCGAAGCGTCGTGATCGTTGATGCTGTCGTTTCTCGTAGGCATCCTCTTGTTTTTCTTTTTCGTCGCCATAGAAGTTTGTTTTTGGGTCTCGTGCTGTCGTTCGTTGCTGAGATGTTGTATATTCTTGTATTTTCTGGTATGTTATGTCATATGTTGGTGTATTCTACTTTATTCTCGTGTATTCTTGTATATTCTACCATATTCTTGTATTATCAGGTGTATTATGGCGTATTCTAATAAATTACAGGCAATTCCTGTATATCCTGCTGCATTCTAATATATTCTTGTTCATCAAGGTACATTCTAGTATATTCTTGTATTTTCTGGTATGTTATCTCATATGTTGGTGTAGTCTACTTTATTCTCGTGTATTCTTGTATATTCTAGTATATTCTTGTATTATCAGTTGTATTATGGCGTATTATAATACATTCTAGGCAATTCCTGTATATCTGGACGAGTTCCTTCTTCTTCACGATGATCTACGTCAAAATCTAGAGAAGATAGCGAATGATACACGCGGTTATTGCCCAGTCCATCGAGGCCGTGTGTTCGAAGCCTCGTGATCGTTGATGCTGTCGCTTCTCGTAGGCATCCTCTTGTTTTTCTTTTTCGTCGCCATAGAAGTTTGTTTTTGGGTCTTGTGCTGTCGTTCGTTGCTGAGATGTTGTTCGCGGTTTTTAAGCGCATTCCTCCGGTAGTCGTCTTCGCGACGCAGCGAGTCGTTCTCGAGCCTGTCGAGCCTATCGAACCGTAGATACCGAAGTCCTAGTATGGCAGTTTGAAGATGACACGGATTCGGCGTCAACGATCCTTCTAGAGTTCGCCAATCTGTTGGCGTCGTCTTGGGTTCCGGGTCTCGTGTCTTCTGATCGACGGTTGGCTACACCGTGAGAGGAATTACGTAGTCTTACGTAGAATTTCGATTTGCAATAGCATCCGTCTTATTATTGTTGTTCTTGGCTCCTGGTTGTAATTGTTGTTGTCGTCTCTTTGGTCCTCGACATGCGTTGTGTGCGTTGTCCGCGTCTGGAATGGCGAGGTAGTCGTAGAAAATGGAGGGTTTCGCTTTTGGCCTGCTAGAGGAAATTTGAATGAATTTGTAAAGTTAATGTTTTCTAGAAAATTTATAAAAATGTAGCGTCTTGATCGTCTCTGGAGAATTCCATACTTTTGAATCGGCGAATATCGGCCAGAAAATCTAACCTCAAAAGTGTACTTCGTCGAGCTTTTGTAGATGAAATTTTTTAATGATTGAAACTTGCAAGAGAAACTTTGAGCCGCATCCGGATCGTTCCTATGGGAAATGGTTGAAATGGTTTTTCTAGATAGTAATAAAATTTTGTTGACTTGACAGATCGTAGGAAAAATATTGATTTTCAAGTTTCGAAATAAAAATTGTCATTTTGTAACGGAAATATCGATGATAGACGACCGACGTGGCTCTCAAAACGTTAATAATAATTTTATTAAAAATTACAATGTAAAAGCAATGATTAAGCTTCATTTTCTTACAGCACAATCATTGAAAGTTCTATTATATTAATTATATATTATCCTATTAATATCCCCTTGGCCTACGACTTATTCTACAATAACAGTGGCTAGACTTTCTTTGTCTTCCGTAGGACGACAAAAAGAAAAGACAAATTTGTAGTTATTGCGTGGCTAGTTATTCCCCAATGATCGTATACGATCTGAAATTAAATAAAATGTTATTTCCATTTAAATAAAATTCAGGAAATACATGTTTCGAAGATTCAGTTCGAAATATTGACCACGAGTCTGACCCGTTGTTGTAAGCCAAGGGGTTAATAGGCTTCCGGTCGGTAAAGTGTTAAAATGCGAGGAAATTTGAAATAATCGCTGGAAGAACAAGAAGTCGGACGCCGCGCGTGTGATCGACGATTTGTATTTCGTATTTGCCGGATTTTCGACATCGGTGTTTCTTACGACGCGCTATTGAACAGGAATGTATTGATTTGTCTGTCTACGACTCGCCGTTTCTACTTTCCGAAAAGCGCAACAGTAAAAGCTTTTCCTCCAGTTAATATTCGCCAAGTTATCTCTAGCATTTCTTCGGGCTGCTCTAACATTTCTCTGCATTTCGCTTGCAGTGAATGTCTCTCGCTCTCGTCGCTGATGCACTCAACAACCGAGCAACCCGGAGAGAAATAACAGCCGGCAATTCTCAGAACACCTGTCTCCCTCGATAACAGTCGCTGCGCCGGTCCGAATTTGCGACTATTAAACCGGGCAATACCGCACCGAAACCGTTGCAAACGAATTTTTGAAATCGCTTATCTTCTTCGACGAAGCTTCGAAAACCTTCCGAACGTTTTTCACGAGAATCTGCTTTCGTCAACGGGAGTCGATTAAACAGCATTCGTAATAACCGACTTATCTTGAGCGAAACTTCAAAACATTTCCCAGATTTTCGTCGCACGAGAAGCTGCTTCTGTCGACAAGTTTGCGAAACGTTATTCGTAAGAAGCATTTTTACTTAGAAACTGCAAAACCGTTTTGACAGTTTCATTGCACGAGAATCTGCTCTCATCAACAGGTCGATTAATCCTTTGCACTCGAAGCTGTTTCGACGTGAAACTGTTTCTTTTGACCTAGGATATTTCCATTCTGTTTATTTCATCCCCCATGCTATAGGATTTTTTACTCTCACTCGTACTTAAAGCAATTCAATTTTTAGCAATTTTAAAGATCCAAGCAAAAAAATTCATTTAATAAATAGTGTGAGAATTTTTAGTAGTGTTTTTTTTATCGGCAACCATCCACTTTGAAGGGGTGAAAACAGCCCACAAAGTTGAGATATTTTTGAGATATCTCGGAAACCAGAGATCGAAAAAATTTGAATTTTCTTTTAAATTGTGTGTGTTTTCAATGGGAAAGAAAATTTTAACAAAAGTTTTTTATTTAAACAATATAATTTTAAGCTCCCATAAGTTTCATCAAAGTCGGATTTTCGCATCTGAATATGTTCCACGTGTGAGTTACATACAGTAGCGCACGAAAGTATTCGGACACTCTTCAAACCTAAATAACTTTTTCAAAATTGAACCAAACGACTTGACTTTTCTGGAGCAACTAGCAGCATTGATTTACTAAATGATATGCAAAAATAACTTTGAAATAATTCTAATTGGTAGAAATTATGTGGGAAAGTAGAAAAGACATTTTTTAAAACATTTTTATTTCAACTCGTAATGAAAATTTAAAATATGCGTTTTTTTAGAACTGTGTTAGTTATACACATGCTGAAAATCTCATCGAAATCGATTGACGCGGGGAAAAATGGAACGCGTAGAAAGATGTAAGAATTTCTGTAGTTTAAGCAGAAACTGATCAAGAATCGTGAAAAATTGCTATTTTCACCATTTTTGATGGTACGTAGCTCGTGTGTACGTCGATCGATTTTAATGAATTTTTCTGCATGCGTATAACCAGCATAGATCTACCAGATGCATCTTTAAAAATTTTTGTGCGTGGCTCGAATAAAAAATATTTAAAAAGTTCCTTTTTTATTGGTCATGTAATTCACATCAGTTCTAATATTTACAAAATTTATTTTGTATATCATTTATTAAATCAGTGCAACTAATTGCTCAAGAAAAGTCAAGACGTTTGGTCCAATCTTAAAAAAGTTATTTAGGTTTGAAGAATGTCCGAATACTTTTGTGCGCTACTGTATAATGGTTGAATTTATAAAATAACTGCGATCAAGTTTGCGTAGCTACTGAAAAAAGCGTAAAAGAATACGATACAATAAAATGTTTCCGGAACCGATGCCAATTCCGCAGTAATACAATCGTAATTTTGATTTCCGTCGAAATATACTTTGCAAGTAACCTCGTAAACTATGCACGCAGCGGTGCAATAACTAAAACAAGCAACGGACGAAAATGGTTGTTTTACATTTTCGTCTGTTTTCGAACACAATAACTGTATTCATGTCGCGATGCACGCACGCCAGGCACACTCCGCGCATTGATCGAACGAATTTTTATTCGCCGGTGATTCATTAATTACATTTTTCTTTTTCTTTCTGTTTCTTTTTTTTTTTTGCCGGGCGTCGACGAAAGCGACGGACGAAATTATTTTATGAAGCTTTGTCTCGCGAAACTTCCGTTCAAAGCGCGTCACGGTGAAATTTCATAAGAAGACCGGGGCAGAGTTTGCTCCAATTAAAATTCTTGATTTCGTCAAGGATAATTTTCGTCATTACCGCTAACAAGCTGAAATCACATTGGCGTAGGCGTCGCCTGCCTTTGAGAAACTGGCCGAAAGTTTCGTCAACGTTATCGCGCGAATGGCGGCGGGCCACGGTCTTAATGACGAAGGTCAAAGTCAAAGATGATTGCCGCTGAAACGAGAGAAAACGAGTGCGCCGTTTCGTCCGGGAACCCGACAAACTTTCAACCGTCGGTAATTTATGAAACTGCCGAAATTTCGGAAAAACTCGTTTCCGCGCTCCGCTATCGGAATTAAAAATCTTTCCGCAGTTGCTCCCGTTTAAGCACGATCATAAAAATTCATACCTTATCGGGTCTTTTTACGCGCGTTATCAGAATATACTCGGAGGAATCTTCGACGCGAGCCTCGAACGTCGAACGGGGCCATTTTTTAGTCATTGAAAATGGCGGACTGTAAAATGATATTAACCCTTTGCACTCGAAGCAATTTTACTGCAAACTTAGCGACGTAAAAGTTGTTTAAATAATAGTATGGCAAGTTTTAGTGTCGCCTTAGAGGCGCCACTCGAGTGCAAAGGGTTAAACGTTGCTGCTCTCGCGGACGCCAAAATCGCCGATTTCTTTTTACAATTCTGATAATTCTGAAAAAAAAAATAAGAATTTTAACATTCTTAAAATTCTTAAAATTCTTAAATAACCGTGTACCATGGAACTATTTTGTATTAAAAAAAAAAATGTTTCGATTATGGAATTAAAATTGCTTGGAGTGCTGAGGGTTTAATTTCATCTACAGTAGCGCACGAAAGTATTCGGAAACTCTTCAAACCTAAATAACTTTTTTAAGCATGGATCAAACGTCTTGACTTTTCTTGAGCAATTAGTTGCACTGATTTAATAAATGATATACAAAATAAATTTTGTAAATATTAGAACTGATGTGAATTACATGACCAATAAAAAAAGGAACTTTTTAAATATTTTTTATTCGAGCCACGCACAAAAATTTTTAAAGATGCATCTGATAGATCTATGATAGTTATACGCATGCAGAAAAATTCATTAAAATCGATCGACGTACACACGAGCTACATGCCATCGAAAATTATGAAAATCGCAATTTTTCACGATTCTTGATCAGTTTCTGCTTAAACTACAGAAATTCTTATATTTTTCTGCGCCTGTCATTTTTTCCTGCGTCAATCGATTTCGGTGAGATTTTCAGCATGTGTAAAACTAACACAGTTCTAAAAAACGCATATTTTAAATTTTCATTACGAGTTGAAATAAAAATGTTTTAAAAAATGTCTTTTCTACTTTCCCACGTAATTTCTACCAATTAGAATTATTTCAAAGTTATTTTTCCATATCATTTAGTAAATCAATGCTGCTAGTTGCTCCAGAAAAGTCAAGTCGTTTGGCTGAAGTTTGAAAAAGTTATTTAGATTCGAAGAGTGTCCGACTACTTTCTTCAGCCACTGTATATTAAATCTTATATTAAATAAATCAATGAGAAATTGTGTACGTTTTGCAACATATCTAAATATTGTTACAACGTAACAACGGCGAAAGTTTTCACGCAGAAAATTCAGTATTGAATTTTATTTGCTTTCCCAGAAAGATTTAATTCGGAGCAAACATCTGTAGTTTAGTTTGGACAGAAGTTGAGCCCAGTTTTTGCCGGTGTACCGTGAAAACGATGAAAAAGGGAAATTCCCGGGGAAACTTGTCTGCTATAAAAAAAAAATGGCTTCAATCGTTCCGGATTACGCGGCAAAGCTCCGGCGTACACAACAGCTGGCCAAATGAATATTAATACCCGCAAACTGTATCCGTATCTTAAACAGGTTCGTCGGCGAACTATCCCCGCCGTCGTCTTAATCTTCCACGAGTTCTCGTCGCCCCGCCTAACGCGGCGACATTAATATTAATATATTACTAAAAGTGGCATATTCGCCTAATGCGTCAACCATTTACACGGGGCCCCTGTATAGCGGGCATACCGGGGGCATAAATAAATTTTCCAAGTTTCAACGAAATTTTACTGGCGTCGAGGCAGCCGTGGGGAGATCGAGTTGCGAACTGCGAAGCGGCACGGCCTTTAAATCGCGCGAGATACCCGTCCGGGGCGAATTCTCGTCGAAACACCGGCAAACCGACGAAGCCTGTTTTTCGAATTTGTTCGGAATGAAATACGATGCGCTGCATGCGAAATTAGACCAGGTTTAACCCTTTGCATTCCAAGCAATTTTAATTCCAAAATCGAGACATAATTTATACGTAGAATTGTTACGTTGCACATGGTTCATTTCCTTTCGTGTATATCAAATTTCTTACTATTATTCGTACGTACAACGCTTCAATTTTCATCGATTCTTTAAATGGCAAAAAATGGTACATCCTAGTATATTCTTGTATATTCTGATATGTTATGTTATCTATTGTTATGTTCTGCTTTATTTAATATATTCTGGTACAT